>LPNX010170743.1:211282-222362 GCA_001517045.1 Pseudotsuga menziesii
CAGATATATACGACTATTAGTAGCTAATTTCTCGTATCTTAGTTGTATTTAGATTAGTCATTAATATGTTAACATCTAGTAGTTTATTTAGTCGTATATTTGGTCATTAATGGTTACAATCAGTGACTAAATCAACGACTAAATCAATGATTAACTCAATGACTAAATCAATTACTAAATCCGTGACTAAATCAATGACTAAATCATTAACTATCAATGACTAAAACAATGACTAAATCATTGACTATCAATGACTAAAGCATTGTCTATCAATGACTAAATCATTGTCTATCAATGACCAAATCAATGACTAAATCAATGACTAAATCAGTGACTACTAAGTCAAGCTATTAATGACTAGTGAAATACAACTAGCTATAAGATAGTGGTAATTTGCTACTATTAGTCACTGACTCAAAAATAGTCGTTTATAGCCTGATTTTAGTCATTTTTTTAGTCATTAATTTCTCATTTTCTACTAGTGATTGGAGCTCACCATCAAGGACCACCATCTATCAGAAGAAGCTCAGTTACTCCAAGGGTGGAAGTTTCAAATTCTACAGTGGAGAGAACATGAGCGGTTGTGACATCATCTGGTGTCCCTGCGGACGAAGATAGAGCTAGTGCAGTGGGAGTAGGTGATCCAGAGGTGGTTTACCACGTTGATGGGAAGTAGGTCACAAAGGAGGAATATTTATGGATCCAGAAGGAGTGGGAAAATCAGAGGAAGGAAAGGTAGGAAATAGAAGAGGAAAACATGAATAATGGACATGACCTTGAAGATCACGAAGAAGTAGGAGGGGATAACCATAACAATGATGGAGACCCTCCACATGAGGAGACTGTTTCCACACTTCAGTTCCCCATCTAAAATTCAATTTTTCAAGTCCCCATGAAGAATATATCACCATCAGTATTACCATGTTTTCATGGGAAGGCTACAGAGGGCCCATATGAGTGCCTCTTCGAATTTGGCATCCTCTGTTGCAGCTACGACTACACGTATAGTGAACAGAAGTTGAAAATTTTCCTTGCCACTTTAAAGGACAATGCAATACGATGGTTTATGAGCCTAGGGGGTGATACTGTTACCACCTGGGAGCAGATGAAACAAGTGTTCCTTGGGAAGTACCAGGAGTACTGTAATACTAAGGACAAATGAGAAGAACTGTTCAAAATTGATACAAAAGGATGAAGAAAGTATGGAAGATTTCGTAGAGAGGCTTCTGTACAATGTACATAGGGCAGGACAAACCAACATGGGGGAAAATGTGATCAATATCATCTTACTTCGTGGTATTAGAGAGGATTTTCTAGACATGTTGAACTTGCTGGGGAAAGGGGATATCTCAAAAGAAGCATTGGATAAGATCGTCGACTTATGTCAAAGGTACTCCAGAGGATCCTCCAAGACCAACAAATGGGACAAGGGACTAGAACAAGATGTCTTCAGCAGAGCACAAAAGTCATCTAATGGAGGATAAACTCATGCAGAAATAGGAAACCTTCTCGAAAACTTCAAGACAGAGATGATGAGTTCCATCTCCTCGGAAATGGATGTTCTAAGGGCCAGGCAGAGGCAAGTAGTAGAAGATATGACACTTGGCGTATTCTGTCCCAGATTGATCCAGGAGGATATTGGTGGCCACCCACCTATTCCACTTGGACCCCCACCATTGTTTCTTTTAGTTTTCCAGTTTCCTTAATTGTAGCACAATTTACTATTTTTGGCAATTTTCGGGTCCTAAACTTTCGAAGCCATTTTGAGGCCCTAAACAACATTTTTACGACATCAAATGGTATGGAAAATATGAGTCCATTATAGACTTAATATTTGTTTTTTATGTATGTAGTCCTTAAACATATATTTCTAACGATGTATCATGCGCATCAAATAGAGGTAGTATGCTAAAGTTACAACCCTGAGAAATTGATGTACCAAGTTACCCAACGGGGCCCACATTCTGGCGTTTCACCTCCTAGGGTCAGGTTTTTGGATGTGTAGGGTTTCCATTGTTTCTCAATAATATATATGCCTTTGAGCCTCCTTGTAACATAGAGTTCATAGGCATGTAGCCCCCACATCTCTTCTCAGAGATAAGCTACAAGCACTCTATCTAGTTTATTTCCATTATGTATGTAAACAAGTTTCAGTTATTGATTAATGAAATGAAGTGTTATTTCTGCTGCATATTTGTTTCTGTGGTTATTTGTGTATTCTGTTGCGTTCCTGCATAAATCCGGATCACAGATGTAGGAATAAACATCCACTAAAGGAGTGCCCATGACTTGACAAAGTGGAAGTATGCCAACTTTATGAGTTGAATCATGACACCAAGGAATGTCCATCACTACCACAAGTGAAGGAAGTCCTGCAAGCATCTACAAGTGATGTAGAACCAACCTACTTCATTGGTCAGAAGAAGCCTTGGCAGCCTTGAAACCAAGGTATGAATCCAGACTTATTTTTTTTGAATAATATGAATAATATGAATAACATGAATACATAATTCCCTTCACATTATTCTAATAATCAATGGCATCCATCTCAACCTTTTGTGCATAACTCTAACTCTTGGCCACCTTGGGCATAACAGGAAAACCATCACACTTCTTGGTCTCCTGGTTGGAGAAAATACCATCTAGGAAATTAGTTCCCTCATAACCAACTTCCTCACCAACAGTTTCCCCATCAACAATTTCCTCATCTGCAATATGCCCCTCAGCAATACCCTCTCCAACAGTACCAGCAGCCGCAATTGCAACTTTTGAACAATGTTGCACCAATGAACATGCCAATACGACCATAGATTCCTGCTCAACATAATCCTAACCCAAACAACAATAAAATAGTCCACCAGTTTGAGACTGCCAACATGCCTTCTTACTCCATTAGCTCAGTTCCCTGCGATGACATACAGTTACGATCAGGGAGGGTTGTGGAGCCCTTAGTCATTAAATATGTTCCATATTTAGTGACTAAAGTGGTATTGAACCAAAAATACCCATCCAATACAACAATCCCCATCATTGAGGATGCTGGAAGTCCTATCGAGACACCAATTGAAAAACAGAGAGAAACATTCATCGAAACACAACCTACACAACTAGTTAGAGAACCGCCATACCCTGAACGACTGACACTACAGAAAACAATGGAATGGCCTCAGTTTAACATCTTAGGAGAGTTAAAAAACTTATATGTCAAAATTCCATTGTTGTAGGCCCTCCATGATGTTCCTATCTATGCCAAGACATTCCGAGATCTTTGTGTAAGAAAACTAGGTAGAAAACCGAGGGATCTCCCACTGTCCATGTATTAGGAAATTTTTTTGAACTTATAATGGGAAAAACCCTCTTATCCTAATATGATGACCCTGGGAACCCTACTGTCACAGTACAGATTGGGAACACTCAGATACCGAACATCTTGGTGGATTTAGGTGCAGCTATTAACGTTATGACCATAGAAACTGTACGAAAACTTGGGCTCACCAACCTTCGGCCAACACCTACTATTTACAACTCGTTCACAGGTCCACCATCAAACTCAAGGGAATCTTGGATGAACTCGGTGTCTCAGTATATTCATGGGAATACCCCGCGGACTTCTTGGTTTTACAGCCAAAGTCACAGCTAGGGGGACACCCGCTGATTCTGGGAAGACCTTGGTTAGCCACAAAAAATGCTTAGATTAGTTGTTGGTCAAGGTCTATGACCATTTCGGATGGGACTAAGACAAAAATTCTTACCTTATACCCTCCAACTCGGCCTAGCTTAGAAGCTGAAACTCCATTATGGATGGATCTAGAGGAGGAAGACATTGTTCAGCAGTTGTTAACGATAGGGAAATCCTTAACCTTCAAAGATGAAACAGAGGACGATGCTATCAATAGTTTCATCAGTGATCCTACATCTATCAATAAACATGTTTACCAGATCCTGAACAATACTCTAGATGAAGAAAAACAAGAAAATCGCACAGAGGAGACTTTAGTAAGTGACACCAGCATAATTCCAGTACTCAAGAATTCAAAAAGCATTCCAGTTGAGATAGAGCCAGGTAAAACACTGAATATCAATTTGAATATTTCTCCTGATGAACTGGAATTCCTGGTCACACTCCTGAAACATCACAAGGGAGAATTTGCTTGGGAGTAGACATATATGAATGATATTCCTTCTAATCTGTGCACCCACCATATTTACATTAAAAGTAACTCCGGACTTGTGTGCCAACCACAACGAAGGATGAAACCCAACCTTAGGGACATAGTGAAAGAGGAAATTCAAAAGCTTTTAGAAGCACGGTTTATATACCTGATCTCAGATAGCAAGTGGGTTTCTCCACTCCTGATAGTACCAGAAAAGAACAGGAATCGAGATTCTGTGTGGATTATAGGGAATTAAACAAAGAAACACAAAAACACCATTTCCCCTTACCCTTCATCGATCAGGTACTTGATACCTTGTCTGGGAAATTTTATTTTCCTTCCTGGATGGGTTTAGAGGGTACAACCAAATTCAGATCGCTCTCAAAGACCAAGATAAGACCACTATCACATGTCCCTGGGGTACCTTTGCATATAGGGTACTTCCCTTCGGTTTGTGCAACGCACTTGCCACCTTTCAGAGAGCTGTGATTGGCATCTTTTTAGAGATGGTTAATGACAGTATGGAGATTTTCATGGACGAATTTACCCTGTATGGTAGTGACTTTGAGGAGGCACTGAAAAACTTAGAAAAGGTTTTAATGCGCTGTGAGAAAACCCAGCTATCTTTGAGCACTGAAAAGTGCCATATGATGATGAGTGAGGGTGTGGTTCTCGGGCACTTTATCTCTGCTGATGGTATCCAGGTAGATCCGTCCAAAATAAGGGTAATTGAAAATATACCCACTTCTGGAACACAGAAAGAGGTACGTAGCTTCTTAGGCAATGTTGTTTATTACAGAAGATTCATAGAAAATTTTTCCAAACTAGCTTCTCCTTTATTTACTCTGTTGATGAAGAATGCACTTTTCAATTGGAATGATGCATGCCAAACAACGTTCATTGAACTTAAGAAGAGGCTGTCTACAGCTTGTATCTTAAGGGGGCCCAAATGGGCTATGCCTTTCCACATTTCATCTAATGCCTTTGACACTGCCATTGGAGTAGTGTTGGGACAGCAGGATGGTTAATCCCCATATGCTATTTACTATATCAGTAAAAACTTGGCCCCTGCTGAAGTCAATTACACTGTTATAGAAAAGGAATTTTTAGCCATTGTCTATTCCATCAATAAATTCAGACACTACATCAATGGATACCCCACTTTTGTGCACACTAACCATTCAACCATCAAGTATTTAATGAACAAACCTGTTACAAACACTAGGATAACTAGATGGTTGTTACTATTACAGGAGTTTGAACTTACAATTATTGACAGACATGGGAAGGAAAATGTTGTTGCTGAATTTTTAACTCATTTTACTAACAGTGACTACAGCATGCCAGTTGAATATTCTTTTCTAGATGAACATTTGTTTGCAGTATCAGCTCATTCCCCTTGGTACATAGATGTTGCTAACTATTTGGTTGGAGGAAAGCTTCCAACACATTTGTTAAAGAGAGAGAAAAGGAAGACCATACAACAAAGTGCCAGGTACTGCTGGATAGATGGTCATCTTTTCTACACAGGTCCTGATCTTGAAATTAGGATATGTGTAAGAGATGATGAATTTTTTAGTATCTTGAAGGCTTGTCATGACGAGCCCCATGGGGGACACTTTGCTGATAAATGTGCAGGTCATAACGCATTACAAATGGGCTATTATTGGCCAACAATTTTCAGAGATGCGAAGAAGTATGTACAGGCTTGTGATAGCTGTCAGAGGATCGGCCAACCTAACAGATTGGATGAGATGCCCCTTCAACCATAGCTGCTGGTTGAACTCTTCCACAGATGGGCCTTGGATTTTGTTGGGCCTATCAACCCTCCCTAGAAGCATAAATTTTACATCTTAGTTTGCACCGATTATATGACAAAATGGGTGGAGGCTGTGGCCTTGGTTAAGGCCAATGACAAGGGTGTAATAGATTTCCTATATCAAGAAATATTCACTCGTTTTGGGGTACCCAAGGAGATAGTCACAGATGGAGGACTGCAGTTTGTGTCCCACAAACTAGAAGCTCTGTTACAAAAGTACCATATTCAGCACATAATAAATTCACCTTATCATCCACAAGACAATGGCCAAGTGGAAAGTACTAACAAAGTGATTGAAGCTATTCTCACAAAAACATTCAGAAGCCATCGCAGAGATTAGGCTGACAGACTTCTAGAGGCACTCTGGGAATATCGCACTACTTGGCGCAATACTACGGGATTTTTCCCTTGTGACTTGGTGTATGGTAAGAATGTTATCTTTCCTATTGAATTTGAAATTGAAACCTTAAAGACATCTATGGAGGAAAACTTAGCTTTAACATAAGCTCAGAGGAACAGATTGAACTAGTTAAATGAACTAGGTGAAAAACGCACAGTTGTTTCACATTAAACATAATTAATTCAACAACAACGTTCTAAGTGACATGATCGGTTCATAAAAAAGAAAGTCTTTTGTGAAGGAGACTGGGCATCACTATATGATTCTAGGTTCAAGAGAGACTTCAAGGGTAAGCTTTGAACAAGATGGTTAGGTCCATACTAGATAGACATGGTATTTGACAATGGCATAGTCTACCTGGTCACTATAGATGAAGATCGTACGCCATTATTTTCTAATGGTCACAGGCTGTGACTGTATCACAAGCCAATGTCAAGGGATGCATTTATCTCGCATGTCGCAGTTGATCCAGGATATCAGTTAACACAAGAGCAGGAATTTTTCTCTGCCCCTGACAATATTTAAAAGGACACTATGATTTCCATAAATAAATTTGTACATAAATAAGATGATGTTTTGTTTTATTTTTATTCTGTTTTCCAATACGCTTTATTGGTTTTCTTTGAAGAATTTGTGCAGGAACTTACTTAAGGAGCAACGGTCATGACTGAGACTGACAACCGCGAGCGCCCTATCCTATTTTCCTATTTCGAAAGAGCTCCTTGAAAAAAATGAATGATGAACAGTTCATTCATAGCTGCGAATCCGTAATTTTTTTCCCATTTTCCTGTTTTTCACAGCTGCGACTCCATAAAATTTTGCCCATTTTCCCGTTTTTCACAGCTACAACTCTGTTAAACTTTTCCCATTTTTCCTATTTTTCACAGCTACGACTCTGTTCAATTTTGTCCATTTCTCTATTTTTCGCAGCTGTGACTTCATCAAATTCTGCATATTTCCTTATTTTTCGTGACTGCGATTGCGACTCTGCCAAATTCCACAAATTTCTCTATTTTTCGCAACTGTGACTTAACCAAATTCTGCATATTTCCCTATTTCTCGTGGCTGCGACTCCACCAATTCTTGCCGATTTCCCTATTTCTGCAGCTGCGATTCTACTAAACTTTGTCAATTTCCCGTATTTCCGCAGTTGCGACTCCTCCATATTTATCTATAAAACAGCTATGACTCCTCCATATTCAACCACAAATTCTGCATCCGTGACTTTGTCGGGTTCTGACTCACTTCACAGCTCCAGTTATATTTCTGTTAGGAATGAAAAGACAGTTCTTAATTCACCGAGGGTGATATCATAGCAGCACGCGTGCAATTATGTTTTAATTTGATGGATGTTGAACTATTATGGAAAGTCACGGTTCACCTTATATCGTGAAGGTATGAATTTTGACCATCTACATGATTAGGTGTAAATTTGATTTGACGATATTAATCATGCTTTACCTTTTTGTACCCGCCATTAGACCCATACTCATTTAACTGTCAATCAGCTCGTCTGAATGGGAACTTGAGCTTATCACAGGACAGTCGTCTTTTTCCTAATCTGTGCCAAATCTTGCCAATTATTCCCTGCCCATAAATGTAATAACTTTCTGAATTTATCCAACCTCGACCTTAGCTATTTTTTGCATGTTCCTATGATGTAACTTCCATTTTTGGGCCTATAAAGTGTTGAGTTCATACCAAAATTCAGAAAGAGAGACGATATGGGTATCTCATCTTGACATGAACTTGTAGACACCGGGGCTCTGCATAGAAACGCGGAAGTTTTTGTCATTTACGAAGTAGCTGGTTGGACTAAGTTCTTTCAACGCTTAAATGGTTTTCATCAAGAAACAACTCTGTAGTTTTCTCTAAATTTGACAAAAACCCATTCAGAATTCAGAGGTCTACGCATAGAAGTTACCGAGGAGATTGTGGCTGAGGTTACTGGTCTTCCTCAGGTGGGAAGAACCTGGTTTGGAAGAAGATCCCACAATGCAGCCACAATGCGGTATTTTCTGGTAGCTGGTGAACAGGTCCATCAAGAAAAGCGAGGGATAGCACTACAATCACTGCCTCACCCTTGGAATTAAGTGGTCATCTTCCTCAAGAAGTATATCACATGTGAATGTAGGTATCAGACTGTTTATTTTTTTAGTTTCCCCTACTAGCTCATTTATGCCATAGGGATTTACTCAACATTCCATTTTATTTGTTTAAAGACCTACATCACATGGCGGGGTTTTTAAGATTAGCCCGACATCCATATTATTGTCTCACCCATCACGACCTAATTAAACTGCTTATCGTAAGGGCTTTAGCACAACAGAATCAAACTTGGGAACAGTTCACTGGTCAGCCTCATATAATTCAGGAACCTACACTTTTGGGTGGTGTCCTAATAGAAGAGGAAGAAGGGGCACCTGCACAGTTAGGGGGAGTGGAAGTAGAAGAAGAGGACCGGAGTCCCTCCAATTCAGTTGGGGAGGAGAGGATACAATGTCGGAACAGAACCCAAATAATCAAGAGGAAGAATTGGGAGAGGTTGCAACAACATCAAACCCTATGGGAGGAATAAGTAATTTGGAAGCTACGGTAGCAGAAGCTGAAACTGGAGCAGCATTGGATGATGTGACAGTGGAAGATGAGGCTATGAGAGCTATAATGATAGAAGGAGATGCAAATATCCTCACCATTGAATCCTCTCCTGAATTGGGGGGGTGGACTTTAATCGAGGAAGAAATTGAGATGGAAGAGACAAGGGGAGTTACTGAAGAGGGCGATATTCCTTCTACATCAGTTGCAGAGTTACAAACCCGTGTACCACAGAGAAAGAGAAGAAGATCAAAAGAAGAGGTACAGGCATCACAGCTGGTAAAGGGAAGAAGAATCAGATCCATCACAGCGGCAGAAGCAACATGGGCAAGATGGGTGAACATTGAAATTCCTTATATTGACACCTCGGTCAAAGGCTGCTCCACAAGAACCTGCTGCAGAAGAACCTCAAATTGAGGGAATTTTGTATGAAAATAGTTTGATAAAAGAAGAAGTGGAGGTTATTCATTGGGAATTGGAAAACTGGAAGGAAGCATGCAAGAAATAGGTGGAGAAAAGGATGCACACATTGGTGGAAGATACAGACCAATTGGAAGGGTCACCTCTTGATGAGGAGGGTGATGAATTGGATAAAGTGGTATGCCTAGAATGCAATGAAATTTTTTACCAATTAGGATATAAAGTTATAGTGTAGGCATTTGTGGCACAAAACCTGCACAAGCAACTGAATAAGAAAAAGAGGCACTTGCGGTCGAGCTGAAGGGTGAAGATGAACCAGAGTTTTAGATGATCCCTGATTTAGAATTTGGGGAGGCTGAGCAATTGCAATCTGAGCCAATAATGAATATTGAATTCACCTAGGAGCAACCTCAACAGTTGAAAGAAGTCAGAAGACAAGATGTTGACACATAAGAACCAACACCCTTAGAAACTCTTGTTGAGGCAACCACTCAAATGGAAACGATCAAGCCAGTGGTGGACACAATTATTGATTACAACCTGGAATACCTTGAAGAAACTACAGAACAGTATCAAGACACAAAAATGATCCCAGAAGAAGTTCAACAGGAAGAGGATGTTGTTACACAAGAACCAGCATCCCCAAAATTTCTTGTTGAGAACATAGTACAAACCGCAGATGGTTGGGATGGGTTTCAAAAGAGGGTTACTGTTACACAAGAACCAATACCCCTGAAATTGTTCATTGATGTGGCCACACAGACAAAGGTTGCTATAATATTGGTGATTGAAGAGGCTATTACACAAGAACCATCATTTTCAATCACCATCATTTTCAATCAGCATTAATGGAGAAGAATGCTATCACATAAGAACCAACATCTCTAGAATTGATTACTAAAGCAACCATACAGGTGTAAATTGCGTAAACAATGAGCAAGGATGAAGCTGTTACGCTCCCGATTCAAGGATAGAAGGCTGAGACATCGGGTGATACAGTAGAAGTGAAAATTTCTTAGGAAATTGTTTTAGTTTTCGATGATGAAGAGAATGCATAGCTCTCATTGTTAAGGGTGGAAGTAAAGAAGTGGAAAGATCACATTGTGGATAGATTTCAGGAAGGAATGGTTCCTCTTACTGATCACATAAAGACTATTAAGGAATTGAGGGGAAAATGGGCAGAGGAGTTAATGTTTCAAAAGATCCGTTGGGAGGAGGTACAAAAATAGTTGAAGGAGTTGAAGAAATTCAAGTCCATACAGAAGGAGAAAGATCAACTATGTGCCCTCTTCCAGGAATTGATGAGTTTAAGAGCTTCATCTCCCTCCTATATGGTATTTTTGTATGAACAATTAAATTTGTTTAAATTAAAATCCTTAAAGGAAGGGAGACCCTTTAAATTGACACCCTCTGCCTAGTTTTTGGAAACCTTTTTGGAAAGCAGTTTCATTGAGCAGAACTTGTTATGTGAATTTCATTTCCATGACATGGCCTGTCCTTTGGACCTTCATTCTAAACTTGCACCTTACTTAGGAGATGTCCAATTGAGGGACTTTGCCTCTTTTGTCAACAATCATGCACAGTGGGAGAGGGCCTTGTTACCACCTAAGTTGTACTTAGTGGTTTTCTATCAAGTGAGCCTGGTGAACCGGACAGGGATAACTTGTTCGGACTTCAGAGAGCCTTCAGTCT
>LPNX010170767.1:0-40949 GCA_001517045.1 Pseudotsuga menziesii
ATGTCAGGCTCGGGTTGATGTATTTTTTGGTAACATGATGTTGTTTTTGAAAACTAGGATTGCATCTTAAAGGTCCATCATCTTCTTGCACTCACCCATATATGTGGAAGCTCACTTCTGTATATGCGCATTTTTGCTTGCGTAAATGCGCTTGTATGGAAAGAAAAATGCGCATATACAGACGAGAGCATATACGGAAGAGATCTTCTGTATATGCACATTTTGACTTCCATATATGCGCATATACGAAAGGAAAAATGCACATAGACAGAAGCTTGCTTCCGCTGAATGCACATCTTAGGCTTCTGTATATGCACATTTACAAAAGAGAGCTTCCATAAATGTGCATTTCTTCCTTCCGTAAATGCACATATACAGAAGGAAAGATGCACATTTATAGAAGTGAGGTTGAACCGGATATGCACATTTTTCCTATCGTAAATGCGCATATATCGAAGGCAAGATGCGCATATACGGAAGAGAGATTCTGTATATGCGCATTTTGTCTTTCGTAAATGTGCATTTATGGAAGGCAGAAATGCACATATATGGAAGAGAGCTTTGTATATGCGCAATTTTCCTTCCGTAAATGCGCATATATAGAAGGAAAAATGCACATATATGGAAGCAATTTTCCTTCCGTAAATGCGCATATATAGAAGGAAAAATGCACATATATGGAAGCTCTCTTCCGTATATGCGCATTTACGGAAGGCGAAAATTATATACGCAATTTTCCTTCTATGTATGTGCATTTATGGAAGGCAAAATGCACATATACAGAAGGAAAAATGTGCATTTACGAAAGCTTGCTTTTGTTTCGTAAATGCAATTCACATTTTGGCTTCTGTAAATGTGCATATACGAAAGACAAAATGCACATATACGGAAGTGAGATAGTAATATACTGGTATATACATTAGTAATATACACTATTTATATATTATTAATGTATAAACCAAAAACACATGAATGGGACTTAAAATGGACCCATTACGCAACATTTTCAACATGTGCATATATGAAAGCACTTCAGTACATCTACGAACATATATTGAAGTGCTCTTCCATATATGGAAGGCACTTTTGTATATGAACGTGCATGTACTGGTTCCATGAGTAGGTTTTGTGCTTGATGTAAATGGGTCTTAAGGTAGTTACGAGTTACACTGGTATATAGTAGGTTTATGCACTTGTGTACATACTATATATACACCAGTTAGTGTATATACGTAGTATACACACTAGTGTATAAATACCTAGAATACACAGCCATGTATATACCTAGACACCAGTTTATACACTATATACACTAGGTATATACACTAGGGTACACAACCTAGTATATACATCAATGTATATTCCTAAACATTAGTGTATATACTAAGTATTTACACTGAGGATATACCTATTATATACACTAGTGTATATACAATGGTGTATACACCAATGTATATAAACTAGTATATATACTAGGTATATACACTAGTATGCGTATATACTAGGGTATCTACACATACTAATGTATATACTAGTATATACACATACTAGTGTATATACTAGTGTTTATACACTAGCATATATACAATATATACACTAACTATGTATATAATAGAATACACACTAGTGTATATACTAGATATACCTAGTTACAATACAATGTAATGTCACATTATAGCATTATAGCATTTCAATAATAATATTGGAGGTTATGTTTGAGCTGGATAATATTAATGTTTGATTTTGGATTTCCGAACTATAGAGGTGATGATCAACAAATATAGTATAAATATGTGTATATACACCTGGTGTATACACTAGTGTATATACCAGTATATACACTAACTAGTGTATAGAGATGGGTATATACTGTAACTAGTGTATAGAGATGGGTATATACAGTAACTAGTGTATAGAAATGGGTATATACACTAGTGTATATAAAAGGCACACAAGTCTCTCCATAGAAATATCTATTAATAAATGTTTCAATCTATGAAAGCATGAATAAAACCTTATATGTAAATTATTTCTTCTTTTGCATTAATATATTTCCTAAATTGGTTGCTTGGTTAGGGTTGTGAATTGTTTTCCTTAAGGATTTGACCACATAAAAACACTAGTGTGTTGATTTGCGATTTGTTTATGAGTGGTTTCTTAAGGTTTTCATCCTATGTGGAAATACCATATTTGAGTTGAACAATTTAGTCAATAGGAAAATCAAGCATATGATGTAAATAGTTTTCAATCATCTTACAAGAACAAACATCACAAAAACACCCACCAAATTAGGGAGATTATCATTCTTGGCTCCCGAATGGATACATTACCTATCTAAAGGTAATAGAGGTGATAGTACAAATGTGATTGGTTCTTTACAATCTTATATTCTCAGCTAGGCATTTGGAACTTAAGTCCCAGAGAACTTTAAATTCCTAAATTTCTTATAAAAAAATTTAAGAAGGTTTCATAAAAGGTTGCTCAATCATTGATATTATCTTTTGACAACCTTGAATTTACCATGTAAAATCAAGCATGGGATTGATGGGATTATCTTTTTATTTCATGCTCCTGTGAAAATTCATACTAAGAGTTAGATATACCAAATTCATACACAGTTCATTTATTGACCAAACTTCATCTTCAAAAGCTAGCATTCACCAACTTAAAAACATTGAATTGTTTCAATAAATTTTCTCTCATGTAATTATCTTGTCATGATCAACATTGATGGTTCTCTCAAAAATTGAAAATTAATTTACTTTTGTAAGGAAGAAGGTGGGGAAAGTAAACATGGACCTTAGTTTGAGTACTCAAATTCCATTAATTTCTAAGAGTATCCTTGTTTCTCAACAAACATAGTTTGATTTTGTACGTATCTTGTTTATCTTATAATATTTGCTATTATTATGACATAAAGGTCAATCCTACTTTCCTCTAACATTGTAATATGTTGTAGACTCTACCAATTTTCTTCACTTCACAATCAACACATTTTTAATTTCAAACCACATGAAACTAGGAACCTACCAAATATTTTGACATGGGAGAAATTCTTGTAATAGTTATTTTCACAATCTCTAAAAGAAGTAGATCATATAAACCGCATATATGGAATAGTGCTTCCATATATGGAAGGCGCTTATGTATATGCATGCGCATATACTGAAGAGTACTTATGTATAGGGCATTCTCAATCATTATATATTTATCCTATAAACCGATGAAAATCGATGTGAAAACATTTTTGACTCTAGTTTTAGCTTGATATTCACTGTGGGTTTCCATTTGAGTGTTATCCATCCCTTTAGGACAAGTTTTGTTGTCGAAAACCCTAGAAATTTCCTAATAATTGCATGATATTTCATGTATAAGATAAAGCTTCCAATCTATGTGGAGGTTACCTCATAGCAGGGAGTAACCTCTACTTTTAGGATGCATGCCCGTTTCAAGCCACATTATGTGCTCATATTCACCTCCTATTGACTTTTTTGTGGCCGAGGGTTTAAATCCTACATTTCCTACCCTCGCCCCCTAGTTTTAGTGCCCCTTGATTTTCACCCAACTTGTTGACATGTTCTGGGTCAATTCCAATGGGACTAGTTCCATTTCTTCTATGGGAGTTTAGGGCTTCCTCTAGGAGGGAGAGGACCTCCCTTCCCCTACAGGTGCCATTTGAGCGACTTCATAACATTTTGACTAGGGTTACATCATGTTGATTTCTTGTTATGTTATTTACTCATATTAACCCCTATTTTTGTTATTATTACTAGCACAACCACAAGTAAAGTGGTTAAGCATATCCAACCACTTAGATTTTTGGAGATGGCTAGTTGTGAAAGAAAGGATAAACAATAAAATAATTACCATATCGTTATAGTTAACCATTTATGGTATAACATAAACATTAAACCAATTAATACAAACATGAAAAAAACGCTATTTAATAAACAAACAAAAAGGCATATGAAAAAAAAAAAAAACTAATGTGAAGTACACAACTTTTGTGAATTATATTGTTACCAATTTCTTTAACGAGCTTGCTTAAGTGAAGCTTATTTAAATCTTAATCAAGATGTATTTAATCATAATAAGATATGACGACCATGAAATGAATCCTGTATATACACTTGTTACACTTGGGTTAATCTTGTTGATCTCCTTAAAAAATCCAAAAAACTCAAAGTGGCCAGCGAATAGGCACAACCACTTTTATGAAGTTAGTTGACTCTTAAACAAAGTCTAAAATATATAATTTTGTATCCATTATTCATACGAGATTGTTAGAGTTGATATAATAACAAAAACAAATTGTTACATGTTTCTTTAACCACCCTTTAAGTGGAGCTTATTTACATCTTAATGCACGTGCATTTAAGCATAAAAAAATACAACTACCATAAAGAATCCTTGTTATACACTTGCCACACATGGGTTAATATTGTTGATATGTTCAAACAAGTCTAAAATCTTAGATAATATCTAAAGGCCTATTGACATAAATATATGAAAGCCTATCACCATAACTATTATTAACTTTATTAACAATATTTTTATCAATATTATTTTTAATGTTATTAATACTATTATTAATTTTTTAATTTAATGATTTTTATCATATTAATCATTTCATACCCATTTACATATGATATGAAACAAGAATCAATTATAAAATTGAAAAACATTAAAAATTAAGCATTTTAAGAATTACATATTACATAATAAAAATTTATTCTCTAATATATTTGTTTAAAAAAAGTGTTTGACATATCTAGCATTAAAACAGCTTGTTACATAGTCTTTAACCTTTGTGATATATTTAATTATAATAAATTTATATAAATGTATATAGTGTTATTTATAAATTACATTTTTTAAAATTAAAAAAAAAAACAAGTATTCACTTTGATGGAACTACCTTAACAATTTCCATATACACCTAAAATAAAATATTAAACCAACATTAAAAACAAATATACACCACAATAAATCAAACTACCACAAATAAAAAATGATATATCAATTTAATTAATTAACAAGTTATATTATATTAATAATTTACATAATTGTTTTTTAAGTTAATAATTTAAACTATATTTAATAAAATATATACCATTTAAGTAAAAATATATTTAGAAATTTTATATCATTTAAAATTACAATATGAAACATATGAAAGCAAATTTAAAAAACAATGAACAACACAATATTAAGCCACAAAAAAACATATACCCATAGTTGCATGAGTACCGCTCCCGAGATTTTGGCAACCCATACCCGATGTTTCCTTGCTCCTGTGAGCTTGGGAGCTGGTACGAAACGTCCCCTTTTTTATGGGAGCTTCTTTGGGAACTTGGGAGCTTTTCGGGAGCTTTTTGGGAAGTTGCTTTTGCCGCTCCCTTTTTATTGGGAGCTTGTAGAAGTTCCCTGTCTGTTTACAGACAGGGAACTTCTACAAGCTCCCGACCATGTGGTGGCCCAAATCATAAGAATAGTGTTGAAAATCAATTGAATGATTGAAGTTTATTGTGTCAAGAAATCACCAATAATAAAATTTTCAATTGAATCTATCAATAGTGCCATTTTTTTATTTTAAAGGTTATATAAATAAAGAGGGCCCGCACCTCTTAAATGTTTAGATCCATTCACACTCAAAATATATGTTGCAAGTGTACTTAAGTGAATACAAACCAGAAGCTCCCAAACACACAAGGAACTTCTACAAGCTCCCGACCATGTGGTGGCCAAAATCATAAGAATAGTGTTGAAAATCAATTGAATGATTGAAGTTTATTGTGTCAAGAAATCAGCAATAATAAAATTTTCAATTGAATCTATCAATAAAGCCATTTTTTTTTATTTTAAAGGTTATATAAATAAAGAGGGCCCACACCTCTTAAATGTTTAGATCCATTCACACTCAAAATATATGTTGCAAGTGTACTTAAGTGAATACAAATGGATCTTTTACAATAATAAGATATTGAACAACTTTAATTCATATCTCAAATGATTATAGCTAGCTTACATTATTCATACTGACTGATATAGTAATTTAGGATGATAAACCATATTAAACTCAAGATACCAAAAAATTTGAAAGTTTGTTAGTTTAACTTAAAACAATCAAGTTCATTCATATTAGAAGTAAGTACTAGTTACAATAAAAAAAATGCAGAGGCACCCAAAGATTAAGCACTATTAGGAGCAATAATATAGATGGAGTTGGAACAAGGAATTAGAAAAATATTGAATCTTATGATTTATGAAGCTATTGGTGCTTTGTACACATATATGCAACTTGCCTTTACAAACTAGTAGAATGAGATTTGTATAATGTGGACCTAGAGGAGTGGGCAAATTTAAAAAGAACCAATTTCATGACTCTACTAGAGGATTAAGAGGATAAAATAGTTTAAGCTATAAAATTAATCAATTATGGTTTTTTAACTTTAATTTTGAAAATATATTTTAAAAAATTAATATATATTATTGTCGTTCCAAGCCCTAAGTTTCCTGGAAATTTCGACGAAGCTTCTAGCCCTATCAGATACTTGTGTCCTCGTACCCAACGTACCCGCGTTCCAGAAACTTGTGCAACATAGCATATACCCTAGAATAAATCAAACTACCACAAATAAAAAGTGATATATCAATTTAATTAATTAACAATTTATATTATATTAACAATTTACATAATTGTTTTTTAATTTAACAATGCATACTATATTTAATAAATTTTATACCATTTAAATAAAAATATATTTAATAATTTGATTTCATTTAAAAGTACAATATAAAACACATGAAAGCAATTTTAAAAAACAATGAACAACACAATATTAAGCAACAAAAAAAATATAACTGTTAAGCAACAAAAAAAAAATAACTATTAGCCTATTGACAATTATACAAAACAAAAACTAATTTCCAACCTAAGTCTTTGAAACTTCCATCCACAAAGTTTTTTAGAAGATTCCCATTAGAATGTCAACAAACATTAATAGAATTTTTTTTGTAAAGTCTAACAACTCCCCACATGCACCATTAAAGTTTCTGTTAGACATCCTCATCAAGATTCAAACTAAGTGGGAAGACCGGAAGGGTGAAAAAAATCCATACGTGCTCTTCTTAAAATCAATCCATGGTTTAAAATTCTTCTCGAAATCTTGGTTGTTGACTTAGCCTCAGTGCGCCATCCGTTGGTCGATCAGATATCATGGTTAAACAAATGATTGAACACATATTGAGAAATCAAATCATGGAGAAGAAAAAATTTCCTTTGATAAATTATTCCAATACATCAATTGCCAGGTAATGTCCACACATTGAAATTAAAGCCTTCGACGGGGAAACCAACCAAATCGGACGTCCTGGCTATCTTAAAAGAGCTTCAACATAGACTAATCACTATACTGACTTCAATTGCTCATTTTACATTTATATAAATACTTATTCTCCTTCCTTTCAAACAACAATGGAATCGTTCAATCAACATGTCTCTACTATGGAATCGTATCGCTGACGTTGTTGTCTACTATGGCCTTCACAAAGCTACGCACTGAAATATTAGTTGTATGTCTTACCTTCTTTAAGATTCCATTTTCCATACGTTTTGCAGCTAAATTCCCATTGACATAATTCCTATGATCACCATGTCGAAGGTGAAAAGCTTCGATATCTGAGGAATGCAGTATCAGGATGTTGGAGATTATAGGCTCCATTCTTATATGCTGCAGGCAAGAACATCATATTATATGCTCCAGGGCTTTGGCATGCTCTCAACCTTTCATGCACAACATGAACTTTCGGCCAGCTACATATATTTACAATCCACTCCACTCACAGTTACAGGAACATCTCCATGCTGGTTTGGGAAATATAACGACCACGCATGAATCGCTTTCCTTCATGTATTCCATCTGCGTCTGAGAACGAGAATGGCAATGAAAGCTTCTTTTGCGATGGCGGAGTAGGGAGGAATTAATATGGGGAGCCATATATGTTATTGTTGTTATTTGCTCAAGGCAGGCATTTGAAATTTCAAAATCGGATAGCGCGGGTTACAATTTCAAATATCAAATGAACCTGCCATTAATGCGGACCATAATGGTCTTCTCCGCATAATATTGTATGGCCACATGCAGATGGGGCTCTGATGGATTGTGGTCATGGGCATTGAGCGCATACATGAAGGTGGGTATGGACTAAACTAACACATAAACGCCAGAAATATTTTACCGTAAAATGCATACATTAAACCCATATTGGTTGGCATCATGCACCATGGCATCTGCGGCTTCCACATACACGAGGGACTCTTAAATACTCTTAAATACTCTGTGCATGAAGCTATCTTAAATACTCTGCTGCATGTAGAGTATTGCTTGTCGTTTCAGATCTCGTTAGTGGTTAGGCATTTTCTTTTCAAAAACTGTGACAACCTGGAAATTCAATTTTTGTGCATTTAATGACGGTTTCAAGTTTTTAGTGCCTATCATTTTTTGACAGTTTAATCAATTTTATTGACTGCCAATTTATTTTTAATATTATATATAAATGTGAAATATATAATTTTTTTTATATTATAGTAGAATAGTTATATAGATATTTACTAATCCAAATGTGCAACAACTATCATAATCAAATTATAAAATTTTAAGGGAGAAAATTTTAGAGATTTTTTTGGAAAAATCTGAAGACTAATAATACAATTAGAAACACAAAATATAAATAAATACAATACACATACATGGAAATAAAAATTTGACCCAACACAATGGCTAATAATTGTTGGCTAAGTTTTGGTAGTTCATAGGTATTAAAAATTTTGACGGTATATGTAAATTTATAAACGTCAAATAAAAGTTTTAAATATTTTTTTACCTGTCAATGTTGACAGGTTGATAAAATACTTACATGTCAAATACGTGTAAAAATGAGAAAAACGTTATGTGAAAGGTCGAATTCCAGGCCCAATTGCATGGCGCACTATTAGATTGCTATGCAAAATGGGTTAAATATGTCGTTGAATTTGAAGTAATTGATATTCAACCATATGGAAGAGTTGAGGCACCTATTAGAAGTCCAAAGGATCAAACGAACTCAAAGAATACAACAAAGATGCAATTAGCCAACCATATCACCAGCGTCTCAAGTTGCGGAAGGTCCTCACCCGAGGAAGGAAGGAGGGTTTTTAAGCACTTAATATTTTTTTTATAGGCTATCACTGTTTTTTTTTCTTACCAAGGAAACAACGCTCTCCGAAGGCTATATCTAATAGCCTTCAAGACGGCTATTTCAATAATTTGTGATTTGGTAGGGGGCTGAGACATTTTGAAGCCCACCGGGGTGAGTCTCTACCCCAGGGGTCGCCTACCCTTTGAGCTTTGTCACAACTGGTCAATGAACAACCCTACCCCCTGCGTGTTTTGAACCACCTAGAAGGAGATAACACATATTCTTAACCATTAGGCCCACTGAAGTGTTCTCATATCACTGCTTACTTTTTAATATTACCCTACTAATATTCATTTAGAGTTAGGGGGCTTCACAATGGGAAGGGGCGGTGGAATCATTTTCTCTTTAGATAAGAAAGGGCCTAAATTTGCAGTGGGTGGGTGAGAGATTTGGCCCTTTTTCAACGAATCCAAAGGATATAAGTTTTGGGGACTCTTCAGTTGTGATAAATTGGTTGAAGCTTAATAGTTCGTCAAAAAAAACATAAACATATTCTTGAGGTTGATTTATGATGAAGTAATTTGTATATCAACCTTTTTTAGAATATCAATATTTGTCATATCTCTTAAAAAAAGAAATTACACAGTCAATAATATTTTAAAGGAAGTCATATCTATAGAGAAAGAAACTACACAGCTAATAATCTTTTAAAGGAAATCCTTTTACTCAATGAGAGTATTTGGAAAAGATGGGGATGACAGAATGACCACTTGATGGAGGATGACCCAAGGCTTTTTATTAAATAATTTATGAGAAATCACATATAATTATATGGATATTTTTTTTAAGGATCTATATGATCAACATCTTTGATTATTTGATTATCTGTTTTTCAATGAAGATTGTAAAAAAAAATCTGTTTTGTTTTGTGAGGAGGTCAACATTCCATTGGTTGAAGTTAATGATTTGAATTTTTTTCTTGTGGATCTTTTATCTGACATTATAAGAAGTGTTGTATAACAGTGTAAAAGGAGTTTCTGTTTATAATAGAAAATTAAATATATATATATATTTTAAAAGGCCATTTTTTTATATTTAGGTTGATTTGAGTTAATACTTATATTTTCAAAATCAATTAAGTTAATTATGAAAGATCAAATGTTAACCATCTTTGTATATGAAAAGATCAAAGTGAATTCGTTAGAATGCGTTGCAAGGTGTAAATTAAAGATACCATGTGAGTTTGTTAAAATGGAATTAGAATGGGTTTACAAACCATTGGTGGTGCTGGTATGGTATGTATAAAGGTGATATTGTGATGCTTTATGATAATTATATCAATATTCTTTTTTTTAACAATTGTGATTAGTTTTTTTGTTTTTGGCTGAAGTTGAATGTGAAGTAAAAGAAAAAAAGTTCAAAGTATATTGAAGAGAAGATTTAATGATTTTATTAGGAAAAGTTGATGTAAAAGGGACTATGTGCAATAAAGAAACAATTAGATGAAGATGATTGCAACACAGGAATTGGTCTTGTGAAATAAAAACAAAAAGGAGAGATATTTGAGAAACTAGTATTGGTGGAGTTTGATGACATAGTGGTAATGGTGTAGAAGAGGGAGGATAGAGAGGCAATAAGAAACATATGGACTGGTAGTAAGAAACATTGAGAGGGAGAAGTTTGAGGTGGTGACCTAGAGTGGAACATAGTTGTAGAAGAAAACAAAAATAATAATTTTCATAAGCAATAGTGGAATTCATGGCAATTATGATGAAAGTGAACATGACAAAGTAGATGTCAATGTTGAGAAAAAGTGTGAGTTTCTGATAGTTCCATATTGCATAAGATTGGATTACAAAGAGGAATAATGATTGAAAGTAGAGAAGGAAGGCTAAGTGGTACAAAGTGTGTTATATAAAGAAGAATAAAATAAAGAGAAAGACATATATCTAGTGCTTATAGTTTTATTGACAACCTACTAAGAAACACACTCACATTTTCTTGCTAGAGGAATCTCGTGTAGGAGGATCCTTGGTATTGTTAGGATATTTAGACACTTAGGAGTTAGTTAAGATCAACTTGTGTAATATATCCGTTAGGTAAAAGTGTGTTTATTTAGTATGCATTTGTAAATATTCTAATCCGATGATCATGATATGTTCTAGACATAGAGTGATCCGACGGTTCAACTTCTCTTAGATCATACCTACCATTGATCCATGGCTTAACACCTTATTGGTCTATGATCTCTATTTAAAGAGCATAGAGGGTCCTTGGCTAGTTGATCGATTATGAGAAGCTCATATAACTTTCTTTCTTTTGAATAATAAATTGCTCAAAGTAGCTATTTGGTTGGGGCCGTGGACTGTTTCCCTCTCGATGGTTTTAACCACGTGACAAACATCGGTGTGTTGATCTGTGATCTATTTGTGTGAAGCGATTTCTCAATGTGTTCGGTCTTTGGGGAGTACCGTGTCTACCTGAACATGGTATCAGAGCTTTGGTTTTGATTAAGATCTGGAACCAGTGTTGCCAAAACTTTGAAAGGGTTTCTGATTCTGGATTTTTTGTGCATTTTTGTCCCGTGGGAGCTATTCCATTGCGTCTGGACCACCGTTTTCATTAGGAAATAGTTTTCGTTTTATCAAAAATCATTTTTGTTTGTTCTAGAAACACCCATTTCGGCAAATCTGAAGGTATAATGTTACAGTGACGGATTTGTTTTTTTTTAATATCTCATATCTTATCAGTTTTATTATTAGATCTTTACTATTTTAGTCTCGAACTATTGCCTTTCCTGGCTACGTATGCTCTTTGCCGTGCACCTTGCGCAATCGCGGCGAATCAGAAATAGTGAGGGAAAGTTTTTTTTCTTGCCTTTTCGGCTACGTATGCTCTTTGCCATGCACCTTATGCCATCATGGAAAATCAGAAACAACGAGAAAACTTCAAAATGTAGACTTTTCGGGTAAGCTAACCAAGATCTAACCCCATTGTGTGGAATTTTTATTTATTTTTTTTTTTTTATTTTGTGATTTGCAGGGAAAAAAACCAAGCACGGAGAACAAGAGAGAAGAGTAAAAAAAAAAAAAAGGCCCCCTTCCTTTTTCCATACTTTTACGTACCTTTTAAACTTAGCTCACTTGGTCCAAAGTTGCTTTACTCCTTAATAAGTCTTGAGTTCAAGTCTTATCAAGCTACTTTTTAGTGCATGCAATTTCTATTTTCAAGTTACTTTATTGTAAAAGTGCATCTCACATAAATAAAATAAAAAGTGAGTCACTTAAGTCTTTAATTTATTGCCGCAATATTTAAAAGTCACATTATTGTAAAAGTGAACATCACTTATTTTACAAAAGTGATTCACTTCAAAGCAACTTTATTGTAAAGTGATTGTCAAAGGTTGATCTTGGGAAGAGGGGGCTCCTTTTTTTAGTTGGTCAAGTTAATATCTGTCACATCACTATTGGGAACATCTTCAACATTTTCTTTGATCAAGCATAACTTGATCATCCAGAATCATTTTTAAGTGCCATTTTTTTTAAATCACATATTTTTTCAAGCTATTTGCATCCAGGCAGTTAGTTTCTGTTCTTTCAGCCATTATTTTACAGTATGGGCACCCCTTGTGATATTATACTTACAAGTTCTAACTATTTCTCATGGAAATATCATATGGAGGATGTTCTACGAAGTAGGGGACTTTTCAGGATAGCCTCAGGGAAAGAAACATAACCCACTGATGATGATAAGAAAATTAAATGGGAAAATAGATGTGATGAATCTCGTGGATTGATTGGGATTTCAATATCTACTGATTTGTGATTCCATATATCTGGAATTGATGAACCTAATCTCGCTTGGGAAAATTTGGAATCTGTGTTTTGTAAACACAATGAAATTTGGGGTCATCAACTTGAAAATGATTTGCTTTCCTTGAATCCAAATGATTTTTCATGCATTCAAGACTATTTATCTAAGTATAAAACTCTTAGACTCTTATGTGCAGAATGTAAGATTAAGAAAGAAGACAAACAATGTATTTATCATATTCTTTCCAAACTTGGACCTGCATATTCTGTTTTTGTATCTACATTCTACTCCATGAAAGAATCCTTGACTGTAGCTAGCTATCAAAATCCTAGCCTTGAATAGTTTTGTGATTCTTTAATTAGAGAGCAGGATAAGCTCATTCATCTTGAAATAATTAACAATGCAGATACATCTGGGAAAGCCTTATTGTCCCAACAGAAAGAGAAGTCCAAGCCTCCCAAGAAACATAATTCTTGCAATAATAAGCCAAACAAAAAGGGTCCCAAACCCTCTCAGTTAGCTCCTTCCTTAAAACATGACAAAGGATCCAAGCCAAAAGGAAAGAAGGCTGAGCATCATTGCAATTTTTGTGGGAAAGATAATCATGACGAATGTAAGTGTTTCAAGAAGATGGCAGCCTTGGAAGTATCAATGAAGAAGAACCACATCGGCTTAGATTCATATGCAGAATCTAACTCTCATGGACATGCACTTTGTGCTTGTGGTTACTATTATACTGCATCTTCTTCTTCTACTTCAATTGAATGGCTTATTGATTCTGGAGCATCTTATCATATGGCTAAGGATAAAGCCATCTTTTCTACTATGCATGATTGTAACACCAAACAAATATTTGTTGGTGATGATAGATTTCTGAGTGTTGCAGGATCTAGAACAGTTCCAGTAGAAAATGGTCATTTTAGTGATGTACTATGTGTTCCAAAAATTTCCTGCAATTTTTTATCAGTCTATCAAATTACTCATTCAAGTGAAGGTAAAACTATGACGTTTACACCTCACCAAGTTGTAATCAAGGATTTTAAAAATCCTCAAAATGTCTTTGCTACTGGAACTGTTAATGATATTACCAGGTTGTACAAATTTAACAACTTTGGGTCATCACCTTTTCCTTCAGTTTTTGTTGCTCATAATGATAACTTGAGCAAACTTTGGCATGAACGATTTGGTCACTTAAATTATCACTCATTGCAACAACTATGTAAAGAAAATATGGTGACTGGTCTTTCGCTGGTATCTTGTAAGGATGGTGTTTGTTCCGGTTTTGTACTTGAAAAACATCATCGGGACAGTTTTGACAAATGTGCCTCTTGGCATGCTTTGGTTCCCTTGGAGCTTGTGCATAGTGACTTGTGTGGCCCTCTTCCATCTGTTTCCTTTTCTGGTTTCAAATATTTCTTAACTTTCATTGATGACTACTCCAGACGCACTTGCGTTTACTTCTTAAAACTTAAGAGCGAAGTATTTAAAATGCTCTTGGCCTACAAGGACCTTGTTGAAAAACAATCAGGTCATCAAATTATTAAGTTAAGATTTGACAATGGAGGAGAATATGTTAACAACAAGTTCACTACTTTTTGCACTGAACAAGGAATCCAACAATAACACACTGTTCCATATACACCACAACAAAATGGTGTAGCTGAATGGAAGAACCACACTTTAAAATAAATGACTAATTGTATGATCCAATCTAAGGGATTAAGTCTTCAATATTGGGCTGAGACCATAAATTTTGCAAATTACATCGTTAGTCGCACACCCACTAAAGTTTTACAATGTATAACACCGGAAGAAGCATGGAGTAAAATTAAACCAGATGCAAGTCACTTTTGTATGTTTGGCTGTGAAGCATGGGCTCACATTCCGAATGAAAAACGGAAAGCAATGCAGCCTAAAAGTGAAAAGTGCATATTTGTTGGATATTCTGAAGATGTAAAAGGTTATAGACTTCTTCATCCCCATTCACATGATATAATCATTAGAAGAGATGTTAAATTTGATGAAAATCTCTTGGCCTGCGAGCCTAACTTGGCGGGTGTGCCATCTTTGGCCTGCGATCCTAATTCGATAATTGTGCCTTCTTCTTCTTCTTCTTCCAGCTTCCTTGACAGGTTTCCAATTCCAATTTCTGATGATGACAGTGAGGATGAAAATCCACCTCCGACTGCTCATGTTCCTCCAATTACACCAGCACTAATACTTCCTCGATGGGTCCATTCAACATGTGAAGCAGCTGGTGATCTCGTCGGTGATCCTAGAGATCAACGTCAAACATGTTCTCAGTTTCAACGAGCCTCTTCTCTTTTGGCACAAGTTTCCAAGAATCATGATCTAAAAACTTTTGCAGAAGCTTCAGGAAATCCAGATTGTGATGCAGCTGTGGATGAAGAATATCGTTCCTTAATGGCGAACGATACTTGGGATCTTGTTCCTCTTCCAAAAGGAAGAAAGCTTGTCAGATGTAAATGGGTCTACAGAACTAAGTATGCATCAGATGGAAGTGTTGAAAGACTTAAGGCAAGGTTAGTTGGCAAAGGTTTTTCCCAAGTTGAAGGGATTGACTACAATGAAACCTTTGCCCCTGTAGCAAAAATGAACTCCATCCACCTTGTTCTTTCCCTTGCAGCCTTACATAACGGGAAGTCCATCAAATGAATGTCAAGTCTGCCTTCTTACATGGTGATTTACATGAGAAAATTTACATGGAACAACCTCCTGGATATGTTCAAAATAACTCTAGCCTTGTTTATCTCCTTAATAAATCCTTATATGGCCTTAAGCAAGCTCCTAGAGCTTGGTATGCCAAAATGGATAGCTTTCTCCTTGACACTGGTTTTTCTAGATGCCATTCTGACCCCAATGTCTATACCAAGAAAGTAGGAAACCATCTCATCATACTTATTCTTTATGTTGATGATCTTATCCTTACTGGTAGTGACCCTAAACTCATAACCCATGTGAAATCCAATCTTAAGCAAAATTTTGAAATGTCAAACATAGGACATTTGCATTATTTTCTTGGTCTCCAAGTCTTGCAAACCAAAAAAAGAATCTTTCTTTCCTAGTCTAAGTATGCTTGTGACCTTCTTAGTCTCTTCCACATGGAATATTGTAAACCAACCCGTTCTCCCTTTTAGTCTGGAGTCAAACTTTCTGCCACTTGTACTTCCCCTGAAGTAGATGCCACCTTGTATCGTCAGCTTGTTGGTAGTCTTTTATACTTGACTCATTCCCGTCTTGACCTTTCCTTTGTCGTTGGTCATGTTGACCGTTATATGCAAACTCCTCATGAAAGTCACTAGAAAGTAGAAAAAAGAATACTTCGATATATTCGAGGTACAATTCAGTTTGGGATTCATTACAGTACAGGGGGGAAACCTTTGTTGGTTGGTTTCATTGATTCAGATTGGGCCAGCGATCCTGATGATCGAAAGTCTACTGCAGGTTATGTTTTTAGTCTAGGATCTCGACCTGTCACTTGGGCTTGTAAGAAACAACAAACTCTTTCTCTTTCTTCAGCAGAAGTAGAATATCGAGCCACAGTTAATGCCAGTCAGGAAGCTTTATGGCTTCGACAGATCCTTTTAGAGTTTGGATTCAAGCAGCAGTAGCCTACTCCACTTTCATGCGACAATCAAAGTGCCATCAAGCTTTCCAAAGATCCACTTCGACATCAGCGTAGAAAACACATTGAGATACACAGGAACTTCATCGGTAATCTTGTTCATGATCATGTTATTGAAGTGCTCTATTGTCCTATAGATGATCAAGTTGCAGACATCTTCACCAAGCCTCTTACAGAAGCGAAGTTTTCTAAACTTCTGTCTATGTTAAGAGTTTAGGAATGTGTCCTTAAGGGGGGATAGGTTCTAATGCCTCCTTCCTTCTCCAAATAGTGTCACTTTTGTAAATCCTTCAATCCTATCCCAAGTTGTTCTTAAGGGGGGATGTTAGGATATTTAGACACTTAGGAGTTAGTTAATATCAACTTGTGTAATATATCCGTTAGGTAAAAGTGTGTTTCTTTAGTATGCATTAGTATGCATTTGTAAATATTCTAATCCGACGGTCACGATATGTTCTAGACATAGAGTGATTCGATGGTTCAACTTCTCTTAGATCATACCTACCATTGATCCGTGGCTTAACACCTGATTGGTCTATGATCTCTATTTAAAGAGCATAGAGGGTCCTTGGCTAGTTGATCGATTATGAGAAGCTCATGTAACTTTCTTTGTTTTGCATAATAAATTACTCCAAGTAGCCATTTGGCTGGGGCCGTGGAATATTTCCCTCTCGAGAGTTTTAACCATGTGACAAACATCGGTGTGTTGATCTATGATATATTTGTGTGAAGTGGTTTCTCAAGGTGTTCGGTCTTTTGGGAGTACCCTGTGTACCCAAACAGGTATTCAAAACTATCTTTTATACAAATTAAAGGATTTTACATTTATTAGATAGAACCATACTACCTAGTATTGGTTCCCATAGATGTAACGAAAAGTGGCTAGCTTTCAAATCATAATGGAACACTGGAAAATAATTATAAGATCAACCTACATAGCCATTGATGATTCGAACTTCCAAATAGAAAGTGATTATAAGTAGCATGCCTAATTCCTTTTGATGAAGTGAAATTGTGAAAGGGTCGGAATTTTCATGAATTGCAAAGGAAAATTTGATTGTATTTAGAAATAGAACTGCATTTATGGACTACATTGGTAGTGAAAATGTTGGCTTTGTGGAAATATTTAGATCCTTGGCCAAAAAGTTGTATCTTTGGACATGGCACAACCTTAAAGATTGTTTTCTTATTAGATAGATATAAATAATTAGGCCAGCCATTATAGCTATCTCAAAATGAAGTTATTAAATTGATAAATATTTTAAAGAAAGTATCAAAATTAGTTCAAATGGTGCATGCACTTCTTCCATTATTAAGAGGGTTTTTAAAGGAATTTAGTGCCCCTGGTTGAGAATGAATAAAGAGTTATTGATAATTATTTGTTGAATAAAGGCTATTGGTTGAATGTGCTACCAAAGATTATTATCTTTGAAAGATAATCATCACCTAAGAAACGAATTGATTCAATTGGTACTTAAAACATTTTCAACCATTTAAATTATGAACATTGTGAATAAATGTAAATCCTACAAAGGAAGTCGATTTTTCTCTCCATGTGAGATGGTTATAGTGGTATTAAATTGTGTAGAAGTTTAATGATTACAAAATGCATGGAGAATTGTTGTACTGTGTGTTCGATAAATGTATTAAAAAAAATGGAAATTTGTTACTGTCGATACTTTTTCTAAATGTTTTATCGTTGTGGTGTATTTATGCTTGTTTTCAAATGAATTGTATACTTTAGTGATTGTCTCTTGAATATTGGAGTTAATTTGTTTATATAAATTGTTGGGAAAGTCCCCTCTTGTGTAATTTATAAAGGGGTTATGTCATCAATACATCAAGGTATTGGGGCAATTTGAATTAAAAAATAGAGAATAGGTAGAAATGTTAAGTTGTGATATATAAGAGGAGGAGTTATGTTATATATTGAAAGAGTGAGTGATGACTACCTCTAGTGGTAAGTTTGAATAAATGATGAAAGAGGAGATGTAACTCCAATATTAAAGAGTAGTGGTTAGAGGTGATGGAGGATGAGATATTGAAAACTAAACAAAATATTGTTACATGGATGTTGTAGCAAAAGAGAGAATTGAAGTACAAAAAATAAAAAATCACGGTGAAGAGTGGAGAGGGACACAATACATTCTACATTGAAAATTGTAGTTTGGTAGGAAGAAGAATTCTTATGGTGAAAGGAACATTAGTAAAAAAAAGGATAATTTCTGACTATAAGACTAAAATGGTTAGTCGTGACATTTTTATAGGATAAATACTACCAAATTTGAGCAAATTCAATGTATTTTAAGTAATGTAGTTATAAATTACTAACATAAGCAACTAATATAGTTTAGAGATAAGAATATCTGGCTATTCAATGACTATGTGAATGTAAATTAGTAGTGTCTATTACTTATATGTAATTTATTGATAGTAGTACATTGTTCTAAGAAAATTATTTAATTATACATAAAATATTGAAAGATAGATATATTTTCTTTTAAATAATCCATTCAAACTTGGATTGACCAAAAATAATAAATGGAGTGAAGAGTGCATACAAGCTATATTATCTTACACCATTCCTATCCATGAATATGGTCAACTTTGGTTATATAATTGGTATATATGTGGCTAGAGAATATGGATATTGACAATAAATCAATACAATGACAATTTATGGGCCATTTACTTCCCTACATTACACTAAAAACACATTTTCTTTTATTAAAAATATAAAAATATAAAACTTTATAATTTTTCTTTCCAGCATTAGTTTCATCCATTTGGTAATTGGTGCCTAACAAAATATGGAGTGAAGACTCCACACAACATGATAAAATTTTATCTTCTACACCAAATATCTCCCTGTTGGAGTAATTGATGGAGAGAAAATACATTTGACTCCAACTTTGTCATATGCCAAAGCATCCTCTACCCATGAATATTTGATCATTTCCTCATGTTTGTAGTGACAGATGACCTGAAGACAACTAAACAAAATTAAAAATTTGTAAGCTAGAATATGGAAAGTAATGGAAACAAATTACCATTAAATCCTATCCAAAGAAAGAAGAGAGAGAGGTCAAAATTGGTATAGAAGGTTTTCAATGTTTTTGATGTTCTATAGGGTTTGTAAGACATCATCATCATACTTGGAAGTTTACCATTGTGTTCTCTATTAAGATCATCATCCAATATTTTTATACAAAATGGAGTGTCTACAAATATTACATACCAGGAGTTGGTAGGGAGGAACGACCTCCCATTGCTGTTGTCATCCAGCTTTAAAGACAGGTTCCATTATATTTTAATTTCTATGTTATAGTTTATATCTGTGTGTGAGCAAATAATGAATGATTATATGTTATGCTGTAATTTGTAAAGTTGAAATCTCTTAGTTGTTTCAAGGCTGAATCCGTACTTTGATGAAAGATAAATCCTACCTGTGTTTTTCCCCATATGGAGTAATCCAAATCGTACTCTAGCACAAGTGGTGTGTTTAAATAAATGAAGTATGATAGGAATATAAATGAATAGAATACTTATGTTTTCAGAGTATTGAAATGTTTCCTATCAGCGGGTAGTTGTTTTTTAGAAAGTTTATTAATCTGTTTTGTAGAGATGTTGTCAGAATTAGATTGGGTGTTTAAAATATCATGAAAGAATACAAATCTTATTATTTACTGACAATAGTTTGTTTAGGTATATAATTCATTTCCTACATAGTATCTACTTCTATAAACTGTACATTTATACTGAAAAAGAAGAACTAGTATTACTAGATGAATGTTTATGTTTATCATCTATGTTAATAAAAGATGTAAAAATAATATAGATAATATCTCTTTTCTTTTAGTACTAACTATTTTTTCCTATAACCCTCTGAACTCTAATTAAGAATTTGATAAATATTACAATATTTCCTTTCTTAGTATTAATAACTAAAGGACGGTAGTAACTTAGGTTTAAGTTAATTTCAATAAGAAACTGTCCTTATACATTTATAGACAGTATATATGTAAAGAATATTGACAGATAGGAAAGTTCTTATATTCTTTCAGTAAACCTATAGAAACAATTTTATTAAATAAACACAATCATTATAGACTGCTTTCAGTCTTATTTATTATACAAATAAATACCAACATAAAATTAAGAGGATATATTATACATAGATAATAATATTATAAATACAAATAATATTATTATTAACAATAAATAGTGATGTTTATAAATTATTAATTCATAAAAACAAACTGAAGAAAACTGTGTGACAATAGTCAAATTTACAAGATAATAACACAGGAAATAATACTCTATAAAAGTTAAAAAGGGAATAAACCCTAGCTCATTTTCTGAGCGTAATCTATATGTATTTTTTTATAATACTGTAGTAACCTAGGTTAAACATAGGGTAGTTCTTTTAAAACTATTACAGAACCAACTAAAAATGTCATGCACATAAATGAATTACAATACTCATTAACTTGTATAAATGTATTTATAAGAAAAATAGTGCTTTTCTTTTGCTAACAGCATACATCTATAGAAATAAATGTTAGGGTTAAAACCCTTAAAACTATTACATTTACAAGTATCAAAATATTAAACCAAATTTACATAAAATGTGTAATAATTAATAACGAGTTTAATAATCTACTCACAGTCCTTTAAGGACCAATAGAATAAAATAGAAAAACTGTATAATTATTATAACAAGAATAGTATAAATCCATAACTTCAATCAAAACAAGCAAGATTTAAGTTACGGCTGTAAGTATCAGCCTTAAAATTTTAATTATAAAACCCTTACAAAGTATTCAATTGAGTTTAAAATTTCATTATATTCAAGAAGGGTAAAAACCCTAGAATTACACAGAGTATAGTATACACTTTTGTCAACCAAAACGAGTTTACAACTGTACTTCCATTACAAAATTTACAAACTTAAACCCGGCCGTAAAGCCAAAGCTTCAACTAAATACAGTGCACATTACAAATCAAGTCTACCCTAGCAAGGGTTTGATTTAAGTATTTTAACAATAGCCTGTAAAAACATTAAAACAATTACATAAACCCTAACACTAGCAGAGTGAAAATCCATCATTTGGACCATGGCGCTTACCCAAGTTTGAACCACGACCCACAACCTTTGTAAGGGGCTCTCTTTCCTTCTTTGTACAAGCTTCACAGTGGCAAGCACCTAAAGCACAACATCAAACCACTGTCAGGGAAACAAATTACTTGTTAAAGCATGAATACAATCTATGTATACTTGCAGTAAGTAAAAGAAATTCCAAGTATGATAATCACCTATCAATGGGAGAACAACGAACAGCTTCACGAAGCACTGCCACCTACAGGCAGTGCAGTTGAAAACCCAAATAGCCCTCAAGAATCTCACACAGTGGCGAGCCATGAGAACAAGAGAAGGAAAATGAAGTAGCCATTAAGCTATGCAGGCAATGGATGAAAGGTTTCGCAGGCAACGAGCCAAGGGTAGCAAAAAGACAACTCCACTTGTTGCAGAGAAAGAACCAGCCACTACAAACGGTATTCAAAACCACACACCTGAGAATAGAAGCAGCACCAAGTCAAGGCACAAAGCAGCTGTAACCAGGAGGAATGAAGGCTGCCATGGGAGACAAGCAAAGAAACCCTAAGAGCTAGCGAAAACTGTGGGATGAAAATGGTATTGGTTAGGTTTCGGTAGCAGTATATATTTCCCATGCGTGGACAGAAATCAACCATGTAGCAAACAAATTAATCCATGCTACAAGGGTCGTGTCCTATAGTTCCCGCATAACACAAGAATCCCAATTATTTGATCATTGGAGTGTAAAGTAAACCATAATGTTAAACCAATAATTCACAATCCAAATCATTAATCATTTGCACATTGTCTTATGTTAGCATAATGACAAGTTTATCAATGTGAGGGTTACGTTGACCTAGTGTTTGGTGACACTTAAACCTTTGTTAAAGTCGATAATTACTCTTGTAAAGACTCATTTCCACTACAATTCCTTATGTTATTATAATAATTATAATATCTGATTTGCATTAGAATGGTTGCATTTTTTTTAAACATTGTTTTATTTAAATGATAGAAGGTAACTAATTCATGTAGTATCATGGATCAATGTGTTAGGTATACAATATAGTAAGAGATAGAATGTGCATATAAGAAAGTTCATGCAAGATATTAAATAACTATAGTTTCTCTAGTAACAAAAATAAACTATAGCTTATGCATAGCAAACCTTTTGTAATAACGATATTATAAGTCTAAACTTTATAAACAACACAATGTAATAATGCAAAGGAATATAAAGTCTAGATTAAAATACGTTTATAATAACAAACTACTTATAGTTTGAATGTCTATTGAACAAATAGATTATGCATATCTATAAAAACTTACATGAACTGATAACTCAAATAGTATCAAAGCTTTGAAGTAGTACAAAGTTGAAGGCAAGAATATTATTACGAAATTCTATTACATAGTTCAAGCGACAATACCTTAATAAAGCTTGGAGTATAACTCAGCTTGGTTTTTATTCTTGTTTCAGTATGTCTAGTGGACAGTAAGGTAATTATAGAAGTAAACTTGATAACTAGACTAGGAATGACCCTATTGAATCCAAAAATCACTAGAACCATGGAGTTCAAGTTGGAAATAAAATATAGGTAACCATGAGCTCATATAGAAGGGCATGATGGTTATAGTTTACGCAATTGAAGGTTTTTACTGTCCAAAAGATAACAGGCGGTAAGTTATCTTGCAAAAACAAAATGAGGGTCAATAATTACACAGATAAGATAAGATACTATTGCTAAATACTGACAATAACAATCATTATAAATATTACAAATTACTTAGACTAAAGTAGAAATACTCGTAACTGAGATTCTAATGTTTAGAGTCGCAAACATGTTTTACTATCATTACTTACTTCCGAACTTGTTTACTTGAAAAACTGAAGAAAAACAAATGGTTTTACCTTACATGAGTTGTCTAGAGTTTAGTATCTTATTTACTAAGCTTTTTAAATTGCAAATAAACTACTGCTGACATTAAAAAGATATTTTAAAATATACTTGATCGATCATACCTGTAAACCTGTAAGAAATAGTATTCATCTATGTTAGCACGATTGCTAAGTAAACTCTGGATTCAAAAGTAGATTCCACCTACTTGACATAAAAGAACTAATCAGTAAACTGAAGCAAACAACACACAAAAATATTTTATTCTTGTTACGAAAAATAAACTATTAAGATATTAATTTAGAATTTAGTGAAACTAATTACTTGACTGTTTCTTTTATGCAAACTATTAGCTGGTAGTAAACCGTAGGTTTTAGCATTTATTGTTATCTCAAAACTTTAAATTTTTGTGAAAATTTGGGGTTTTGACAGTTCCACACAGGATCACACCTAATACCATACTGAAGCAACACCCTGAAGTGCTCTTCCTATCAATGGAAATGCCTGCCCAATTTGAATCAACATAACCCTCTAGGTTAATCTTCTGATTCACCTCGTACTTGAGCCCATAATCAATTGTACCCCTCAGGTGCCTCAGAATATGCTTTGCAGCGATCAAGTGAACATGTCTTGGATCTGTCAAGAAGTGGCTCAACGTGTTCACAACAAAGAAAATATCTGGTATCGTGTTCGTCAGATACATCAAGGACCCAATCATCTGACGATACATCGTAGCATCAACCGTTTATGATGAAGCATTACTCAATAGCTTCAGGTTCGATGCCATAGGTGTGGCCATAGCCTTGCATTCCATCATCCCAAACCTCTTCAGGATCTCTACTGCATATTTCCCTTGTCCGAGGGAGATTCCATCCACATTCTGCCACACCTGCATTCCTAGAAAATAATGCATCATACCCAAGCCCTTCATTTCGAACTCGATAGCAAGATTCTTCATATTAGAAATCAACCCATCCATACCTGTTACAAATAGATCATCTACATACAGTAGAAGCATCACTAGGTTTCCATCTTCAACCTTGTAGTAAAGGTTGGAATCTTCTTTACTCTTGTTAAAGCCAAACTAGATAGAAAGCTGTCAATTCTGCCATACCATGTCCTGGGTGCCTGTTTCAAACAGTATAGGGCTTTCTTCAATATACACACATGAGACTCCCTGTCATGTGTCTCGAAACCAAGTAGTTGTTCTACATACACTTCCTCTTCCACTACACCATTCAAGAAAGCAGTCTTGACATCCAATTGGTGTATCTTCCATTTCATTACTACAGCCAAAGCAAGTACCGATCTGAAGGAAGTGTATCTGGCTACAGGTGCAAAGGATTCTTCATAATCTATTCCTTCCTTATGTGAGAAGCCACGAGCCACAAATCTTGCCTTATATTTCTCTATGCTAGCATCTGTAGCATGCTTGATCTTGTAGATTGATTTGGCAGTTATAACCAACTTCCCTTCTGGTCTTGGGACAACATCCCAAACATCATTCTTCATGATCGATTGATACTCTTCGATCATAGCATCCTTCCATTCTTTCCGTTCTGCCACTTCTTCATAACTGGAAGGTTCTTGATTGATAAAGTCACATAGTAAGGCTACATATCTAGAGCAATATCTGGTTCTCTTTCTTTCTCTGTGATTCTCTTCTGGAGCCCCATATCTTTCCGCACCTTGGATAACTTCTCGTACCCAAGCAGGTTTCCTCTTGTGAGGATTCTTCTCTTGAGGTGGATCTACAAGTCTTTGTGGTTCTTCAAATTCTCGATATTCTTCTTGAGTTTTTTCATTCATGGTTGTATCATGAATTCTGGGTGCTTCTGCATCTTCAAGATCTTCAACAGGTCTCTTTATGGATTTGTTGTAAGCTGTGTCTTCATCAAATGTTACATCCCTACTGATGTCGATCTTCTTGAATCCTGGGAAGTATATTCTGTAAGCGTTCGAGCTTTCAGAGTATCCCACAAATATACCCTTATTTCCTAAAGAATCGAATTTTGTTCTCTTCTCTTTTGGAATGTGTATGTACACAGGAGAGCCAAATATTCTGAGATGGCTGACTTCTGGTTTCTTGCTGGAGAAGACTTCTTCGGGAGTCTTGTTCTCGAGTACTCTGTGTGAAGTACGGTTCTGTACATACACGCTATTCTAGCTACTTCTTCCCATAGATGCATAGGAATATCTTGATCATGAAGCATTGCTCTTGCAGCTTCCATGATAGTTCTATTATTCCTTTCTGCAACCCCATTTTGTTGTGGATTGTAAGGAGTGGACAACTCCCTCTTAATCCCTGATTCTTTGCATAAGTCTTTGAATTCATTTGATGTGAATTCTCTGCCATTATCTGATCAAAAGGTCTTGATCTTATTTTCTGTGTGGTTCTCAATCAAAGCTTTGAATTCCTTGAACTTGTTGAAAACTTCATCTTTGTTCTTCATGAACTAAATCCATGTCTTCCTAGAAAAGTCATCAATGAAAGAAACATAGTATACATACCCTCTTAGTGAGCTTGATGACATTGGTTTGCATACATCGGAGTGGATGATTTCCAATATTCCTTTTTCCTTTCTCTCGCTACTTGGAAATGTCTTATTTGTATTATTTCCTTTCACATATCCTTTGTAGACCCCTTCATGTTTTTCTTGAATTTCTGGAAGACCTTCAACTACTTTGCTTGCAAGTGGTAGTGCTCTGTAATGCACATGTGCAAGCCTTCTATGCCATAGTTCATTTGGCTCTACTGTGTCATGGAACAAAGCTTGTTCTGGATGGCCCTTCAATTTGTATAAACCTCCTTCTTGTTCTCCAATCACTATTGCATCATCAATAGTCTTTCCTCTTGACCACATGAGGACTTGGCCATCTACAAATGCAACCCTCATGCCTTTTACATCCAATGCTTATATGGATAGAAGATTCTTCTTTAGTCTTGGTACAAACAAGACATCCTTCATTTTCATAGACTTTCTCAAATCTAGTTTGTAGGAGGATTCACCACTACCTTTTATGGGATATTGGTAGTCATCCCCAAGTTTCACCTTATTGGGTAAATTATGTTTGGATAGTTTCTCAAAGGATTCCTTGAAACATGTCATGTGTTTGGAAGCCCCACTGTCAATAAGCCAATCTTTGCTTCCATGATTGACAATTCCCGTTAGAGCAGAGATCAGAACATATTCATCTTCACTTGAAGAGTCTTCACTTTCTTGTTTTACTCTCTTCCTGGGAGGATCATCATCCTCAACAGTGTGAGCATGATGTCTTCTTTTGGAGTTATTATTCTTCTTGGATCCATTCTTATTCATGGGACAATTTCTAGCAAAGTGTCCTATTTCATCTCATGTATAACATCTGAGTTTGGATGGATCCCTTCTTACAGGATTGTTTTTTTAATGAGAATGCTTACCTTGGTGATGATGATTTTCCCTTCTTCCTTTCCTGGAGTGGACTGTGAGAGCTTGATATTCTCTTCTCATATTTTCTTCTTGAGCTGCTATCTGAGATTATTCTTGTGAACATTATTCCCACAGTCTACTAAACGTGACTAACTTCTTCGTAGCACAGATTCCTTGGATGAAAGAATCCCATGACCTAGGGAGACCATTCAAGGTTGTCGTCACAATTTCTGCATTCTCCACTTCTTCATCTACTGCTTCCAGATGTTCTTTGATCTAGGAGACCTTTTTGAAGTATGACTGGATGGTCTCCTCATTTTGGATCTTTACATTCTTCAACTGGCTCCTTAGAGTCATCTTCCGATCGATGTTCTTCCCTTCAAACAGTTTGGTTAGGGCATCAAACATGGCTTTAGGTGTCTTGAGGGAGGACACCTATGGAATGAGTTGATCCTCGATAGAATTAGTAATGATCCTCTTTGCCATAACCAACTTCTTCTTATGTAAGGCCTTGGCCTCATCTCCCTCTGGAACTGGAACCTCCTTATGGATGTAGGAGTCCAACTCATTTTCTTCCAGGACCAGGGAGATCCTATACTTCTAGGATCAGAAGTTATCATCTCCCTCAATATTTTCATCAAGCTTGGTATTATGAGACATATTTAACTCAGAACCTCAAATGGAAATACAAAATATTTAGATCTTACCAGTTCAAGATGTCGTATCTAGATTTGGAGCTGAAATCCTGCAGTGTTGGTTTAGGAGCAGATTAGGGTTTTTCTTTTCCGGAGTTCTATCCAACCAAATGCTTTGAATTTGATCCCTAACTTTGATTTTGGGGAGGATATCAATCCAGGCCTGGGTTCACTGAAAAATTCCACTTTTGTGAAAATCCCTAATTTTTGGCAGCAGTGTCAGGTCCAAAACTAAAAAACCTCAGAATTGGATTCTGCTTCAACAGAAAGATGCACCCTAGGGAGGAGAGTTATTCCACCCTACTTTTGCTGAAAATATGTGGAGAGAGATCCACAGAATAGGAATCCCTAGTTCCCATAGCTGCACAGTGTCTTCTTCTCAATTTAGCTTTGATACCATGTTAGATTTTAAACATTAAGCTAGCATATCATTCGGATCTTTAACTAAGAGAACAACAAGCACATCAATCAAACACAAGAGACAATGAACACAGTGTTTTTCCTTAGGGAAACCATAAATGGAGAAAACCCCGCAACTTCCTCAAAGATAGAATCAACACCAAAGTGAAACCAAAAAACAATAAGATGATCTCCCGACAGCAGTAACCTCTTTCTTCCTTGCCCCAGTGTCTTTCTCTTCCTCAGCTATGTGCTACAACTGAGTGTGAGTGAGTGTGTGATAAATAGAGAGGCTAGCTCTCTATTTATACTAATTCCCAACTTGACTAAACCCAACTAGGGCCGACTTCACTAGGTGAGTCTAATAACCCTAGTGCCTTGGAACTGCAGGGACTTTAACCCTTAGAAAATAGGAGAGTTAACCACCTTGACTTGACATGACTTGTTTACATTATAGAAACTTACCGGTAGGAACATTGGGGCATGACATGACTCAAGTATATTACAAATACATCCTAAAATAAAATCGGGTTACAATACATAATAAATACAAGTGAATACATTCCAAAGTTACAATTACATCAACAATATGATCAAGTTCACCTACTTGATTTTGGAGAGAAACAGTTTTGGTTTTCCTTTAATATCCATTTTTTAGGGAGGGTTTTGTGCCCATGAGGTTTTCCCTTTTACATCGGTTCACGTGGATGAATAATGTAAAGTGTGACCATAATTCGTAAGTTTCCTGGGCCCTAAATTTTGGCTTCATTTTTACCCACATAAATTCATGTTTAAGGGGGCATGGTGGACTATTAAAATCCCACCTATAGATTTAGGATATAATAGTTAGTCATTTTGATTAAATTCCTATGTACTAGAATAGGTAGTTCGCCTCCATACACCACCACTTGACCAACACTTTTCATGAATACCACAAGAGTGCACTTCGCATTATTCTAGATAAGATTCTGACTTATTTTTTCTTATTCTATCTTATCAATGAATAGAAGTGTGCCCTCTTTCGTTAAGACTTATTTTCTCCTTCGTTTTTAGCTTTTTCACTAGATTAGGATAAAACTAGTAATATGGGAAGTGTCATTTTTTGTGGCCAACCCACCCTCCATGATTTTTTCTCTAGTTTCCATGATTAGAGATTTTCCATCACCCATTAGCTATCCCACTTGATTTAGCTAAATCCTAACCTCTTTGACAGGGCTGGAAAGTGTTTTTGTCACCTTTGGGGGTTTTTCATATTTTAATAAGCCTGCTTTATGAGCTAGCTTGAGTTTTCTCCTTGGAAATTTGATTTTCCTCTATGAGGATGTATATTTATGTAACCATATCATTCTTTAATGAATAATATTAAGATCATAGAGTTTCATTCTTCATGTGTGTTCATTATTCTTCTTCACACTTTATGCTAATTGTTTGCAATTCTTTGTGAGGTTAACTATGTGCCTATATCCTTAGCTTCTGTATGAAATTCCTTATGCCACCTTGGATTTAGAATTTCTAAATTTTGGACTGTTGTCTCAAGGAACAAGTAGTCATTAGAGGAAATTTGGGGTCTAAAATGGGCCTTATAAGAAAACGTGCCAAAATAAGTTTTTGTGAGTTGGAATTCAAGAAGCAATAGAATTTCAATAAAATAAGTCAACCATAATGGTTGAATTGACACATTTGTCATTAAAAAAAACTACTTTTTTTGTTTGTATTTTCGACATATCTCATTGTGTTTTTACTCAAATTTCGATCGGGAGAGCTCGTTGGATGCGCAATTTGATTCTGTATCCAACGAGTACCCACACTGCATACTTTTGATAGACCCTGCTACCCCAAAAACAAGAAATACCTGAAAAAACGTGATGATGATGTCATCATCACATTTTTTTCAGGTATTTCTTGTTTTTGGGGTAGCGGGGTCCATCAAAAGTACACAATATGGGTACTCGTTGGATGGAGAATCAAATTGCGCATCCAACGAGCTCTCTCGATCAAAATTTGAGTAAACACACAGGGAGAGATGTCGAAAATACGAACACAAAAAGTAGTTTTTTTCTTTCTTCCTCCAAAATTAATCAATATTATTTTATTATTTTAACTATTATTTTATTATTTTAACTGTTATTTTATTATTTTCCTTAGGAGGCCCATTTTAGACCCCAAAATTCCTCTAATGAGTCGATATATCCACAAAATCCATGACAAAGTCAAAGTTCGTTAGGAATACGGGAAGTTGTTATCAAGGGGAATGCTAATGTAATGTCATCGTACTCTATATGTGTGTTCCTTCTCTCTAGTCATCATTAACGCAAGTTGTTGGAATGTGTTTAATGTATGGAATGTAATTCTTCTATACCTCTACCTATATAATGGAGGTGAAGGAGGCCCTTTGGGTATGGTGAATATTATTATGAAAAATTGTAAACCTATGATAAGAATCTGTGGTGGAGCTTAAGTGTAAGATTGGATATTTATAAGGAATAAAGAATACCATACCTTCTCATGGATGTTTCCCCTTTTGGGGTTTTACCACGTATATCTAGTCTATTATCTATTTTTCTCTTGTCCTTCTCATGTTGTTTGATTTTTTTGGTGCTTGTATGGATAGAATGTCAACTGGTAGATTCTTGATATTGATTTGCATGTTAGAAAAGTTATTATTGTATGCTTATGCATATTTCTCAGTTTTCTAACATGGATTACACAAGTCATGAGGTTATTAATTTACTTTTATTATTATTTATAATCGTGTGGATGGTCCTTTCAATTATGTAATTACTATTGTTATTCTTTGAAAATTAATATTTTGTATTGTGTCTATTTTGTTCATGGGAATATTTTTTCGTATGTTCAATAATTCTACTCTACACTTTCTTTCAAGGATATATTTCCTTGTTCCATACCTCATTTATTTCCCCTAAAAGTTAATGGTTTAGAATCTAGAGGATCACTAAAAATTATATCTTCTTATAAATAGAGTGGGAGTTTGACAACATACATCTCATAGTTCATCCACACAAATTTGCATGGTGCAGAGAATATTAGCCTATAAATTTTATAGATGAACAAATGAATCTTGTGAAACAATAAAATTTGGGTTCACAAAATATGTTAAAATGTGTGTGTGTGTGTATGTCATTACTATGATGTAAAGGATATATTTTCTCGTGATGAGCAATCTGAGGTACATAACATGATTTTTACTTTATTGTTGTGGTTGTAGAAAGGGTAAGTGCAGGGGAGTGTTCCCTAGGTGGGAGTGTTGGATATCCACTAACAACAGGGAAGATACTAATATATTCTAATAAGCATGAAATATGATAAGGAAAGGGAGGGGTGAGAAGACACAAAATCTAAATTACTAGAATGGTTTATCTTTTAAATAACTAAAAATGCATAGAAAATGACTATTGGCGACCTTAAAACCTGAGAAAACAAATAAATAAATAAATGTATTATACACTTTAGCATGAACTATATAATGTCTTTCAAGAGAGACATCATGTAATGTCGTCTAGTTTCTGACTTGGATGTATTTAAGAAAATGATGTAAATGATGTAATGATGCTAGTATGGATTCCTAGTGCAGATCTCAAGGCCAAGGCCCAACTAATGAATAGCTAGGCATGTATGACATAAATATTCTCTATGGACTATGTGATTGTATTATCATGCCAATTCGAAATGTATGTAAGTATTATGTGCACAAATAATAAGATGGTCAAAGAGTGGCTGTGTAAAGAACACCAAAGGGGGCTATGATTCAGTAGAGGGGAAGAGGAAAGTGGGCCTATGGAACGCTAATCCTTGCTACCTAGTTTCAGCCTTAGAAACCACCCAAATTATTCCATCATAGCTAATATCTCTTTCTCTATTGTTTCCGAGTCATTTATGCATGTGTGTGAGGGTGATGGGGAAATCACCTCACTTAGTTATGGAAGCATGGGGATGACTGCACTTTGCTGAATATATTGTCAACTACTAATAGTCCATGTTCCATTGTCATAACCCATGTTAGTTACCTTGCACCATTGCTAGGAGTCTATCCTTACAGGGGAAGGGATTCACACGCACTCAAGGAGACTCTCATGACTCTCTCATTTAGAAGATCATTCATTGTTCTCCCAGGAAGATGAACACACTCTAGAATTCATGCTAACAAATCCTGACTACATAGTGCTCTTCATTTCTGCTATTTGATGATTGGGATTAACTCATGAAGTTTTGTGTCATTGTGCACAACTGTGTATAACCCAATAATTTGAAATTGGGAGTCTCATCTATTAAATTGGTAAGGAAATCAATGGTTGCAGGTGAGCAGAGAGGTTATATAGGATAGGAAACTTTTTCCCTTTATTTTATCTACTCATCGATAATAGAGAAACCATGAATTTAGGCTACGGGTGATTCTCCAATAACATTTATCATATTGGTCTTCTTCTATGCACACACTCAAAGCACTCAATAAGATGGATTTCCCAAGATAATCATGGATTGGTGAAGAGGATGCTTGAGCCAAGAAGGGTGTTTTGGAAGCCAAGGCTGTGAAAGTTGAGTGATATCCTTGTAGATATTTGTATGAGTATTTGGCTAAGAATAGAGAGTAAAATGGGTTGTGAGTTGAGAGAGGCAATCCCGTAGTTGTCTACTTCACCCTGGTGGCCTCATAGACCACCTTGGGGTTGGCCTCTCAGCAGAAAGAGCATATGATAGACAGTTACTATGGTTTCGTGGAAATTTTCTATTACATAGCCAGCTTCTAGACAGGGGTATTCTTGTGTATTTTGAAGCTGAAATATTTGAGTTGATGCATGTGTCTAATTGTCCTTGCATATGCATGAATTGTGTGTGTAGATCTATTTTATTTCCACTATGTGTGATTGAATCGCATCTCCATACATTCTCTTATTATTCTATGAAATCATGATATGGATATCAGAAGCTTGTAATTGTGCCTTAGTCATCTTCTTCAAAACAACTATGTGTTAATCCTCCTAGTGTTAAGAATGTACCTTTATAGTTCTATGGATGGAAGGGGAAAACCTCGGTAGAAAATTGTTGTCAAACAATAAGTTAAATGTTGGTTGTCAAGGTATCGATGTTGGAAATCAGGGTTCAGAGAAGTTGGGTAACATTATGGTGACATTCTGACTATAGACTTCTGAGTTGAGGAGGGGCAGTTTCCATTGCTTATCAATAGTCAGAGTCCTAAAGATGAGGTGGAGAGGTGATGTTGATGTTAGAGTCGAAAGGGTTGTTGGAAATTTTTTGACATCTCATTAGAGAGAATTTGAGGTAAAAAATGGGCCTCAAAAGGACCAAAATGTACTATAAAAATCAACCAATTACATTCTAGTAGATATATATATATATATGTAGTAAATCTTGTACTTTTAAAATAAATTAAATTCATGAATGATATTTATATGAAAAAAATATGTTAGTTATGCATATAAAGTAAATTCATTTTTGTTTAATTTTATTTACAAGTTCAATACAAATAAATGCTAAAGGAAAATAACTTTTTGGGAATTTACAATGAATCTTAGTCACATCATTGTAGAGTTATTTTATTAATTTTATTTATAGTCAATTTAGAAAAGTAACTCAACCATGGTTATTTATATTGTGCATAAAAAGTAGTGTAGGAGATGAGTTGTCATATATACCTATCCCATAAAACCCCTAACTCATAATATTTTAATATGTCTTATATTTTTGTAGTACATCTCTTAGGAGGCCCATTTTTGACCTCAAATTCTCTCTAATGGGTGCTGACTTCCAAGGTTTGATGCGTCAATGATGGGTATTGTGATTGGAAAGTTAGAGTTAGGATGTCGAGATGGTTTGGATGGGAACCCATGATGTGTTTTGACTTTCAATTCCAAACATATGGAATATCACAGTCAAAGTTGGCATGTCCAGGCGGTTTTGTTGAGAACCAGTTGTGAGGTTTTGAATTCTGACTTATGATTTTGAAAAATTCAAGAACACCTAGAAAGGGTGGGGAAGCAAAAAATAACCAACACGACTATTTATATCAGCCGAGTCCATTTACATTGTGGATTGATTCATTGATTAACTCAAATTAAATGTTTATTGAGAGATTTAGTTAGGTATATAATATGTTATGAATCCTTGAGTGGTTGTTGGGCGAAGTTGGGCACCTGTATTTACTTCATGTCTACTCCTTCTGATGTGATTAAGCGACAGAGATGTGACACATCATGTTGTAGGAAAATAAAAGAATGTCAAATGAAAACATCATCTATGATGAGACAAAATTGTCCTCCTCCTTGATGATCTAGGAACAACAAAATATCAATTTCTAAAGTAAGTACACACAAATTTTCCTTATATTTTTTGAAAATTTGAATTAAGTGTGAGATTTTCCAAAAACTACAAGGAAACTTATATTTATATATGTCCTATATTTAATATAAAATTTATATTCTCTCCACTTAATTTTTTTACATAATTATGTTGAAAAAAATGCTCAAAGGGATGTATATACAATAGGGAAGGGTGCCTCAACAATTGGGCTCACATACAACAGGGAAGGGTGCCTCAACAATTGGGCTCATGACAAGGAAGTGGACTCTAAACACTCATATTGGAAAAGTAATTCCTTCATGCTTATTATTGAGTGTGGTTTTCTTGCTAGCATCTCCATGTCCATAAACCAAAGACATCCTAGAACATTTTGTAGCAATAAGCATATTCTCTACATTCCCAATATAGTCCAGATTCTAGATAAATGTATCTAAAGACAAGTTTTGTGCCACTAGGATGCCCAAAATATAGTATCTTACCTTGATTTGCATCTAACGTGTCAAACATGTTAAATTAAGGGTTTGTATGTTCCTGTTGCAACCTGATCATTCATATTACACTTTTTTAGGGTGGAAGGCTGTTGTAAAGGAAAGTATCCTATGGCTATGATTTAAGAGGCCATCAATGTACTAGGGTCAAAAGGTGGATGCAAATGGTTCTGTAAGTATATATAAGCAAGTTTTAGAGATTAGAATGGTTCATACCTTAGCCAAACGAAAGTTGATCCAAGCAGCCCTTCAATCCTCTTCTTGCTCCTCTTGCTCCAAGAGACCTACAAAACGAATTATACCTTCCTCAAACCATTATGACCACATATAAAGAAATGATAATCAAATAAACATGAAACAATGATTTGATTAACATCAAAATCTGATCATAAACAAAGATTCAATCACAAATTGAACGATGATTTGGGAAGAAGAAGGACATCACATCTTTATTAATCTTGAAAACAAGAACAAGTATACCTTCTCTTCAAGTTCAACACCTCATGAAACCTTGATCTGGTTCTGCTTCTTCTCTTCTCCAAGGAACTCAGCCTCCAAGCTCTGCAACACAAGGAGAATGCTTCTAGGGAAAAGGTGTGGGCAAAGAGAGCTCCAAATCCTCCAGCATAACAATGGAAAGATTCAAGTCTCCTCTCATGGACCTCACTACCTCTATTTATATGGTTAATGAAGAGTTAGGGTCGAAGACAAAGTAGTTACAACTGAAGGAGTCAGTTGCATAACTACCCAAACTACCCAAATTTCAAAATACGTAGTTTTTGACATTTTCAGGAGGCGTACGCGGGTTGCGGAGACAATAGTCGCATACACAAGGAGGTATATGTGGGTTGCAATGCAGAAAGTTGCATATTTAAGGCATACATGACTATTATATATAGCAACTCATGTACGTACGCGAGTTTCCTTAAGGAAATTCACATACACATCAAAAACTCATTTTTAGGGTATTTCTTGGCATTTTCAGACTTTGGTGTCTTCTAGAAAGTTTTAGCTAACTGAAATATATTTCCAACGACATAGAGATGAGATCAAATGGAGTTACAAAACTCAATATACGGGTCCTCCAAGTTAGGTGTTTTTTTAGTGACTTTCAATGACTTTTCATGAAGTGTCGTCATGGAAGTGTCGACATGCAACAAAAACATAGAAAAGTGGTCACAAGAAGAGATGTATCATTTTGAGCTATAACAGATGCCCCCTAATGTATGAGGTTAGAGGGGAATACGATAGCCGAAATGCATTATAAAGGAAAAAACTGAGTATGGAGAGAGCAGAGAATCTAAGATCAAAAGGCTCGAATGAAGGTACCTGAAAGAGAGATAAATGTTAGACAAAAACTAATCTCAAGGACATACAATTCCATATACAAATCATCGCCATAAAGATACAGGCGGATCCAACATATGTATAACTGATGAAACTATCATGGTCGCTCAATATGCCAAAAGGCGCCATATCAAATCTAAAGGAGTCACGGCCACAAATGAACAAGGTGGATCCATGTTCAACTATTGATCATAGCCACAAAAATACAAGGTGGATCTATGTCTCAACAAAATGTCATATAAAATGTAACAAGGTCTTGTGCAACTTGGGCAATAGAAAAATGACGATGCTACTGTCGGCCCAAGGTCTTCAATCCAAACCGCCCAGAAAAGGTATGAATCCTAACCATGTGAATAAAGGAGTTGAAGTCGAACATGGAGGAAATTGTTTGATTATTGGTCAATAATGAGAACCGTTAACAAACACGAGGAAAACCACCATTAATGAAAATGGTCCCCAAGGTACCTAGTACTTTCTAACAAGTGTGAATACAAAGACTTGAAGTCAAACACTTTAAGAATCCATTGAGTAGGAGACATTAAGGTATTCTCATTACCTAATAGCGAGGGAAATTTCCACTAATGACTACAATCCCCAAGGTACTGTCATAAAACTCTAAATCTCATTCCTAGAGAAACAGGTGTTGAATTCGATAGGAAGAGATCCGTTGGAAGAAAGGCATTAAGGCGTCCTTCATCATCCAACATGAGGTAAGTCAAAGACTAATTGGATCTAGAATTGGTACAGAATTTCACAAAAAGGACCGCTGAAGACATGATGTAATGAACTGATACCAAGGAATGGCGGACACAAAAGGTTAAGGAAACTGCAGAATGGCCAACAAAGGTTTAATCCTTGAATAGTGAGCACAACACAAAAGTGACTTAGGCAACTTTTGACACAAAAGCACCAATGACACAAATTTGTGATGTAGGAGACATTGATATATTCCCCATATAATTGGAAAAGAGACCAACTAGAGGAGTAAGAAACTCTGAATCGGGTTAAGGTCAAAACACTAGGACCTAACTATTGATAGACTCAAAACTAGTGCTTTGTTCAAGGAAACAAGACTTGCTGCCATGATGTAAAAAACATGTGAATCAACTTCCCTTCCCCTCTTTCTTGCAAAGGTTTAACGAGTCCAAGAAAGCAAACTCGGGACCATCTTCATTTTTGGCAAGCTCGAAGAAAAGATAGAAGAATGCTTGATAAAGCACTGATTCGTGGATTTTACAAGCCCAAACTAGTACATGCTCGATAGTGTTTTCATAGTTTAGAGAGTCTGAAAACTCCAAAGAAGACTCCAGGGGGGTGCTTTTTTGTCCAATTTAGTCTCCTGAGGCTGAAAAAGTATAAAAGAAACCACAGAAGAACTCTCTTAGCTTCCGAAGAAGTAAGGCATACCTTTTTCATATTTAGTCAGGAAGGTTTGAAAAAGGTTAAATTACCACCTACCCAACGCTCCTTCAAAAGCAGTATATAGCCTGAGTTTTATGGGTGTGAAGGAAGGCAAGATCACTCGGAAAGATCCATTTGATTACAAGAAATGGGGCTTACAACAATAAACTCAATGCTTTTTTCTTTATGGTTTAACGAGCATGACAAAGACATAAAGTACACTCAGAATATTTTTCATGTTTTGGTCCAGAGCATGAAAAAGAGAAAACTAAGCTCATAGCGGGGGCTCCTTTTCCGTAAGTTTAGTCCCTCAGGTCCGAAAAAGCGATAAATCTCTGCCTAAGAATACTCTTCTCAATTCCAAAGAAAAGAGAGTGTTTCTTTCTTGTATTATTCCACATGGTCTGAGAAAGCGATAACCTACCACCAATGTGGATGCCCATTCACATATTCTTAATGAGCTTGAATAGACAAGTTTACTCGGCAGTCAAGTCTGTCACATGCCTCAATTTTGCAAAAATAATATTATAATATTTGATTTTATTTCAAGACAATATGTTAAATTTTATGCTAAGTTGTAATTTATGACTCAGCAGAGTCAAGGATGTTGAATGTAATTCTGAATATTTTAATTATAAATAACTAAAAGTGGAGACAACAGCTTGGGAGAGCTATTAAAAGAGTGTTTACTGGTCAAGTTGGTGGAGGAGACTGGGTGGAGAGAAAATATACAAGTGGCAGCATCCTCAAACACTTCCAATGTTCTAGGTGGAAACCTCCCTACATTTGGGGTCATGATCCCCCAAGCAGCGATGATTTCAGGGGCGAATTTTAAGGGGTGCCCAAAAAGAGATGGGTGAATTTTTAATATTAAAATGGTTTTTTTTAATTTAATAAATTATCCCATATTTTATTTTCTATATAATTTCCCTTGACTAAATAGCCCACGTGATTAACCTCTGAAAATTCATAAAACCTAATTTTGCCAAGTCGTCGATGGGAAAATCATGACATTCGCCCCGATTTCTTCTGTAATGGAGGTGAAATCGCCAAAAGTTTATAGTTTTGGAGGATAAATGAAGACGATTTGCCCAAATTTATGGTAGATAGGTTAAAAATTTGGTATTTCACCCCATAGGCCCGATCCTTCCTCCACACATGGGGATAGGGTTGAACTACACGATCAGAGGAGGTCAGGCTGCTTCATGGATTTCTAAGCTGAGGAGAGAACTGGATACTATTATCCGGGAGCGCGACACCTCTTTAAGTATTATCTTCTTGTATGGATGGCTTATAGATGCTTGTAGGCCTCCTTGTTTTTAGAGTACCCATGGGATTGTAGATTGCTGAGTCATCACGGTGAGGTTTCTTAAATCCTTAATTCAGGATCATATCAGAGAGCTCGAAACCCAGTTGAAGAGTCGAACCAATACAAAGTAGCAGAGAGATATATCTTCTAGAGTCACAGAATCAGACCTCTCATCCGCGATGGATTTTTGGGTAAATTTGTTTTAGTTCATCCCTGATTTGCAGTCCTTGGATGTTCATGCATTGGGTATGGAGCAGCACAAGATTTGGGTTTGCTTCAGGTGAAAACGGATGGAACAGGTCTGCTACATCGATTTCCTTCGAGATTTTTCCTTACAGGGTCAGCCATGAGATTGGGTTCATTGATTATGACAAGATGGAGGAGAAATCCTTGGATTTCAGGCCTACGCTTATTATCTGTGGAGGCAGTGCTTATCCCAGGGACTGGGATTATGCTAGGTTCCACGTTGTTCATCCATTCTTTGGCTCTTTTTTTTATACAGATCTGTCGCAGGTTCTATCTTTTCTTGATATTAAAAACACATACTTATTAGCTTAAATGGCACTAGTTCTGAGAGTGGATGATATTGGTCACACCAAGAAAAAAGATGGTCTCTTAATAGTTAATACAAATGCATACAGTTATGAACTGTTTGAAATTGTTTACTTCATTTTAACTCCATCCATGTTCTAAATATGTTGAGTCCTCTCTTCTATTTGCAACTATTTAGTTCATGCTATTTTCTATTTCAGGGTGATATTCATAGGCATGGTTGTTGTCATACCAGACATATCATCCTTATCCTCACTTGGTGACAGAGCAGAATCTCATAGAGAAGGTCCTCAAAATCAAAGTGTAGCTAGTGGTTATGAAGGAGTGCATGGGCTTAAATCTATTGGTGTATGGGATCTCTTGTATTGTCTGGCATTTATTGCCAATTCTATGCAGGTATTATAGGTTTTGTTATCCCTTACTGTAATAGATTAGTGATTCTGCATGTAAATCATAACTTTCTCTAGTGGTTTGTTTCAAAGATTTCTCAATGTTTTTTTATCATCATGTGTAGCTTCATGACAAGAAAAGAGGTGTTGATTTTAGAGGAGTAAAGAAGGATGGTGAGGAGGATGATGCACCCCATTTTATGGTAATATTTGTCCTCAATTTCTAATCTGATTTGTCAGCATATGGGGGGAATCTTTGGTGAGATAAAGCATCCGGTTACCCCTTTATTCCTATAATTTATGAAGCTGTCTTTAGCGTGAAACTGTTGTAATCTAATCCTCATATCCTATGGCCTTGACTTTGTTGCATTTGTTTGGATAGAAATTTTCAATAGCAGAAACCCCAATGACATATCTAGTTGGCTGCAAATGTAGGGCCTATGGCAGTTTTCATTTTCCCATGTTTACTTATTGCATCCCTACTGCTGCTTGTTATTAATGTTTCTGATTGTCAACGTTGTATGTATATAATTTCTATTTCTCCTTTCAACACATGTGGACCTCCTATGCTCATTTTGTATATCTATTGGCTATTGCCTTCAATTTCTAATAGTAGTTGGTGTCCCTAGTGATCTGTTTCTTCTTTAGGCAATGTTGGTTTCTGTGGCTTCTATTGAAGATGAAGGATGTTTTCATTTTAAAGAGCTTAGGCCTGCTTCAAAGCATAATTTTGAGTACGATCAATCTGTAGATAATTGTGCTATGAAAATGTTGAATTAATTAGTCTCATTTTTTTTCTTCAGACAATGCAGTTTGAGAAGTTATTCACAATAATGAAATCCAAGGAATCAAGTTGCCATTTCACCTTGTTGGGAGTTTTTTCCCCTCTTGAATGGAGTGGAGTTCAACCCTACTTCTTTTCTGTGCATATTCTATACCTACATACCTTAAACAAAGCCAATGCTTTCCTCGTTTTCTTTCATATCTA
>LPNX010170767.1:41159-90456 GCA_001517045.1 Pseudotsuga menziesii
TGTAAAATAACAAAATTTGAGAGGAGATAAATATTTGCTCGTAAAGAAGCTAGAACTTAACATATATGTCAGGGAATTTTTTTAGTGCATCATGGTTAGGTGCAAAATTTTATTTGATAGGAAGCTTTTAAAATTATCCATCAGTTATACATTGAATTCAAAAAAGATGACACATTTGCTGTCTTAAATAGTGCATCTATATCCTGCTAATTGTCCTTATTGATGTTTAAAGTAGTGATGGACCAATAGAAACAGTAGAAATCATAGTCTTTATTGCTTGAGTAAAAGAAAGGAAACTATGAAGAAGAATTGTGAGTCAAAAACCATGGAGGAAAGAGGAGGAATATAGGAATTTGCTAGGTCATGACCACATATGGAACAAGTGAAAAATTTAATAGTATATTAAATGTTGCTAGCATAGGAAAAGGACCATAATGACTATGTCCATTTAAAAACATGGAAGAAATAGGAGGAATATATAAATCTATTAGGTTATGATTCATTTCTTCACAGTGAAAATTTGGCATAAATCATTGTGTAGAAATGATTCGTAATGAGGAATATGGTCATTGCTAGCATAGGAGAAATGACCATAATGACTATGCTCCCTACCAGGATTTACTGTAGACATGACACTTATTGAAGTTGCTTAGAGATCGAGGGGCCAAATGATTTGGATCATAGATGGGAAACATTGATTATTAAAATAGGAATGTTTACTCCACAATCATTCATTAAACGCTAATGTTATACTTTTTTTTATCAGTAAAAGGCATTGTATTATTGTGCCTGGAATTACATCAGCTTTCCCATTTAGCAGGAAATTATATGCTAGACCACTATATACTTATCCACTAGTAGGATGACAAATCGAACCTTTATGCCATAGCTGTAGGCTGGGTGTGGCCAAAAATTTCCAGGAAAACAATGATACATGAGTTATAAGGATAGGTTAAAAAGTGATGACCACCATTTGATCACAAATTGAAATATGTTTCTATTGATTGGGGTCATGTAGTGCATTGCAAAACTACTATATACCTTTTGCATAAGATTTGTTGTACCATCATAAGGGGAATAATTGTCATGAATAATTTTAGCTAGATCATTCTTGTCTGAAGGCTACCATGCAGCCCAATCATCTGGACTTCTCATAAATACACTGGAGTTAGCTCAAGTGCCATAAATATATAAATGAAAATCAAATATCATGAAACATACAAACTACCATCTGCAATTTTGGAAATATAACTGAAACTATTGAATTTCCATTGGTATCAAGACCACAAAGGTAAACAAAATATACAACAAAAAATAACTAGGATTTACCTCCTTGTCAAGACTCAAGAGTTGCATCAAGATTCAAAACATGATGAAAGACATGATGTCCATGCTCTAACAAATGTTGAATTAAGCCCAAAATGCTTCCACTCCTGTGTCACTACCAGCCTTTAAATTTGGCACAAAACATAACACACTTTTATGGTACCATAAATGCTTAAATTTGGCACAAAACATAACACACTTTTATAGGAAAACAAGGACCAAGATACATATGGTTGACAGACATAGGGGAAATGGAGATGCATCGTTTTATGATGAGGACTGCTTAGAAAGGAGGCGTTCCTATAAAGAGGATGAAAAGAACCCATGTTTTTCCCTCTGCATTAACTACGCTCACTCACATTTCCCTTCAGCTATGAAAGAAGCAGTTATCCCTAAGGTACACATAAAGAGCATGGGATGTGTCCTTAGTTTTCATATCGTTTGATGCATCTTGTGCTTGATGAGGAAGCTTAAGCAAAGTTGGTACATTTTATTATATCATCATTATCTCTTTTGATTGCAAATGCTCAGGTGCTTTACTGTTTGTTCTCTTCCTCAGAATCCAGGATCATATATTACAATTGATAATATGAGTGTATTCAACACACCAACGAAATTTCTTAGGTTTCTGGAACAACAATCCTCCTCCAAAAACACGTGTAGAAAATTCCAATCTAGAGGAGAACTTGCAGATTCTGTAGAAGCTAACCATGATAATTTGAATGCAATTGACTGGAATATGAACTTAAGTCCAGGTGCCAATGGCACTATCAATGATTCCACGGGTGGAGACAATCGACATATGACCACAACATAAAAAGGAAGGAAAATGCTTGATAGTATCTATAGTGTAGCTGATGGGTATTCAGTTAGAAGAAATTCAGAAGAGGGAGATCTGCAGAACAATTCTGAATGGTTAGAAAGTGTGCATAGAACCGATTCTTTGTCACCTGCTTCAAGCGTTGTTTTTGAGGAGATGTTAGATAATGAGGAAGATTACCAGAGCACTGGCCTGACTGAGTGAGAAAAAGAAGCTTATAAGATAGATGATAAGAAAGAAAATTGCTTACCAGCTAACTTCAATTCGTTTGAAGGTTCAACTGATTCTTGCAAATGGCAAGAGACAAAAACATTTTGTAAATGTTGGAGAAGAGCATTGTGCTTTATGGAATCCATTATGGGAGTCTCCTTATGTGTTGTGTTGGTTGTTCCTGCAATTATGGTGGCTGTCAATTTATTTAGCAAGCAAGAGGAATACCATGTCATGGTTTTCACCTAGGACATTCTATTTTGTGGTCATTTAAAATTAGTAATTTACAAATATTATCGACTTAGTATGCAACCATTGTTTAAATGGGAGTATACAATTTGAATCATCTTCTTGAAGCATCTTGCTTTTGTCTTTCCCTTATTCATCAGGCTTTCTTCCATATATTTCATTGCAGAGGGGATTATGATAAAGCATAATTCCATTTATGCACAGTAGGAGGATGAAACATGGAAATATTTCTGCTGCTAGAATGATGTGCGAGTTATGAGGATTTTTATCCCTTGAATAAAAAAAAAATCTATTGTGCGGTCTCATTTGATATAAATTACTCAAATCAGGAGTGGTGCCCAAGTCACTGGCCCATCTTTCAAATTTAACAACTCTAGATTTATCATACAATAATGTGGTCGGTGAAATTCCTAGGGAGATTGCAACAAGTAAAAAGCTTCAAGGTCTGGCATTGGCATATAATAAACTGAATGGCACTATTCCACCAAAGCTTGGAGACCTCAGTAGTTTGGTGAAGATGAATCTTATGGGTAACAGATTACATGGGAAGATTCCTGATACAATTGGAAAGTTAAATGGGCTTTCTCACCTTAATGTGAGCAATAACGAGCTCTCAGGTGAACTGCCTAGATCTCTTGCAAACTTGGTCAACATCGTTGGTATATATGTACAACAAAACAGGTTATCTAGTGGCATTGCTGGCTTGCTTTCAAAGAGCACAGTCTGGCATCAGATCGAGACACTGAATTTGAGTTTAAATTCATTTAGTGGAGAAATTCCAAGATCCCTTGCCAATCTCTCGTCTAACCTACTTGGATCTTCATAGCAATGAATTTATAGGTGCCATTGCTCTAGAGCTTGGTAGTCTTTCACACCTTATATACTTGGACATTTATGATAATTATCTAACAGGAGTAGTCCCTGATGAATTGTGTGACCTTATGGATCTTAACTTCTTCAATCTGTCAGATAATCTGCTTGAAGGAGCTATTCCTGAGGGTGGTGGATGTAGTAATTTTATGGATTCTTCATTTGTTAGAAACAAGGGTGTGTGTGGAAATTTGATAGGCCATAATTGAAATCTTAGTCCAAAACAATAGCCTCATCTATTAAGGACTGGGGTGATTATTGGGATCACAATAGGAAGCACCTTTTTTGTGCTAGACCTAATTTTTGCTTTGGTAAAATGGAAAATGTTAAAGCAAGAGGCTTTCCCTAAGGTGGATGAGAAGAGAAAATTGAACCCAGCCATTGAACCTAAGGCGGATTAGCTCAACTGATTGCCACCAATGTTGCTGGGCATTTGTCTTGTTCTGTGCTAGTGGGTGCTCTGTTTGAATCTAGTGAGGCACACACTAGTCTATACCGATAGGTTTACCAGGAATGACATCCATGAATGTGGGGAAGCGTCACTTGGGTTTCCAGGTGAGGTTTACCTTGGACAATAAAATAGATTGTAACAGTTTTATTGAATACTTTTCAAAGAATTTATCCATTTTTTAATCTTGTTATGTATTTGTTCCAGAATTGAAGAAGTAATACTGTAATTCACAAAATTCTGTAGGTAATTCTTAATTCAACAAGGATGAATGTACATTCTCCTTATTTTCTTACATGCTTCATTTCTATCATTTCCTTAAGCACATTATCTCTAATATCTAACATCATCACATTTTGACAAGACTTCTCCAAAGGTTTTCCCTGAGCAAAAATCTATCTCAACCTACCTGAAACTTTCTTATGTTTCCAGGATTCTACTTTCCATTCTTCTTTCTATTTGAGACATAAAAATACTAAAAGATTTGAGTGAATTCGTTCTGTTGTATGGTTATGTTATCTATTCTTTTGTGCTTTGCTAAAATTTTGATGGTTATTTGGTGAGTAGGTTGAAGTTGACTGAACCGTGAATTTTTATTTTAAATTCATTGCCTGATATTAGTTTATACTTGGTGGTTGATTTAGTGTAAGGGCTATAGCAGTAGTATTGCAAGTCGTTTAGTGCATTTCAGGCATAATTTTACAAGTTTAGTAGTGTCTGTGGTCTTCTAACCTGCATACATTTTGTCTCATTTAGGTTGTGAGTGGAGCTTGAAATTGTTTCATATTACACACTTCAGCATATGTCAACTAGTCTGTGTTGTATAAAAGTAATTTAGGTTGTCCATTAAAATTGGTAACTTTGTCTATATTTGTGTTTTCTCATAGTAAACTCGTTTATAATATTCTAATTTCTAAGTATGAACATGAGATGTGCAGTCTTTATCATAACTTTTTCATATATACTGCCATTGCTAACATTCTTATATTTGCAGTCTTTATCAAGACATTGATACTGATGTTCTATATTGTTCATATTCTAATGGGACTAATTTGAGGCTATTTATACTCTTATAAAATAGGTTAAACTAGCACAAATGGAGTATCAGCTACCGTGCTTGACACGAATGTGGACTCATCTTGAAAGGCAGGAAGGAGGCATGGTGAAAGGGATGGGTGAAAAACAAATTGAAGTAGATAAGCGTATCTTACGTGATAGGGTATGTGATGATCATAAAATAAACATCATCTGTATTAAGTTTGGAGCTTTGGTTATAAATGGAAGTTGTATTGGGTTCTTAGCATCCTTTCCATTGTTTATATAGTGAAGCGTTTAGATGGATTGGTTATCTCTATATCTGGGCTATAACCATTATAGATGCTGTATGTGTCATAGCTTGTGTTGAGATTCCTTCATCCATCCATCTATCCATCCATGTCTATATGTGTGTATGCATATCTGCCTTTTAATTTATGTGGCTTCAGTACTTTTTTGCAAAAGTCAAGGATATGGAAGAAGCTCAATAAAAAGAAAACAAGTTACAGAAAAGTGAACAGAATGATTAGGCCTCTTTAGAAACAAGAAAAATGTCCAAATCAGTATATATTTGTACACTATACGTATCCTGTACACACTTTCTTTCTATACATTATGATTAAACATGGATCCGGCAATGACTCTACATAGTTTCCATGTATTTACAACTTTTTTTCACACGAAGCATTGTAATTAATCTGAAACATAACTGATTTCATGTCTGGGACATTGCAACTGATAGCATGCATAATGCAAATAAAACAATAAGTTGAAATTGAAGCTTGGTTGACTTGTTGAGGTTCTTGATTTCATCTTCACTAGATTTTCTAAAATTTACTTAACAAAAGTGGGGCTTTTACCAAAGGGTGTTCGTTCACTAGTAAGGTTGGAAATTTTTTAATTATCCACCATGGTTCCATTCTTGCTATAGTGTACCCCAATCACATAGCATGAGTTTGAAAGATGGGAGGTGTTACCCCCCATATTGTATGGGTGTCCATGTGTGATTCTGCTCACACTCTTCTGGGGTTGACAATGTCATGATGGTGGTGATTGAAGGAAAATATAGGCATGCTAATGCAAGAGAAGGTATGAGGTGATCTGAAGCAAAGTTTGAGTCCAATCCAGCATCCTAACTATGAAAAAAGAGGTCATTTTACAAATTTGGGTGCATTGTGTGCCCTAGATCAGCAGTAGCAGCCTCAAAACTCAGTTCTGGGCACTTTTTAGACCTCCAACCAGTAATAAAGGGCTATGGACAACCTTGTTCATAATTTTGGGCAGTTATGTGGGAAACCAGCAGTCAAAAGGGATAGAATAGTCCTAAAACAGCCTGCGGATCAGCCCTAGATCAATTCTAGGTATACTCCTAGTCAGTTTAGGCAATGCTCTAGGCATGAACAACAGGCTAAGAGCCCTAAATTTCAAATCTAGGCACATCCTGGGATTTAAAATCAATTCTCAGCTCTATTTGACCTCCTAATCAACAGTAATCTGATTCTGGGTAGATTTATTGGTGAGAATAGCCCTAAACCTTTAAATCTGGACAAAATTTTGTTAGAATAATCAACCCATAGTTTACCCATTTAGACATTAATTTAATTATTTCTCTCTTATTAGCCTAGTTCATGTGTCCCACATTGTGCAAGTTGTCATTTGCCTATCCATAATGGTCAAACTTGCCCTATTTGACTCATGTAGCACATGGGAGAGCTAAAGGAATCAATTCTACTTTATTCCTGGCCTCCTAGGCACCCTTTTGCTTTTTATGCTTTATTGCCTACTTTTTCAATGTTTTAAGGAAAAAGGAAAAGCTAAACTAGGTGAGGTTGACTAGTTTTTTGTCCTACACATCCTCCTCTCTTTTCTCCATGCAAAAGCATGTATGAGCTGCCATTCCACCACTATTTAGCTTGCCTAAGCCTTTTTTCCAATTCATGAGCTCCATGACAGATTTGGGATCAGTTTTTTACACCTATGGGGGATTTGCTTATCTTTAGTAAGCCTGCTTTATGCTAGATTTGATTTGCCCCTCATGCATTCGAATCCTTGATGTATTCTATTTATTCAGTAGCCTATGTTATTATAGGGTTGGCTATTGTACACTCAGTTAATACAATTTAGTGTTACAGCTCCATATTCAGTCTCTTTTGTGAGTGATTTTGCATGATCAATTGATAATTGTTGTGAGTAAAATTAATCTATTGCTGGTATTAATTTCCACATGGTATCAGAGCCATTGTAGATTTTTTCTCTCCTTCAAAAATTGTTTTGCAAGTTCGACATCAATGACTGGGAGCCTTCTACTGACAGCCGGGACAGATTTTCTAAGCTATGGATCAATCACAGAAAACTATCTTGACTCCCTTCAATTTCTTTGAATGGAAAGCAGAGATGGAGATACTATTGAGAGAGAAAGGCCTCTACAGGGTGACTATGGCAACAGAAGCAGAGCCCAATGCAGCTGCAGAGAAGATAAAATGGCACAACAGGAGGGATGAGGCTTATGGCCTCTTGTGTTTGAGTATTTCCAGAGACCTCCTTTTCCATATTGATGGATTGAAATCACCGAATGAAGTATGGGAGAATCTTGCTGATATTTTTGGAAAGACAGATGATATGAGGGGACATCAAATCGAAAATGAGCTGATTTCTCTGAGTCCAAATAGCTTTGAATCCCTGCAGCGATATTTCTCCAAGTTCAAAGCACTAGTTTTGCAGCTGAAATAGTGTGGGATCAAAAATAAAGATGATCAGCTCGTACTGGCCATCCTCTTGAAGCTAGGCCATGACTATTCAGTGTTTGTTTCAACCTTCTATGCCACAAAACTGACACCTCGAACCTGGAAGATGCCTAGCCTTATAGATTTCATGGAATCTCTCACATAGGAACAAGAAAAGCTGGTGATGATGGGCACCATCAAACCTTCCAAAGACCAAGCTCTGGTTGCTGGAGATTCGAGGGTGGATTCAGAAAGCAAAAAGAAAGCTAAAAATCCACCTGAGCAAAAGAGAGACAAGAAACAGTCTCCGGAGGATCCACAAGGTCCCAAGAAGAACTACCGGAAGAAGAAAAACAAAGGTGAAATGAACAAGTGCGCATACTGCAATAAGGGAAATCACACTGAAATCTCTTGTATGAAAAAGCAGATTGATATGCTGACCCAAATCCTGGAGAAGAATGGCATCTCCCTTCCAGAAATCTCAAAGAAGAGAGAAGGAGGATCAAGTTCAGATGACAGAGAGAGAGTTCATGCATTGGTTGCTAGCACATCATGCTCACCCAGTTTTATCATTGATTCTGGATCTTCAAGACACATGGTTTCGACCAAGGAGGCCTTCTCCTCACTTGACAAGTCGAAAGGACCATCTATAGTACTGGGAGATGACTCTCTCACTGAAAGTTTAGGCAAAGGAAGGATAGATCTTGATCATGGTCAGTTCAGTAATGTGCTGTATGTGCCCAGTATTGCCTCCAACCTCCTATCAGTGTACTAGATGACCCACACTGGGTCTCCTAATAAGGTCATATTCTCCCCTGATGAAGTTGAGATCACAGAGATCTCAAGTGGTAGATTCATTGCAAAAGGAGTTGCAAATTGTGCTCAAAAGGTATACATGTTCTCACACTTCCTACCCTACTCAAACCCCTCTGCTCTTCTGATTCATGCTAATGAGGCTAGCAAGATTTGGCATGAAATATTTGGCCACCTTAATTACAAGTATCTTTCTGATCTTAGTGAAAAGGATATGGTCATAGGGTTTCCCAAGATAAAATTTTCCAAAGGAGTCTGCCAAGGTTGTATCCTAGGAAAACACCCAGAGCATAAATTTGAGAGAGCTAGTCATGAGAGAACCTCTGCACCCCTCGAGCTGATCCATAGTGATATTGCTGAACCATTCCCTCATATTTCCATGATTCAAGCCAAATATGCATTGACTTTCATTGATGACTTTTCCAAGTATTGCTGGGTTCACTTCCTGAAACACAAGTCTGAAGTTTTTGGCCTATTCAAAGTCTTTAAGGCTTTGGTTGAAAACCAGTCAGGGAGGAAACTCAAGGCTCTCAGATCTGACAATGGTGGTGAGTATGTCAAGTCTGAGTTTATTAACTATTGTGCAGATGCAGGTATTCAGATGCAGCATTCTATCCCCTACACACCACAACAGAATGGTGTTGCAGAGAGGAAGAACAGATCACTGAAGGAGATGGCAACATGCATGATGGAGGCCAAAACTTTGCCACCAAAGTATTGGGATGAAGCTATCAACTGTGCAGCCTATATCCAGAATAGGGTGCCTCACAAACAACTTGATGGTATGACTCCCTTCGAAGCATGGAGTGGGCACAAGCTAGATGTGACCCATCTCAGGATTTTTGGCTCAAAGGCTTGGGCTAGAATTCCAACAGAGAAGAGGAAGGCTTTGCAGCCCCAAATCCAAGAGTGTATTTTTGTTGGATAATCTGAAGATTCAAAAGGGTACAAGTTGATAAATTTGAGCATAAACAAAGCCTTCATTGAAAGGTGTGTTCAGTTTGAAGAAGAACCCCTTGCAGCAGTGGAAGTTGGTGAAGCCTCTTCACCACCTGAACCTCAAGAAGTAAGTAAATATTTTGTTGAACATGCTGATTCTGATTTGTCTGATGGATATGAGTTTATTTCAGACCATAACAGCCCTACAAGGACAAAATGGGCAGCCAAGACACTACATGCAGCAGGAGAGCTAGCTGGGGATCCCAATGACCCAAGAAGGACTAGATCTCAATTTGAGAGTGGTCTGTGCATGAAGGATCCTATGTTTGCTGAAAAATGATATTTGATGGTGGAGTCTAATACTCAGACATATGAAGAAGGAGCAGGATATCCAAGATGGAAAACAGCCATGAAAGAGGAGTTCAGCTCACTCCAGAAGAGCAACACATGGGAGCTAGTGGATCTTCCTCCAGGAAGAAAGTTAGTCCAGTGTAAGTGGGTCTATAAGACCAAATTTGCTGCTGATGGTTCACCACTAAAGTACAAGGATAGATTGGTAGCCAAGGGCTACTCACAGGTTCATGGCATAGATTACAATGATACCTTTGCACCAGTGGAAAATATGGATTCCATCAGGCTAGCCTTAGCCATTGCAGCCTCAAGGCAATGGGAGGTACATCACATGGATGTAAAATGTGCCTTCCTGAATGGATATCTCACTGAGGAGATATATTTGCAGCAGCCTCAAGGTTTTGCTACTAACCCTTCTCTTGTGTGAGGGTTGAGAAAGTCATTGTATGGGATAAAGCAAGCCCCTAGGGCTTGGTATGCCAAGATTGATAGCTTCTTGCTATCACTGAATTTTGTTCGGTGCAAATCAGATCCAAATGTCTATTTGAAGTTAGTTAATGGTTCATTAATGATCATTGTGTTATATGTTGATGACCTCCTCATTACAGGAAGCTCACAGGCTGAGATTGCTTCCTTAAAAGGAGCTATGAACCAAGCCTTCTCCATGACATATCTAGTTGGCTGCAAATGTAGGGCCTATGGCAGTTTTCATTTTCCCATGTTTACTTATTGCATCCCTACTGCTGCTTGTTATTAATGCTTCTGATTGTCAGCGTATGTATATAATTTCTATTTCTCCTTTCAACACATGTGGACCTCCTATGCTCATTTTGTATATCTATTGGCTATTGCCTTCAATTTCTAATAGTAGTTGGTGTCCCTAGTGATCTATTTCTTCTTTAGGCAATGTTGGTTTCTGTGGCTTCTATTGAAGATGAAGGATGTTTTCATTTTAAAGAGCTTAGGCCTGCTTCAAAGCATAATTTTGAGTACGATCAATCTGTAGAAAATTGTGCTATGAAAATGTTGAATTAATTAGTCTCATTTTTTTTCTTCAGACAATGCAGTTTGAGAAGTTATTCACAATAATGAAATCCAAGGAATCAAGTTGCCATTTCACCTTGTTGGGATTTTTTTCCCCTCTTGAATGGAGTGGAGTTCAACCCTACTTCTTTTCTGTGCATATTCTATACCTACATACCTTAAACAAAGCCAATGCTTTCCTCGTTTTCTTTCATATCTATCTATCTATCTATATCACGTAAAATAATTCCAATCTCTTAAGCTGTGAGCACTATTGTCTGTGACCTTATAAATTATTCCAGTAGCATCCCTTTCACATTTTAGAAGGAGCATTTCTATTTCTGCGTTGTCGCTTTCCTTTGGTTATTATAAGTTTGGCTATGAGAGTAGCAATAGTGTTTCAGTGAAGCAACAACCCTTTGTAAAATAACAAATTTGAGAGGAGATAAATATTTGCTTGTAAAGAAGCTAGCACTTAACATATATGTCAGGGAATTTTTTTAGTGCATCATGGTTAGGCGCAAAATTTTATTTGATAGGAATCTTTTAAAATTATCCATCAGTTATACATTGAATTCAAAAAAGATGACACATTTGCTGTCTTAAATAGTGCATCTATATCCTGCTAATTGTCCTTATTGATGTTTAAAGTAGTGATGGGTTCAGTTCCTGAAACACAAGTCTGAAGTTTTTGGCCTATTCAAAGTCTTTAAGGCTTTGGTTGAAAACCAGTCAGGGAGGAAACTCAAGGCTCTCATATCTGACAATGGTGGTGAGTATGTCAAGTCTGAGTTTATTAACTATTGTGCAGATGCAGGTATTCAGATGCAACATTCTATCCCCTACACACCACAACAGAATGGTGTTGCAGAGAGGAAGAACAGATCACTGAAGGAGATGGCAACATGCATGATGGAGGCCAAAACTTTGCCACCAAAGTATTGGGCCGAAGCTATCAACTGTGCAGCCTATATCCAGAATAGGGTGCCTCACAAACAGCTTGATGGTATGACTCCCTTCGAAGCATGGAGTGGGCACAAGCTAGATGTGACCCATTTCAGGATTTTTGGCTCAAAGGCTTGGGCTAGAATTCCAACAGAGAAGAGGAAGGCTTTGCAGCCCCAAATCCAAGAGTGTCTTTTTGTTGGATACTCTGAAGATTCAAAAGGGTACAATTTGATAAATTTGAGCATAAACAAAGCCTTCATTGAAAGGTGTGTTCAGTTTGAAGAAGAACCCCTTGCAGTAGTGGAAGTTGGTGAAGCCTCTTCACCACCTGAACCTCAAGAAGTAAGTAAAGATTTTGTTGAACATGCTGATTCTGATTTGTCTAATGGATATGAGTTTATTTCAGACCGTAACATCCCTACAAGGACAAAATGGGCAGCCAAGACACTACATGCAGCAGGAGAGCTAGCTGGGGATCCCAATGACCCAAGAAGGACTAGATCTCAATTTGAGAGTGGTCTGTGCATGAAGGATCCTATGTTTGCTGAAAAATGATATTTGATGGTGGAGTCTAATACTCAAACATATGAAGAAGTAGCAGGAGATCCAAGATGGCAAACAACCATGAAGGAGGAGTTCAGCTCACTCAAGAAGAGCAACACATGGGAGCTAGTGGATCTTCCTCCAGGAAGAAAGTTAGTCCAGTGTAAGTGGGTCTATAAGACCAAATTTGCTGCTGATGGTTCACCACTAAAGTACAAGGATAGATTGGTAGCCAAGGGCTACTCACAGGTTCATGGCATAGATTACAATGAGACCTTTGCACCAGTCGAAAATATGGATTCCATCAGGCTAGCCTTAGCCATTGCAGCCTCAAGGCAATGGGAGGTACATCACATGGATGTAAAATGTGCCTTCCTGAATGGATATCTCACTGAGGAGATATATTTGCAGCAGCCTTAAGGTTTTGCTACTAACCCTTCTCTTGTGTGAGGGTTGAGAAAGTCATTGTATGGGCTAAAGCAAGCCCCTAGGGCTTGGTATGCCAAGATTGATAGCTTCTTGCTATCACTGAATTTTGTTCGGTGCAAATCAGATCCAAATGTCTATTTGAAGTTAGTTAATGGTTCATTAATGATCATTGTGTTATATGTTGATGACCTCCTCATTACAGGAAGCTCACAGGCTGAGATTGCTTCCTTAAAAGGAGCTATGAACCAAGCCTTCTCCATGACATATTTGGGGCTCTTAAGTCAATTTTTGGGGCTTGAGATTGCTCAAACCAAATATGGAATCAAGGTATACCAGTCCAAATATGCCTTGGACTTGCTGAACAAATTCAGAATGAAGGATTGCAAAGCAAGCAAAACTCCTTTCCTTTCAGGAGTGAAGCTGGAAGAAGCTGATTCTTCACCTATGGTAAACAATACACTGTATAGGCAGTTGATTGGATGTTTGTTGTATCTTACACATACTAGAACTGATATTTGTTATGCAGTAAGTGTGGCTTCTAGATTCATGGATTAGCCTCCATAGATCCATTGGAAAGCAGCCAAAAGGATCCTTAACTTTGTTCAGGGAACAAGGACACATGGGATCTTCTATAAAGCAAAATTTGATCTTGATTTGATTGGATTTACTGACAGTGATTGGGCAGGTGATAGCACAGATAGAAATTACACATCAGGATGTGTGTTCATGCTTGCAGAAGATCCAATCAGTTGGTCAAGCAAGAAACAGAGTGCCATTGCACTCTCATCTACAGAAGCAGAGTATAGAGGAGTTGTTAATGTAGCAACTCAATGTTTATGGTTGCAGGGTTTACTTGGAGAGTGTGGCTTCAAACCTGAGTACTTAACTACCATCTACTGTGATAACCAGAGTACAATTTGAATCTGCAAGGATCCAGTTCAGAAGCAGAGAACCAGACACATTGAGATCCATATGCACTACATCAGAGAACTTGTGCATGATGGCACCATTCACCTACTCTTCTGTTCATCTTCAGAACAAGTAGCTGATATCTTCACCAAAGAATTTTGTGAGAAGACCTTCAGCAATCTCAAATCACTGCTGGGGATTGCTGATCATGCTGTGAAATCATGAGTGAAGATAAGATTCTACAATTTTGTTTATAGTCCATGTTTAAGGGAGGATTTTCCCAAGTTGGTTTTGCCTCTTTCCTTGGTTGTATGGACATGCAGTATGTAAAAGGGTGACTAAGCCTTGTTGCTAGGCCCTATAATTTTCTGATATATTACTCATAATTCAGGATTAAGGGGGGGTGTTAGAATAATCAACCCATAGTTTACCCATTTAGACATTAATTTAATTATTTCTGTCTTATTAGCCTAGTTCATGTGTCCCACCTTGTGGAAGTTGTCATTTGCCTATCCATAATGGTTAAACTTGCCCTATTTGACTCATGTAGCACATGGGAGAGCTAAAGGAATCAATTCTGCTTTATTCCTAGCCTCCTAGGCGCCCTTCTGCTTTTTCTGCTTTATTGCCTGCTTTTTTAGTGTTTTAAGGCAAAAGGAAAAGCTAGACTAGGTGAGGTTGACTATTTTTTTGTCCTACACATCCTCCTCTCTTTTCTCCATGCAAAAGCATGTATGAGCTGCCATTCCACCACTCTTTAGCTTGCCTAAGCCTTTTTTCCAATTCGTGAGCTCCATGACAGATTTGGGATCAGCTTTTTACACCTATGGGGGATTTGCTTATCTTTAGTAATCCTGCTTTATGCTAGATTTGATTTGCTCCTCATGCATTCGAATCCTTGATGTATTCTATTTATTCAGCAGCCTATGTTATTACAAGGTTGGCTATTGTACACTCAGTTAATACAATTTAGTGTTACAACTCCATATTCAGTCTCTTTTGTGAGTGATTTTGCATGATCAATTGATAATTGTTGTGAGTAAAATTAATCTATTTCTGGTCTTAATTTCCGCAAATTTATGGGTAAAAATGACAGTAAAACAACAGTAAGATGCAAAATCCCAAGCCTGGGCACAATCTGTGTGAAGAACAGGCCTAGGCATGTTGTAGCAGCAAAGACACATCTCTTGGCATCAATTCAGCGGTAGTAATTCATCATTATCAGTTCTGGGTGGCTCACGTGGCATATTATGTTGTTTTTCGAGCACTGTAGGGTGACGTTTTGTAGGTTTTGGTCCAGCAAGGTTGTATGTACTTTCTTTGGGGGCCGATCTACCTTATATTCCTGTTTCAAGAGGCTTGTGCACCATTTTTGGCATAATTAGGGTCCAATCTGGGAAATAAAACTCACAAGTGAAGAAGTATGGCAGCATTGATGTGTTATAGAAGCTCCTCTATCTATCACTTGTGACTTGAGGCTTCGAAGTGTTGATCCTATCCACATAAGTCTGTTGAATTTTAGCATTAGCATAAATACTTAATTTTTTTTGTAGATTAGCTTAAACAAATGACAAGTGCAGTAAAAACACATTCATCACATCAGCACAATGGACACGAGAGTTTTTCACTGGGGAAACCTTCAAAGGACAAAAACCCCAAAAAAATTAGTATCTCATCTCGTGAATGAGATGACTTAGGAAATTCTTCAAAATGTTCCTTAAATCCATATTTACAAAAATTACCCAATTAGGGCTTCATCAGGAAAAACAGAGATTTCTCTCTCCTGCCCGAAAAACAGATATTTATCAAGAATTTTTATCTGCATCTGACCTTATACTAGTGAGCCCACTTTCTACACTTGCAAATGTGTAACCTTTATGTACAGTACAATTTACTCTTTGAATAGGAAATTGCTGAGTGTCAAGTCATGAAAAAGTTTTAGGGATCTTTTGGGAAAATTTGCAGGTTATGCAAGATGGAGACATAGTTCAAGTTGGGAGGAGTGAAGATATTCTGGGAGCAAATAATTATATGGGAGGAGTGAAGATATTCTGTATACCAACTTTTTGTCAATTTCTACCTGATCTGCACAGACATCATTCCCCGTTGATGTCACAATCCTAAACATACTCCAATTATAGGCACCATTTAGATCAAATAGCTACATTTTTTTTCTCTTTGTCACAAAGCTCATCCATCCATTTAACTTCGATGGCAGTTTCTTATAAAGCAATATTTAGACTTCAAACCTCCCATGGGGTCCAAAAGATGCAATCATACCTTCTTCGAGTGACTTATCTTTGCTAATTTGTATTTCCTATTATGCCCTGTACCACATTCACACCACGTTAGACACCCCAATCATCTCAGTTGTGTCAATAAGCAGACGCTTATGTGTCTGAGTTGAGTCTTAAGTTTGACTCTATGGTTTTGAGAAAGCCAAGTTGAGACAGCTCTTACCAGTGTAATTTTGTCTAAATTCATATTTGCAATTTCAATTTGCATGTCAAATGTGAGGCAGATTGATATGGTGAATCACGAGTCAGACTTAGTTGTTTGTCTCTGAAAGTCACTGAAAAACATCAAGCACTCATTTTACTTGTTTTTCGGATCTGGTTTCACAATAGACAACCAATAGAACTGTCACCTGTTCAGAATATCTGACATTTTGTAGTTTGAAGTATCATCTACTATTGAAAATTTACATCATATGGAAATTATGAACTTTTAGATTAATCAAAAGTATATTTTAAACTAATATTTAATGTATTTTGATATTATTTTAATTTCCAAAGTCATCTTGAGAGTTTGAGTTGACTCTTACTCTTCAAGCTTGCAGAAATTAGAATCATTCTCCAAGTCAATTCTGGTAACTTTGAGTATTTGTCTTCCATCAAATTTTTTTCTTGCCAGGGGCATCATATGCCCTTCAAGAAATATGGTCTTGAAGGAAATTTGCAATCACATTGACTAATGGCTTATTAGCTACGTCAATCCAAGTTCCAACCATCTTAACAAATAAAGACTAGTAGTATTCTATTTGAAGCAAAAAAATTCCACAAATATTTCAATAATTTGCTCCTCTTTTCTTAAGATGGTGTTTGATGCGGGTTTTCTCAGACAAGGGCTCTTGTTGGCCTTGGGAGCTTCATTGCTTGCGCAGATCATTATCATCAAAATATACTGAATGAACAACATTAAATGCAATGATGTATAAGCAAATATGTAACATGCAAGGCAACCATGAAACATCTTCTCTACTTGTCATTGATCAACATACCAAATTCCCCTAAGAAAAGATCCAGAGTAAATTTGAGTGTTTCAATATCCCTTCTTGAACCATTAGTGAATAGGAGAATGTCATCAATGAAGAGTAAATGAGAATACATGAATTCCCATCCATTCTAATTCCTTATTACAGACCCTTCCCCTGTCTGAAGAAACTTGAAGCTTATCCATTTATCTTAACAATGAAAGAAACTGATTGTACAAAAGAAAGGACCCAATTGAAAAATTGTAGCTAGAAGCCAACCTGTAGAAGAATAATCCTTAAATATAACCAATTAACATGACTGGCTGCCTCTGTTGTTTTCCTCACTCATTGTCCCTGACAGGTTAGCTGCCATAATCAATGCTGATAGATTTACACTAGGCATCATCTGCAAATCCAGGGATGTACTTAGGAGTTTTCCAGGTGAGGTTTTCCTAGGTAAAAAATGCAGTAAGTATGCAAAACAGTAAAGGAAGGATGAGATCAAAAGATAAGAACAAGAAGAAAATCCAACATGTGATATGCATGAAGATAATGCATTGTTTTGAATAAGGAAAGCTATAGTTAGAGTTAATTTATAGATAAGTTCATAATAGTTATCTCCACAGTAGATAATGGTGGGTAGGAATGCCGATGAGACTTTTATTCACTGGTAAGGTTACAAAGTTAAAGGCATCTGTCAGGGTTTCATTCACATTGTGTTCTGCCACACCTGAATTGCATGGTGGTATAGAAAGAGCTGAGGCTAGGTGCATGTCCCAGGTGACTGTGGAAAAATAAATAGTCTTCCGAGCATGGCATCTAAACCACAGTAAAAACCATACTATTCAGTGCAGCTTCTCAGGTGTGTTTCTAAGAATTGCTTCCTTAAAAAGAGTAGTAGGAACCCTATTTAAATAAGATCTATGTACCTTTTGAAAACAGAGAAAAAATGATTGGTTGTAATGAAGAATATAAATCACATCAGTTTCCTGCATTTCATATCTCTGAGATGAACCCAGTCTGTCTTCTCTTCAAGGCACTCATAAGTGAACTATTAGGATTTCCTGATATTAACATTCACCTCCAATCGTTTGGAGGAAGATAATTTAGACAGTGTCATAGATCACCAGGATAGCTATGAGCAAAATTGGGACTCGCAAAATTGCAATGGTCAAAACCCATAAGCAGTTAATGCAGACCTCCCAAGCTATGGTGAGAATATGGGTGCCAATTAAAAAGAAAGTTACATAACTCTGGTGAGAATATGGGTGCCTATTAAACAGAGAGTTATGTAAACTCTGAGTATCACCAACTCAAAATCAAAATCATCTATTGCAAATTTGTGAGAAGAACCCATGAGAAATTTTCTTTTTCTCTCATTTCCATTAGCCTATAAGAGATGCATTGCAATCGCATTTAGTCAAGCCAGGAGAGTTCAACTAATATATATAAGCATATAAGAGGATCCTCTGGTATCCCTTCTACCAATGAGTTAAATACTAATAGTCCAATAGTTCAAAGTATGGGAACAAGCCACATAGATCACCCAAGCCACAGAGGTGCCTTAGGTCGGTCTCATTAGGCCACTCAACTAATTGAATGGGAATGTGAACCACAAGGTTCATCCAAGCAAGCCTAATTCATTAGGCCAGCCAACATTAGGAAAGCTTTCCTTCCTTGCAGGATATTAGTCCAAGGAGAGAGTCTTTTTATTAAACAAGCTGGGGAACAAGCCACTCAACAAGTAACTGCCAAACGCTCTAATTTATTCCTTTCTTTAACACAGAAAGGAGACCTGTAGCAATTTCATTGAAAAGAGACCTGTAGCAATTTACACTGCATTTTTTATTGTTTTCTGTAGTTTCACTATTATGTAACTTAATTTTCCTATAACTTTATCTTTCCTGTGACGATTTTTTTCTTCTAACCTATAGTTTTTATTATTCTTGTAACCACCAAAATTTGGAATATGTACAAATAGTAGTGTTGGATAGATGCAATATCAATAATATTCTTTAAGGAATTCAACTTGTAATTGAGAATTAATGGAATATGGTAGAATATCTAGTGCAATAACAACGTATGGATTTTCCTAAATAGTTAAATTATTTCATGTAGGTAGTGTGTTAAATAGGGTTTCCTAATGAAATATTGGTTATCTACACATACAACGTATACATATCACAAGTCCACATCCCATATTAATAATTACATGTAGCAGAGTATATCCTAAAATATAAATTGATTGACAACCAATATTCTATAACTGAACAAATAGGATCACTAATGTTCTCTTTAAATTTAGACACAATTGGGTGTTGAACAATATCCCAATGAATAGTTTATTTTATTGTAGATGGCTTGTTGAGGACACTAGTTTCCATGTTGGAATTATCAAATGTTGATGGAATTTGAATTGATATAATTTCAAGACTTGAATCTTGACTATCATCATTGATGCTCCCCCTATCAAGTGCAAGGTGAGAAGAATGTGGGAGGGATCCAAGTTAATGATTTGAATTCTTCTATTTTTGAATAGTTGTTTAATGACTGAATTAGTTACCATGTATATGGTGGTTTTGGTTGACCACTAACCAATTTCACGAGTGTGGTGGTTTTAATTGACCTCTAACTACTTTCATAATATACTAGACCCATTTTAATGTGAATGAGATTATAATTGTGTCTCATGTGTGTAATTTCCCCCCTTAAGGTACAAGGGAGTGCCAATTCATAATGGGTTATAGTCATCCCCTAAATTATCATCTAGATTAATTGATTAAATGTTATTTCTTTTTGTATTTTTATTATTCAAATGTGTCTTTTCATTTCTAAACTAGACAATAAGATTTACGCAAATTCTCAATTTGTTGATTCCATTGCCAAGAATGTATCCAACCATAATGCTATGTTCCTTTTTAACCTTCTTTTTCTTTAGAAATAATTTTGAAAGATGAATTGTCTTCCCACATGAAGACAAGGATGAAAAAAAATGTCTCAAAATGCCCAACTCTATGACAATGTTGCCATTTATTAAGAATTTTCTCAATTTTATCATCATCCCTTTTATCAAGTTGTTGAATATTTGAGTCTTTCTACTTCAAATGTTTGGCAAGAATTCATGCATAATGGAATCAATTTGGTCTGGAATAGTTGAGAATATGGAAAGTAACTTCCTTATCATTTCCAAGTCTTGTTTCTTGTTTGTTGTCATTAATTTTTTCCCAAGGTTTGATGATATGCTTAACAAGATCATGTTTTCCTTGATGTTCCTTTATGCAATCATGATAGTTTATTTTGTGACATTAAAATAAAATTCAATTTCACATTTATCAATATTAAATCTAGTATGAATCACTTCTTCATGCAGTTACTCATATTCAAAACTTGTGTTAATCAATTCCATCGCGTAACCTTGTAAAGAATCATCAACCATTTCATTTGTCATATTTGTATCACCTAGTTCTACTAGGACATTTATGTCACGGGTAACATCAAATTTTTGCATTAAGTTATTGGTGTCACAAGTAGCATCCAATGTTTCAATGAGGTTATTAGTGTCACAAGATACATCAACCATGTTCTCAATTCGCTCCTCATTTTCAATTAATTTTGTTCACTTTGCTTCAATCTGGTAGATCCTTCCATTCAATTTCCTTCTAAAGATTATGAACCAAATTATCCAAATCTTGTAAGTTGTCAAATAGTTCTTTGATTTCTTGATTTGATTTTTGAAAACGCTTTCTTCCTTTACCCGTGTATTAAGTTTGCTATGCTTGCTTGTACTCGCTCCCTTAATTTCATTTCATGATCGCTTACTTTTATGTTAAATTTAGAGTGTTGAGTACTATCAACCATGCACTCTACATTGAAAATAATATCCTTATTCAAATTTCGTGTAGGTCTACCCTTTTTTGACATTTTTCACAAAGGTTTGCAACTCCACCCTTTTTACAATGATTTATCTTTCTTTTTCAATTTTTTTTTTTTAATTTGATGATTCAATCACTTCTTGAGTCAAAGAGGTTTTCTTCTTTATGCATTTACAATTTTTCACTTAATGTTTGTTTATGTGTGGGTGTTCCCATAAAGTTGTGTAACACATTTTGGCAAGATGCAGGTATGGGTTGCCTGAAACGCAAGCTCGATCGAGGGTTCTTTAATCCCTTTATCAAGCTTTTTTCGAATAGCTCGATCGATGATTTAAATAACCCTCAATCAAGCGATGATTTACACTAACTTGTCCCAAAATTGCTACAGGTATATTTTCAATGTTTTCATGCCTAGAAAGCACTTAGAATTAGGGATTTAAGACTACTTGTTGCTGTTATTCATACCCAGATCTTACAGGATCGTCTCTACATTGTATGACAGGCTCATAAAATTAAATAAGAAACAGAGTGATTTTCTATATGAAGTCTTTGAGTTGAATAACAGTGAAAATAGAATCTATTAGCTTGTTTTAATCTGATGGAAGAGTAAGTCATCTGTATAAATATTTATCTTACATGGAATTGAATTTGACTTTACCAATCGAAATACATATAATCAATGGGAATCTATAAACATGAGAATTGTGTGCGCAGATGCTGAAGGGATTATACGCATAGAATCTATGTTACATGTAGTGATTGATATTATGCTTGACATTGTTACTCTGATTTCTATACATTGTTAGCTTTGTATAACAAAGAAAATATGAAGGATAAGTGTTCTATCTAATGTGTTTTGATGAAGATAGAGCATCTCAGTTTCCTTTTCAAAAGGATAGGTTATGCTAAATACATAGATTCATTTAGTGGATCTTTCAAAAGCTAGCCATTTTGGCTAAATATACAAAGGATCATTCGCAAGTTGTACAACTTGGGCTTAGAATTCATTAATATATTATTCATTTCTTTGTTGATGTGGTGTCAATGCTTGTTATTTCAAGTTGGTCAATAAGAAATTATAGAAATTGTGTTAAAAATGGGGCCTTATATACCTATTTAGTACACACCATTGGAGACATTTGTCATCATATAAGGAAATGCTCCTTTATGTTACATAGAACAAAGTCTACATATGTGTATGTCATGAATGTTGTGATTTTATGGCATGATGTATGTCATGCTTGTTTGAATTCTGTGGATTGTTTGCCAAAAGAATAATGTGGAGCATAATCTCTGATTCTATTAGTTTATTGGTTTGTCAAGATTCAGGTCCCCACATGTCTGCTAGACCATTAAGGGACGAGATAACAAGTGGAGTCCCCACTTGCCCTGAATCTAGTCAGTGCAGTTGTGTTTCATTGACACCTTCCAGTTGTATTAGTGTTATACCTCCTTCGAGGAAAGAGTCAATGAAAGAGTCAATTAAAAGTCATTGAAAGAGTCAATGAAAGAGTCAATGAAAAGTCATTGAAAGAGTCAATGTAAACAATCATTGTAATTCAGGTCAATATAAATTGATAATGTGCCATTGTATTAATTTTATATCATTTTTCTCATGCAGGATTCACTTCTGGTTTCTATATCAATTTGGAATTTCAATTTTGGAATATTAAGTAAGATGTCAAACATGGATTGTTGAAAGAAAAACAAAACATCAAAAAAAAAGGATGTAATATCATATTTTCAAAAGCCTCAGTCCAATAATCCACATCCTATTCATGCTTCAAGCTCTCTTGAGCAAGGTATCAGTGAGAGAGATGTCAACACTTTTGAGAATTCATCTGCAACCCAGAAAATGGATGGTAGAATACATTCCTCTAATGATCAAAGTGAGACAAATGCATTTCCATCCGAAATTGGTAGTTCAAATGTTGAAGATTTTTGATTGCAAGGTGACACAGTGCATTCACGGAAAAGGAACAAGGGCCAATGGGACGCATGGAGAAAATTCAAAGCTGATTGGGTCTCAAGATACCCATGTATTGAACCAATACCTCCAACAAATGAGAATGAGACCTCATGAGAAGTTAAATGCATTTCATGTAGTTGGAAACTTGGCAAGGTAGTGAAATTACAGATGAAGTTAGACACAATCGAGAAGCATGTTGGGAAGGTGTATGATAAGGAAACTGCAAATGATGAGAATAAATCTACTGCCAGATGGAAATCTGTTAGTGAATGTCGACATCTCCAATTTGAAGTAGAATATAATGAATTCTTACTAAATAAGAAAAAACTTGAGGAAAGTGGAGGAACCATCAAATCTCAATTTGGAAAGATGATGGAAACACATTTCTTATCAAAGACAATACAATTAAGCACTGTATTTCACCTCCTATCCAATGGTCGTCCTATGACAGATTATCCAAAAGTGATGAAATATCTATCTTTTATTCAAGTGCCAAATTTTCCATCTTCTCATTGGTCTTTATCGAGTGGTTGGGAATGGGGAAAATATCTAGCTCAAGTAGAAAAGGATGATATGAAAGAGAAGATTGCAAATGCTACATTTTTGTCACTGTCTTTGGATGAAGTTACAGCTATTGATAATACTTCATGGATCTGTATGAGCATTTATATGGTCAATGACCATATCAGGCATTCTTATCTACTTGCAATTCATAAAATGACCAAAAGTTCTACAACAGAAAATATTTATGAACTTGTTATTGATAGTTTGAAGGAAATTGGTGGTATGGATCATTCCATGATTACAAAAAAGTTAGTATGCGTTGGAGCAGATGGAGCATCAGTAATGCAAGAACAAAGGAATGGCCTTTGTGCTAGAATGCAACTCTCGGCTTCACCGTATATGCTCAGTATTCATTGTATGGCTCATAGGATGAATCTTGCATTTAAAATAGTGAGCAACTTTTCATTGGTTTCAAAGGTAGAATATCTTATACGTGAGGTTCATGCATACTTTTGTCAGAGTCCCAAACGATTTTTAGAGTTTAATTTTTTTTCTTCTGATGGTGTTACAAATGGAAAAAAACTATTAAAAGATGTTGATACAAGATGGATATCATTGAAGGGACCAGCTGAAAGACTATTCAATGAATATGCATCCTTGGTAGGGGTAATGTATGAACATCTCTCAAGTGTAAAAAAATCTCAAACTCTTCTATTTCTACTAACTGATATAGAGACATTATTAACATTGGCTGGAATTATTCCTCTGCTTCATGAAATGAATAACCTCGTGAAGATGGCTCAGAGTCGCACAATGTATATTGCTGAATACAAAAAAGAAAGAAAATTAACATGTCTTGCATTGGATAATTTGTATATTATGGAATATTCTTTTACAGATTTAGCATTTACAAATTGGAGGAAGATTATCAATATAGAAAATGATGAATTTTTTTGGAAGTTTGATGAAAAAGGGATGCTATGTATGGCCGTTCATGGGCATATGGTTCCCTTTTATTATAATGAAAAGATAGGAAGATCCACCAAACAGTGCTCCATCTCAAGAGAACAATTTTACGATGTTGTAATTTTAGTGAGAGACAACTTGAAATAAATTGCAAAATCACTATCATCAGAGGTAAGAGAACTGTTTCCTCAAGATGAATTGTTGGAGGCCATGTCTATCGTATACCCTCAATATTGGGACCATAGTCAAAATGAAATTTTTTTAGAAGCTGACTTTATAAAGAAAATCAAGATTTTGCAGAGCCATTTTTGTCGAGAGGCTGAGATACAAGGAGAACATATTCAAGGTATTTTAGATAAAGAAAAAATGGCAGATCAATATCAATGCTTTGGTACAACAATGTGGGACCAATTTTCTCCATCGAATAGTAAAGAATATGGTGCAATTACAAGATTATGGACTAAGCTCAGTGGTAGTGAAGTGCTACGGGAAAAAATGTCAGAATATTTCAAATTAGCAGATTTATGTCAAACCATGATTTTGGGATCAGTGGAGGATGAGAGAATGTTTAGTGCACTGACATTCTTGAAGTCAATGTTGAGGAACAAGCTTGATAAAAATGTGGATACATACTTAAGATTATATGTAACAAAGTATGAGGTTGACAATTTTCCATATGAAAGAGCATTAGCTCTTTGCCGATCTGATCGTGAAAGAAGGGGAGAAAACAATATAACAAATATATCTAATGAACTTGATGTGGAAAATGAGGACCAGAGCCAAAATGTCGAAAATGTCGAAAATGAGGACCAAGGCCAAAATGTGACTTGGAAATTGGATTTCACCTAAGATTGTATATGATCTAATACACATTAAGGACTCTTGAGTCTTATTTTTGTCCAGATGTTCCATGTACCCTTGCTGGTGATCACCATAAGTGAATTTGAGGTCGTGTTTTAGGTAAAAATAGATTCTACATTGTACCTTTTTTTTGTAACGTTGATGATTTGAGCTACATTACCTTCATGCAGCTTATTTTAATATTGATGTTTTGATATTAACCTCTTACATTGTCTCTTTCTTGTATGTGATAGGAAGTGATGGTGGAATATGAGAAAGCTAGGCCTAGGAGCTATCTCTTCACATAGATAGTGTCCTAGCATTAAAGGATAAATAACTAATTTGACAACACTTTCTCTAAGCAAGAATGAGCTCATTCAAGTACATGAAACCATGTTGGTGTTTAACAGGAATATCTTGACAAATTTTTATGGTTTGTTTATTGCTTTTGTTTGAAGCATTTTGTTGCTTTTTGAAGTTTGTGTGTATTTTGGTTAAATATTGTGTTAGTCCCTTGAATGATTATAGTTCTCATTGGATGCTTGATTTAGCCATTTGTTGTAGCTTGAATCAAGATTGGTTTTAATCGGTTTCCATTGATTCAAGGTTTGAGGAAAGATATTTTTATTGCATTTTAGTTGCATGAATTAAATGTCTTCACTTATTTGAATCTCGATTCTTTTATGTTGATTGCATATTTTCTTTGTAAATACTTATCATTATTCAAAAAAATAAATGAGCTCTACAAATCTTAGCGAAGAGAAAAATGGTCTATGCACTAGGTTCCTATGAATTGATTGTAGGATACCTATTGGGATGAGACCAACATTCATCTAATGCAATAATCAATTGGCATAATTACAATGCATAATTGTATTAGCCTCCAGTGACAAATATTCTTCCAGAAGACTATCATTATCAACCAAAGATCTTGTGAGGTTGTTTGTACTTCATTGATGGTATTGATTCTCTATGGTTTAATTCCTGTATATTGTTGAGGCTGTTGCTTTGCTTTTTTTTTGTGCTAGGTCATAGTCTTGATCAGGCTGCTAAACCTTACTAAACCTTAATAAACCTTCCTAGGATGATATGTGACTGTATTGACGATTCTATCTTGGGTCGCGGCATTTGTTACCTTGCTTGACCTTGTGGGCTGTTGTAGATAGGGCCGTGACTTTTTGGGCTTCTATATATGTCTTATGAACCTTGTGGGATTCTAGATATGAACCATGAACACTTGTTAAATTGTTAAACTCATCTGTGACTATTTAAAGGATGTTTGGATTAAGTTTTGATCATTGTGAAACCTCTAAGTTTGAACCGTAAATTTCCTAAGGTCTGTTCATCCTATTAGAAAGGGATGCAATTTTTTTAGGCCTGTTTGGAGTAGGCTATCATTGCTGGTTGTTTTGACATGTTGATATAGGTCTGTAATAATGAATTAGTAGCTTCATAATAGTGATAGATCAGATTTGAAGCAGTCCCAAACTGATGTGTGTTCAAGTGGTGGTAGGAGGGTTGATTTTTGATGGGATTGAGACTCCCTGACCATTTGCTGGATGGACAGGATGAATTTGTCTCTCATCTGTTGTTCTCAGAGTCCCTATCCTCTTTGTTCCTCTTTTTTGGTCTATCAGTTCAATTATTATGGAGTCCTAAAGAATGCCAAACAGAATCCGAACCCCAATTCATCGGTAGTCTAGTATCTTGTGATTTTTCTTAGATTGTGTATTTCAATGACTGTCAAGGTCATACCTGCTTCAATTTATAAGGTATTCATCTATTATGATGGATCTAGATACAAATGGGAGATAACCTACTTGTTATGTTGAGTTGGGACTTTTATAAGTATATCTAAAAGCTAAAAGCTAACAATACAAAGTGGGATCCCAAAAGTAGCTCCAATAAAAAGCTAAAAGCAGAACTCAAACCTAACCCCAACTCCATATATGAATTTGAGGTTATGTTTTAGGTAAAAATAGATTCTACATTATACTTTTTTGTTGTAACATTGATGATTTGAGCTACATTACCTTCATGCAACTTATTTTAAGATTGATGGTTTGATATCTATCTCTTACATTGTCTCTTTCTTGTATCTGAAAGGAAATGACGCTGCAATTTGAGAAAGCTAGTCCAAGGAGCTATCTCTTCACATAGATAGTTTCCTAAAATTAAATGATAAATAACTAATTTGAAAACACTTTCGCTAAGAAAGAATGGGATGACTCAAGTACATGAAACAATGTTGGTGTTTAGCACAAATATCTTGACAAATTTTTATGGTTTGTTTATTGCTTTTGTTTGAAGCATTTTGTCGATTTTTGAAGTTTGTGTGTATTTTGGTTAAATATTGTGTTAATTCCTTTGAATGATTCTAGTTCTCATTCGATTCTTGATTTAACCCTTTGTTGTAGCTTGAATCAAGGTTGGTTTTAGGATTTGAGAAAAGATTATTTTATTAACTTTTAGTTGGATGAATTAATTTTCTTCAATTTTTCAATTATTTTACGCTGACTGTATATTTTCTTTGTAAATACTTATCGTTATTCAAAAAAATAAACAAGCTCTACATATCTAAGCGAAGAGAAAAATGGTATATGCACTAGGTTCCTATTCATTGATCGTAGGATACCTAATGGCACAAGACCAACATTCATCTAATGCAATAATCAATTGGCATAATTACAATGCATAATTGTATTAGCCTCCATGACCATCATTGGCTAGTGGAGGCCAAGATCGAGCATAATGTATGATTCTATGAGCTTATCAGTTTGTTAAGATTTAGGTCCCCACATGTCCGTTGTACCATCAAGGGATGAGATAACAAGTGGAGTCCCCACTTGCCCTGAATGTAGTCAGTGTAGTTGTGTTTCACTGACAACTTCCTGTTGTGACTTGTGAGTCTACATGTTCTGTTGTTGATGATGTGATTCATCTTATTTGACTAATGTTGTTATTCTTTTATTTTGGAAATATTATATAAATTAGTCAAAGATTCACCAGTTTTTACAATTTTTTATAATGAAGTTAAATATTTGCCAAGTTTTTACAACATTAAATAATAAAATGAAAGATTCGCCAAGATTTTACAATATTATATAATAAAATGAAAGATTCACCAAAATTTTACAACATTATATAATAAAATAAAAGATTTGCCAAATTTTTTATATATACATGTTATATTATTGATAAAATCGCCTTCAACTTTTCCTATATATTAGAGAGATTCGCCCAATTTTAATACATATAATTCTAGTGGGGTTCTTAAAATCATCCCTGCCCCGAAGAAAGTGGGATTAGTGCATGTGGCTCAATTAATGACAAATAACCCAAAAAGACCTAGGCAATCTTAATAAAAATGCCCATTGAAGAGAGCTAAGGTTGCTCATTCCAGGGAAGTGTTCATTCAGGTGAATGTACTTCAGAGGATTTCATTGGGAGGGGAATTTTGTGGAAGGTGTTTGAGGGGTAAACTGGAGAAAGTGATCTAGTGCAGCCTTTCAACTGAAGGATCTTACTATTGAGTGCAGAGTGATTACTAAGTCATTGGACTAGTATTTTGTTGCTTGCTCCACCAATTCTCAGCCAAGGAGACCAGGAACAGGATCAGGGGTTCTAAGAAGACACTGTTTGAGTGCTCTCCGGGAGTTGGTAGGGAGGAACGGCCTCCCAATGATGTTGTTTTCCATCTTAAACAGGTTCTATAGTCTTTTATTTTACTGTGTTAAAAGTTTATATCTAAGACTGAATGATTAAATTTTTAGTAGTGAACTGATAGAGATTGTAATCCTTTAGTTATTTGAAATATTGAATCTGTAATTGATGAAAAATAATCCTAACCTGTGTTTTTCCACGTCTAGAATGGACCAGACCGTACTCTAGCACATGCAGTATATTTTTAAAATAGATGAAGGATATGATAGAAACCTGGAATGAATAGAGTTATTATGTATTTCAGAATATTGGAATAATTTATTTCTGTATGTAGTTGTTATCAAAGAAGAACAATATCCTGTTAGTAAGTTTATTGTTAGCTAGGTTGTTGTTGTAAAAATGCTAGAAAAAGAAATAGCCAAATACTTTACAGATAGCTGGTTATTATATTATCAAGTTACTCAAATAAATAAGTCATTACTTTTACGCAATACTTTATTCTGTAAAATTATACTATTAACTTGTAACAGAGGCAAAATAATTAACTTAGATAAAGCACTCATTTATTTCTGTGAAGAAAGAATAAAGTTGTTTTACATAGTTTATTTTATTGTTCATATTATCCAACTATATCTACAAATGTTCATATTTCAAGTAGGGTAATACTAGTATAGTTATTTTCTATAAATAAATTTAGTACAGCAATGTAGAACATGGTAATACATAATAATAATGAACCTAACTATATTTTCTATTCAGTAAAATAATTTGAATACGATGGTAAATAACATTGGATAATGTTATTTATAAAAGAATTAAAACCTTTAAATAATATAAACAAAATTTAGTTATAAAAGAAATTACAGGGTCGAAACCCTCATAGCATTAACATTGTAAATAATAATCAGTTAAACAATAATCCAAGGTTCTGAATTATTTATTATTTTGAACAATAAAACTATTGCATATTATTACAATCCTTTAAGGACAATGAAAGATAACATTGGAAATATGACACTATATACCTCTAACAATAACTAAATTAAAAATTATTATTGAACTAAAACATAAAGAATAAAATAAAGAAATTGTTTTATACACAAGTCACCTACAGAAAAAACCCTTGCTCGAATATCCGAGCTTGTAAATAAATAATTATAATAGGATGGAATAACAGATTAATTATAATAATACCATTAATGCAAGAAAAAATTAAATAGTAAAATATTTCTATTACACAGTTGAATAAAGGTAAAAACCCTAGTTTACAAAATTACATTAAGAGCATAAAAATTAACTAAGTTCGAGCTCAAAAGAGATAATGTCTATGCTTTAGAACTAAATAGAGTATGGCTTGATAGGCCGCAATATCTATTAACATAACAGTATACAAAAACAAGTAAAACAACATTTACAAGTCACGGCTTGAGTCGAAGTACCCTGCTAGAAGCAAGGGTTTAACAAAAAAAAACTAAACAAGTAGACCGAAGAACAGTAACCCATGAAGGGTAACTAGCAGGCCGTAACTTTCCAACCGAAAACTGTTCCTTAAGGACTGAACAAGCATGGAAGGCCATTGGTTAACTAGGGCTTACTCGTAGACAGAGTGCCATCCTTTACTCGAATGTTCTAGATGCCAAGAGAGGTGCAAACTGTTACCTGCAACATTGGAGAAACAACGATAATTAAAATTTGCTTCATACTATATATTGAATTAAGGTTTTAAGTCTTAAAACTTTTTAAAAGCAATTTCCTACCTAGAAGTGAAATTTATGTAGCCACCGAGAAATAGTAGCATCGCCACCAGTGAGACAAAGAGCCAAACCTTCATACTTCCTGTGATAGAGACGATATAGACGCATGCACATGCCACTGCTAGCAGCAACAAGAAGAATTTTGAGCAACGACCAAGCAAGGAATAGACAACGAAGCTTGAACTATCACCACAATGCAAAGCATGAGAACAACACTCTCAAAACCCTATGATGAGGACAAAGCCATAACAGTAGCAAGCAACTTTTTAAAGTATCCCTGCAAACAAGCCACAGAGGAACAAGCCAAAATCCACTCACAGGACAGGCCAAAATCCACTCACAGGCTAGGCCATAAGCCTTAAGTCACGACTCTCTACAAACTCATGCAAAGGTAAAACTCACAGTGCACAACAAGAGTCTGAGAATGAAGAAGGGAAACTGAAACAATTTAAACCACGACTCAGAGCTCATCTATTATACAGTAGGGTAACATGGCGACCATGGAAATAGTTGCAAAGTGGCCTGAAGGCCCAGGAACCACGGAAGTGAATAACAAAGAATAGGGTTACAACAACTTTTATACTTCCAACACATGGTCGAGAAGAAACCATGTGGTCACTTAAAATTTAACCATGTAGTGGTTCATCGCAATAGTCACCTACATGTAATGATTTACAATGATTTATATTATAATCTATGAAGATTCATGCAAGTTTTATATTCATTCAAACGTTTATAAAGTTCCACGGTCTTATATATGTATCATCATGCGGTAGCTTGGGCATAGAACCATGAACTCTTGAATCGTTGACAAGTTTAAGATATGGTCATCATGTAGTTCAGAACTATGATGATTGCATACCTATGTTTTATAATAAAAAACCTTACTCTTAATCCAATCGATGGAGTGGTTCTAATGCCTCATTCTTTTAAAATATCAAAGTTATAACGTGAACTTTATCATTACCGTGTTTATCCATATTAAGCTATACGTTGACCTAGCAATCAATGCAACATTATTAACTTTAGTTTGCTCAAACTAATTCATGCGTGAAAGATTTAGATTATCGTTAACCATATATCCATTTCATCATAGTTTCAATATTACATTTATGAATATTGGTAAGCCTTGTGCTTATCATAACTTTGTTTATGTAGAAATCATATGATACTTTGGGAGATACCAGGTAAAAGGCTTTTTAACCACCTAGCAAACTATAATATTCATTATATAGTAATCCTTATAGTCTATGCCTGGCTAATCTTGTTGCTATCAATAGTTATGTTGTGACATTATAAATTTGCACAACATAGTAGTAGTAGAATCATGAACTCTATTAATGTTATTGGTTTATAACTTTGATTTGATTCTAAACTTGTTTGTCTATTAAACAAGATAGGTTATGCATGTTTGTGAGTTTCATAGAAACCAATAAAATAGTTGGTGGAAAAATTATGAGTTGGCTAAGCGTAATAAGAAAATACTTCTATAAATCCTCTTACATAGCTCAGGTCAACGAGATTTAATAGCTTTTGGTTATATTTCTCAAACATAGTGTGTACTAATATTTTTCACTATGCCTTTGATTAGTAAAATGGATTTAGGATTTTCATATGCTTAGCACGGTGTGGGAAGTCAATATTTCTCGAAATCATCCACTTCAGTAAGCTGTTTGAGGTAGTAACTTAATGCAAGAGAAGTATTATAGAAAAATAAGAAACTGAATGGGAATAATCCCATTAGAATCTAAGTCCTTAGAACTACATGTTTCACTGTAATGTTTAGAACTTTACAAACAATAATCTTCATTTCAGAAGATAAATACCAAGCAGTTGGTTATACTAATGCTATAAGTTGATAATGTATAATACTGTTAGACAATTATTATAGCATTACAGGTTATGCACTCTAAAGTAGAAGTAACTTACAACAAAGATCACAAGTTGTGAACCAAGGAAAGTATTTACTGTTGCTACTTACATTTAAGAAAGAAACTCATTTACATGTACTTCCTTTATAAGAATAATTGAAAGAAACAAATCTACTTGTTTTACCTCACAGAAGTAGCTTGATATATAACAACTTATTTACTAAGCTTATTATTTTGCAAATAGAAATATTGCTGGATGCTTTATGAAATTAAAGACGTTACTCGATCATTCATACCTGTAAAACCTGCAAGAACAAGTAAGCTTTCTGCGTTAGTTTAAACACTAAGTAAGCCCTGGAATCCAAAGACAGTTCCACCTACTTGTCGTAAATAAAAACTCATCAGCAAACTGAAAGAAGAATTATTGCACAAGCCTAAACCTAACCTTGTATCAAAAAGTAGAATGCTATAATCAAGATTATTTATAAACTAATATGGTAACTACTTCTTTTATAGCTCACTATTAGCTGTTAGTAAACCGTAGTCTCAGCATTTTATGTTTTTCAAAATTTTAAATTTTTGTGAAAATTTGGGGTTTTGACATGTGGTATAAGAGCACAAGGTTCAAACACTAGGCCTTGATGAAGCCCAACTAGCTTTTAGGAAACAGTAAAACTGAATTATTATGCTGACGTATTTTTCTTTTAAATGTTAATCAACAAAGATTTGTTTTCTGAAGTTTAACATATAGGTATGGAAAGGATGGAAGAATATGCAAAGGAGGAATCTCCAATTACTGAAACATGAAATCTACCAAGAGATCCTATACCAGAGTATTTAACTACCAATTCCTCAAAATTGTTACAAACTGTAAAAGACCTAAAAACTAAAATGGAGTCTGTAAAGCGAGAAAATGAAAGGATTCTGAGGGCTCAAGAAGATTTGAATCAGATCCTAACTGAAAAGTTTCAAACTGAGGGTAGGGGTAGAAGAATATAATTAGAAGACATAAGTCATCAATGTAAATATAAAAAGATGAAAGATACTAAAACTAAAAGTAGTTCATCTTCTGAAGTGTTTGGTGAACAACGAAATTACCATTCTACTAGTGACAGTAGTGATGATAATCAGTACACTAAAAAGAGGAAATACAAACCTTATGAGGAGATTTCTGGGGAATTCAAAAAGATAAAACCACCAACCTTTAATGGAGAGACTGAGAAGGGGGAGGAAGATGAATCTTGGTTATCTGGGATGAAGAAGTACTTCCAAATATATAACTATTCTAACCATTTAAAGGCTAGAATGGCTATTTATAACCTCTCAGGAAAGGCTGACATTTGGTGGTAGGACTTGAAAAGAGTTAAGGGAATAAAAGAGAAAAATGTAAACTGAAGTACCTTTAAGAGGTGGTTCAAAAATAAATTTCTGTCTGAGCAATATTATGAGGAAAGAGCAAAGGAATTTTATGAGCTAAAGTTAGGATCAATGACAATGAAAGATCTGAACAACAAGTTCTTAAGTCTACTTAGGTATGTACCATACCTTGTAGATGAGAAACCAAAGGTATAGCGATTCCTCAGCTGTTTACCTTATCATATCAAGGATAGGATTGAATATGATAACCCAAAGACCTTGGAAGAAGCTATGAGAAAAGCTAACTTCTGTTTTGAGCAGAATCGAAAGAAAGAAAGCTTGGCCAACTAGAAGGCTAAGAAAAATAATAATCAGTTTGAACAAAAGAAGAAGGATTTTGTGCCTAATAGAAATTCTAAGAACAATAAGGCTAGAAATTATCCTAATAACAAGAACTTCCAAGGAAATAAGAACAATACACCCAATAACCAGAATAATTCTATAGGTAAGGAATTTGCAAATAATCGTGAAAATTTTACTAAGAACTTTGAGCGCAAAGAGCCTATCAAGTGCTAGGAGTATAATGGCCCACACTATGCTTCAGTCTGTCTAAATTGGAAGAAGTCTGTTAGCAACATTCATACCATACAGGAGGAGATGACCATCGGGGAACTAGCGAGCACCATGCCCAGAATCAACGCAGCCTTGGAGAATCAACAAGTTGAATATCAGACTTCCATGGTGGAAGTAGAAGGTATGATAAATCATACCCCTGTAACTATTTTGATTGATCCAGGAGATAGTCTCAGTAATATTGCACCTCAAATAGTAGAAAAATGTAAGTTATCTGCTAAAAAATTTGAGAATTCTTGGTTAGTTCAGTTAGCCACTGGTGCTAAAAGAAAGGTAACTTGTTTTGTAAAAGAAGGTGCAGTAGTTATGGATAATTTTGAAACTGTTGTCAAGATTAATGTTTTGCCTCTTGGTTCTTATGATTTGTTGATTGGTATGGGCTGGTTAGAACCACATAGAGTAATTCTAAACTACTATGATAAAACTTTCACATGTTTAAACGGTGATGAAAAACCAGTAAGTGTTAAACGAATCCCTAGAAAAACCACCATAAGGCATATTTCTACCCTACAGCTTAAGAGAGCTATTAGAAAGGGATGTAAAGCTTATGCAGTAACAATAACTGATGAAGAGAGTCTAATTAAAACAGATAAGTTAAAGGTGGAAGACATACCAGTCTTAAGAGAATATGTTGATGTATTCCCTGAAGAAATTTCAGGATTACCTCCGAAAAGGGAATTGGATTTCACCATTGAGATGGTACCGAGTGCAGTTCCCATCTCAAAGGCTCCTTATCAAATGAACATAATTGAACTTAATGAATTAAAATCTCAATTAAAAAAATTAATTGATAAAAAATATATTCGAGCAAATGTGTCTCCCTAGGGGACACCTGTCATCTTCATTAAGAAGAAGGACGAAACCATGCGACTTTGCATAGATTACTGTCAGTTAAATAAGATTACCATCAAAAATAGATATTTGTTGCCCCACATAGATGATCTGTTTGATCAACTACATGGAGCCACGGTGTTTTCGAAATTAGATTTAAGGTCTGGATATCATCAAGTAAGGATTAAAGATGAAGACATTTTTAAGACGGCTTTCAGAACTAGATATTGTCATTATGAATTTGTCGTAATGTCATTCAAACTTACCAATGCCCCAACTATTTTCATGTGTTTAATGAACAACGTTATGCATAAGTATTTAGATAAGTTTGTGGTCGTATTTATCAATGACATTTTAATCTATTCAAAAACTAAAGAAGAACATAAAGAACATCTAAAAATTGTTTTACAGGAGTTGCAAGATCATCAACTCTTCGCAAAGTTTAGTAAATGTGATTTCTTCAAGGATAAGATTCAGTATTTAGGTCATGTGGTGACCAAGGAAGGAATTTCCATAGATCCTGAAAAGATAGGGGCAATCGAAGATTGGCGGGTTCCTAAGGATGTGACAGATGTTCGATCTTTCATGGGAATTACCAGTTACTACCAGAGGTTCATTGAAGGTTTTTCGAGGATAGCAAATACGATAACTTCCTTGCAAAAGAAGGAAAAGCAGTTCAACTGGAATAAAAAATGTGAAGAAAGCTTTAAAAAGTTAAAAACTTTATTAAACAATGCACCTATTTTAAGAATATATGATCCTAATAAAGAATTTGTAGTGTGCACTAATGCCTGTAATGATGGCTTAGACGGTGTTCTGACTCAAGAAGGGCATGATATTGCCTATGAGTCTAGAAAGTTAAAATTTCATGAAAAGAATTATGCAACATATGATCTGGAATTAGCAGCTGTAATACATGCCTTAAAGATGTGGCGACATCACCTAATTGGCAAAAAATTTGTCTTAATGACTGATAATAAAGGATTGAAGTATCTGTTAGATCAAGCTAATCTAAATGCCAGACAAGCTAGGTGGTTAGCTTTCTTAAGTGAATATCATTTTGAAATTCAACACATAAAAGGTAAAGAAAATAAAGTTGTTGATGCATTAAGTAGGAATGCAAGGCTGAATTTTGTAGCAGCTATCAACACTTATGCTACAGATTTGGATGAACATCTTAAAGAAGGAATAGAACAAGATGAAATTTACAAGAGATTGCAAGCTAAAACTAAAGAAAACCAAAAGAAAACTTAAGTAAAGGTTACGATTTAAATGAAAAGGATTTTTTGCTGTATAAAGATAGAATGTATGTACCTAACGTACCTAAAGTTAAGGTGTTAATTCTGGATGAAATTCATAAAAATCCATACTTAGGTCATCGAGGTTATCAAAAGACTATAACTATGTTAAGAAAAGAGTATTTTTGGCCAAATATGAAAACTGAAGTATCAGAATATATTGCTAGGTGTTTTGAATGACAAGCGGTAAAAACTGAACATCAACACCCAGCTGGTTTGATTTAGCCATTACCCATTCCTAGCTAGAAATGGGAGATAATTAGTCTAGATTTTATTATTGGACTGCCTAGAAATCAAAATCAGAATGATTCTATCATGGCAGTAGTGGATAAGTTAAGCAAAGCAGCTCACTTTATACCTGTTAAAACTACTTATAAAGTTGCAAACATAGCTGATATTTTTCTAAAATAGATTTTCCGATTGCATGGAGTACCAAAAGTCGTAATCTCATATAGAGATCCTAAATTTACAGGAAACTTTTGGAAGTCTTCGTTTAAAGGGTTAAACACTATATTAAATTTTAGTACATGTTTCCATCCTCAAACAGATGGACAAACTGAAAGGGTAAACCAAGTACTGGAAGATCTATTAAGAATGTATGTGAAAGACCAGCCAGGTAAATGGGAGGATTATTTACATCTGGTAGAATTTGCTTATAATAATAATTATCAGACATCAGCCAGATTTAGTCCTTTTGAAATTTTATATGGATGGAAATGTAATACTCCTATCTCTTGGAGTAATCCAGTGGATAGATTGGTATTAGGTACAAAACTATTAAAAGAAATGGAAGAAATTGTAAACCAAGTGCAGGGAAACCTGAAAGTAGCACAGGATCGCCAGAAAAGTCAAGCAGACTTAAAAAGAACTCCAAAGGAGTTTCAAGTAGGTGAACATGTGTTCATCAAGGTAAGGCCCCAAAAGGGCTCTCTGAGACTGGGGAGTTGTGCAAAATTAGCACCTTGTTACTGTGGTCCATTTGAAATTCTGTCTAGGATTGGACAAGTAGCTTATCAATTAGCATTACCACCCATTTTAAGAGTACATAATGTTTTTCACATTTCCATATTAATGAAATATGTTCATGATGCTACTCATGTTGTTAACTAGAATGATGTACAAGTGGAACTAGAAGGTGATTTTCTGGTGGAACTGGATTGTATCCTCGGACGGAGGGAGATCACACTTTGGAACCATACCATTGGACAGGTGAAGGTGCAATGGAGGCACCTTAGTCCAGAGGAAGCCACCTGGGAATTGGAAAGTAATATGCGAGATGCATATCCAATTCTGTTCCAGGGGAATTTCTAGGATGAAGAATAAATAACATCGAGGACAATGTTATATTCTAAGGGGGTGTGTATGTCACATGCCCAAATTATTCAAAAATAATATTATCATATTTGATTTTACTTCAAGACAATATGTTAAATTTTATGATAAGTTGTAATTGATGACTCAGCAGAGTCAAGGATGTTGAATGTAATTTTGAATATTTTAATTATAAATAAATAAAAGTGGAGACAACGGCTTGGGAGAGCTATTAAAAGAGTGTTTATTGGTCAAGTTGGTGAAGGAGACTGGGTGGAGAGAAAATAGACAAGTGGCAGCATCCTCAAACACTTCCAATGTTGCAGGTGGCAACCTCCTTACATTTGGGGTCATGATCCCCCAAGAAAGTGGGATCAGAGCAGGTGGCTCAATTAATGACAAATGACCCAAAAAAACCTAGGAAATCTTAATAAAAATGTGCATTGAAGAGAGGTGAGGCTACTCATTCCAGGGAAGTGTTCATTGAGGTGAATGTACTTTAGAGAATTTCATTGGGAAGGGAATTTTGTGGAAGGTGTTTGAGGGGTAAACTGCAGAAAGTAATCTAGTGCAGCCTTTCAGCTGAAGGATCTTACTGCTGAGTGCAGAGTGATTACTGAGTCATTGGACTAGTATTTTGTTGCTTGCTCCACCAGTTCTCAACCAAGGAGACCAGGAACAGGCTCGGGGTTCCTGAGAAGACGCTGTTTGAGCGCTCTCCAGGAGTTGGTAGGGAGGAATGGCCTCCCAACACTGTTGTTGTCTAGCTTAAACAGGTTCTACAGTATTTTATTTTATTGTGTTAAAAGTTTATATCTGAGACTGAATGATTAAATGTTTAGTAGTGAACTGATAGAGATTGTAATCCTTTAGTTATTTGAAATATTGAATCTATAATTGATGAAAAATAATCCTAACCTGTGTTTTTCCACATTTGGAATGGACCAAACCGTACTCTAGTACCTTTCTAGAAGCAAGGGTTTAACAAAAAAAAACTAAACAAGTATACCGAAGAACAGTAACCCATGAAGGGTAACTAGCAGGCCATAACTTTCCAACCAAAAACTGTTCCTTAAGGACTGAACAAGCATGGAAGGCCATTGGTTAACCAGGGCTTACCCATAGCCAGAGTGTCGGCCTTTACTTGAATGTTCTAGATGCCAAGAGAGGTGCGAACTGTTACTTACAACATTGGAGAAACCACAATAATTAAAATGTGCTTCATACTATATATTGAATTAAGGTTTAAGTCTTAAAACTTTTTAAAAGCACTTTTGTACCTAGAAGTGAAAGTTATGTAGCCACCGATAAACAGTAGCACCGCCACCATTGAGACAAAGAGCCAAACCTTCATACTCCCTATGATAGAGACGATCGACGCATGCACATGCCACTACTAGCAGCAGCAAGAATAAGTTTGAGCAATGACCAAGCAAGGACTAGACAGTGAAGCTCGAACTATCACCACAATGCAAAGCATGAGAACAACACTCTCGAAACCCTACATCGAGGAAAAAGCTGTAATAGGAGAAAGAACTTTTTAAACTATCCCTGCATGTAGGCCATGAAGGAACGAGCCATAAGCCACTCATAGGCTAGGTCGTAAGCGTTAAGTCACTGCTCTCTACAAACTCATGCAAAGGTAAAACTCATAGTGCACAACAAGAGTCTGAGAACGAAGAAGGGAAACTGAAATAATTTAAACCAGGACTCGGAGATCATCTATTATACAGTAGGGTAACATGGCGGCCATGGAAACAATTGTAGAGCGGCCCGAAGGCCCAAGAACCACGGAGGTGAATAACAAAGAATAGGGTTACAACAACTTTTATACTTCCAACACTTGGCCGAGAAGAAACCACGTGGTCACTTAAATTTTAACCATGGAGTGGGTCATCGCAATAGTCACCCGCATCCAATCATTTACAATGATTTATATTATAATATGTGAACATTCATGCAAGTTTTATATTCATTCAAACATTTATAAAGTTCCACGATCTTATATATGCATTATCATGCTGTAGCTTGGGCATAGAACCATGAACTCTTAGATCGTTGACAAGTTTAAGATATGGTCATCATGTAGTTCGGAACTATGATGATTGTATACCTATGTTTTATCATACAAAACCTTACCCTTAAACCAATCGATGGAGTGTTTCTAATGCCTCATTCTTTTACAATATCAAAGTTATAACGTGAACTTTATAATTACCACGTTTATCCATATTAAGCTATATGTTGACCTAGAAATCGATGCAACATTATTAAATTTAAGTAATTCATGCGTGAAAGCTTTAGATTATTGTTAACCATATATCCATTTCATCATAGCATTGATATTACATTTATGAATATTTCTAAGCCTTGTGATTATCGTAACTTTGTTTATTTAGAAATCATATGATACTTTGGGAGATACCAAGTAAAAGGAATTTTAACCACCTAGCAAATTATAATATTCATTATATAGTAATCCTTATAGTCTATGCCTATCTAATCTTGTTGCTATCAACAGTTATGTTGTGACATTATAAATCTGCACAACATAGTAGTAGTAGAATCATGAACTCTATTAATGTTTTTGGTTTAAAACTTTGATTTGATTCTAAACTTGTATGTCTATTAAACAAGATAGGTTATGCATGTTTTTGAATTTCATAGAAACCAATAAAACCATTGGTGGCAAAATTATGAGTTGGCTAAGCGTAATAAGAAAACACTTCTATAAATCCTCTTACATAGCTTAGGTCAACGAGATTTAATAGCTTTTGGTTATATTTCTCAAACATAGTGTGTACTAATATTTTTCACTATGCCTTTGATTAGTAAAATGGATTTAGTATTTTCAGATGCTTAGCATGGTGTGGGAAGTCGATCTTTCTCGAAAACATCCACTTTAGTAAATTGTTTGAGGTAGTAACTTAATGCAAGAGAAGTATTATAGAAAAATAAGAAATTGAATGGGAAGAATCCCACTAGAATCTAAGTCCTTAGAACTACATGTTTCTCTGTAATGTTTAGAAATTTACAAACAGTAATCTTCATTTCAGAAGATAAATACCAAGTAGTTGGTTATACTAATGCTATAAGTTGATAATGTATAATACTGTTAGACAATTATTATAGCATTACAGGTTATGCACTCTAAAGCAGAAGTAACTTACAACAAAGATCACAAGTTGTGAACCAAGGAAAGTATTTACTGTTGCTACTTACATTTAAGAAAGAAACTCATTTACATGTACTTCATTTACAAGAATAATTGAAAGAAACAAAAGTACTTGTTTTACCTCACAGAAGTAGCTTGATATATAACAACTTATTTACTAAGCTTACTATTTTGCAAATAGAAATATTGTTGGATGCTTTATGAAATTAAAGATGTTACTCGATCATTCATACCTGTAAAACCTGTAAGAACAAGTAAGCTTTCTGCGTTATCTTAAACGCTAAGTAAGCCCTGGAATCCAAAGAAAGTTCCACCTACTTGTCGTAAATAAAAACTCGTCAGCAAACTGAAAGAAGAATTACTGCACAAGTTAAACCTAACCTTGTATCAAAAAGTAGAATGCTATAATCAAGATTATTTATAAGCTAATATGGTAACTACTTCTTTTATAGCTCACTATTAGCTGTTAGTAAACCGTAGTCTCAGCATTTTATGTTTTTCAAAATTTTAATTTTTGTGAAAATTTGGGGTTTTGACAAAGTCTGTTTTGAGGAGTCAGATCTGGGCCTAAAGAAACTCAAAATATTTCACATGAAGTTTTAACGAGTCCGAAAAATTCAACTCGCGGCCTCCTTACTATTTTTAACGAGCTTGAAGGAGAGCAGAAAGAATGCTCTAAATGTGAGGAGACGAGTGTCATAGGAAGGCGAAACTAGTTCCAAGCACAAGGAACATACCTATGCATAATGCAAGGAACATGAGCAGGATAAAGATACTCAGGGAACGTCTCCTCAAGGTAAAAGGTGTCAAGTTGCAAAGGAAAAATGATAGAAGGCTTAGCGACAATGAGAACAAAGATGATGGCTTATACAACGAGCAAAAAGCGTGGAAGCCGACATTAGGCTCATAAGCACGAGCAGGGCACATGCAAGTGCAGTTACAACTTGAACAACAAGGTGAGGCCAGTAAACAACTGTGAATCCAACTAAGAATCCTGTCTCCAAGAAACAATAGCATCATGATCATATTCAGAAGAAAATATCCAATGCGGGTCACTTTGGGAGAAACACATGCGACTTTGCTATCTTTTATAAAAATTAAAGTCAAGGCAGAATCGACTGAAGAAGATTCTATAGCACCGAGGCTCAAGGGTTTATAATGAGTAAGATAAACCTCCGAAGGAGAGCAAAAATCAACAAGGGATATAGAGTTTTTAGGAACAAAATCAGTATCATGGGAGTTGAAAAATTCATAAGAAAAATTAAACTCATTAGGATCACTGACTTGTTGTTCAAAGGAAGAGTCAAAAGACTCAACAAGACCAACATAAGAAGAAAGGTCAGGCTTACTAGGAAAAGCAGGGTTAGACTTAGTCACAACTGAACCAACATCCAAAAGAAGATCAAACTGTATCAAAGACTCTAGGAAGACGTCATCTGAAGGAAGGAGATCATCCGAGATAGGACACATGTCTAAATTTTCAAATGGATTGATAGAGTGGAGAGCACGCTCCATAGTCTGTATAGGATGACTCACCTATTCAACTGCTGGGACCAAGTCCCGAGAAGTTAAGCATAAAAACAGAGGCTGCTTCTCAGTAGCAATTGAACGCAAAGGACATGAGTCCACATAGCTCACATGTGGCGGGGTAGTGTCTATAGAAACACTGGGAATCAATAAAGGAAAGACATGATCTCTAGTTGGGTCAGGAGACAGATCAAGAAAATCCAACTGATTGATAGTGACAATTTATTCACCATGATTAAAGTACATCACACGAAATAATGTTGACACCACAACTTGCATGGCATAGACATAATCATGTCCAAGGAGCATATTGAATTCCAAGGGGTCTTCTATCACCATGAATTAAACTAAGACGGTCTTCCCACCCAAAGTAATAGGTGTTTGAGCAAGGATTCCCAAGGCTATACAAGTTCTTCTATCAAATGGCAGTAACTGACTAGCAGTTGACGCAAGGTTGGGAGATCCCATGCCTCACTAAGCACGAGCAAACAAGATACTAACTGAGGCTTCTTCATCAACAATACAACGAGCAATTGTGTATGTTTCAACTTTGACCTTTATCTGAAAAGGTGCATCAAAAGGAAGGAATGGCTCAACTAGGATATCCCAATCAAAGGAAGCAATTTGAGAGCTTGGTGGGGGTTGATTCGAAATGAGTTCAGTGCCCCCTTGTTTAATAAGTTATGAACTGGAAGTGAAGAAAATGTGACTAGCACACACTTCACTCTTCCAAAGGAAGAGTGGGATTGATCAATAATGGAATTGATTCAAACGCTTCGTGAAAGTCATTCTCTGAAGGGAGAGTGGAATTGACCAAAGGTGACATTGGTTCAATCACATAAGGATCACTCTTCGAGAGAAGAGTGGGATCAAACAAATTTGAGATTGGTTCGACCACTTCATCAACCAAAGTTTGAGTAGGTTGTGGAGAAACTATAGGTTGTTCAGGAGAAGGAAATTCTTGAGTCTTGGACCACACTCTTCGCACCTCTGCCATAGCAAGGCACTGGTGACTAAGATTATCTCCCTCAGATAGCTTACAAGGGAACTTAATTTTTCACTTCAAATGACCAGTTTTCTCAACAGTGTCAACATGACTAGCAGTGGCTGACTATTTTCTCTCAGCATGAACTACAGATGCTGAGATTTTTCCCCCAGCATGAAATACAGAGGGTGGGTTACTGGGTCCAACCTGAATAAGAGAGGCTGGTTGTTGAAAAACTTCAAGATGTTCAAAAATGGGATGACCATGAAACCAAACTCTTCGCACCTTCATGATAGAAAGACATTTATAAGTAAGGTGATCTCCCTCACAAATATTACAAGGAAACTTTGGCTTGTGTTTTGAGCGGTTAGTCTTTTCAACAGTGTCAACATGACTCATAGTGGATGATGGATTTTCTTCACCGTGAAACACAGAGGCTGAGAGAATGCCCCTAACATGACTTGCAGAGGCTGAGAGACTAGATTCACCATGACCTGTAGAGGTTCGATGGGCACAACCAGCATGAACAACAGAGGTTGAATGGTTAGGATCAACATGCTTTGTAGCAGTTGAGTGTGTTCCCCCAGCATAAACTTCAGAGGCTGGGTGGATGGATCCAACATGACTTGCAGAGGTTGGATGGGGAGGTTCAACTTGAACATCAAGGGTTGAATGGGTGCCCTCAGCATCAAATGCAGAGGCTAAGTGACTGGATCCAATGTGACTTGGAAAGGTTGGAAGGATTCCACTAGCATGATCAACAGAGGCTAGATGTTGAAGATCAACTTGACTTGCAGAGGTTGAGTGCTTAGATCCAACATGACCTGCAGAGGTTGGATAGGTGCCCCTGGAATGAACTGCAGAGGCTGGGTGGTGAGGTTCAACTTGACTTGCAGAGGTTGAATGGGTGTCCCCTTGCTTATGTGCCTTCTTCCTATTCCTCCTTCTTTTACTCCTTTTAGACTGTCGGTTACTAGTATCAGTACTTTCACTACATGAGGTAGAAGGAGTAGGAGAATCAACTACAGGTGAATGGGAAGCAATGTTTTGATGCCCTTGATATAAGGAGCTTACTTGAAAAGCATCAAGAGCATTCAGGACAGTTGGAGTGGAAAACAACCACACCAGTATCCCCAGGGTGAATCCAGGTAGATTCAGGGTGGCCATCAAGGGAACACCAACATTCCCTATGAGAGGAATAGTACAAGGAGTTCCAAGCATGGGGATCTCTTGGTTTCTATTCAAAGGGGTGTTAGCCATAGTTTCAAATAATAAGACAAAGTGTGAGGTTGACAGACAACCAAAATTACAAAGCACACACCTAAAGGCACACTAAGTACATACAAACCACATAGCACTCACTAAAACTCCTAAAGCCAAACAAACAAACAGTTATAAGAAATGTTTTCCAAAAGAAAGATGATAGGAAATTACTTGGCATCCCTATAGATGTTCTTAGGAACAAGTGGAGGAATCACCCACTACCCTCCCACACATTCTACCAGGGTTACCTTCCAAGCCCATCCAAGGTCAACTAGAAATAGCCTTCTGGTGTACCTCTGTATGAACCTTAGATGTCAAAGAGACTAAAGGCTACCTTAACTATATTGACAATCTGGGGGGACAGTCACAAGCCTGGTTCGTATGCATGGGCAGAGTAGCAAAGCTCGAAATCATGTCTAAGACAGAAACTCCAAATGCGCAAAAAACTTGGTTTACGCTTTGGTAAGGAATCAGAGGGTTATCTCCTCAATCCAATCGTCCATGTGGCCTTGTTCTTAACTCCCGTTTGAGAGGAGCTTCCCAGATACAATCAGCATAGAAAAGGGTTTACCTAGTGATTGGCTAACTACGTCTAAAATTTTATACTTGTGGAGAGTTAAAACTCACTATCCCACAAGTCTAGCCTAAGCTAGTTGGTGTATGACCCTATAAAACAAAAATTACTAATAATTTTTAAATTATGTCATTTATTTTAAGGGTTTCTTAGTCAGAGGGTAAATGGCATGAAACTTATGTGGTGTTTGGACTCAAAGTTGAAACAAAATGACTAAGCAAAGAGATATGAAATGCAAAAAGAAAACAACTATTCTCTTTTTCTTTTTCAAATAGAAACTTGAAAGCCACAAAAGAACAAATTCTTTTTATTTTTATTTTCAAAATAATGATATGCAGTGCACTAAAGACAAAACCCTAATCTACATGCATATTAAACAAGTATATATTCTTTTTATTTTTCTTTTATAAATGCAAAAGAAAAACAGCCTATCAACTAATGCAAGCAAGTAATATAAGCAAAGCAAATAGAAAACTACTCTACACCCTACAAACAAACCCTAGGTTTCTCTAAATTTGGATATCAACCTCGCTTGAAAGAAAGGCTCACAAAAGTAAACAAGCCACCAAATTTGGAATGAAGAGACTGAGCAATAAGACTGACATAAACAAAGGTCAAGAAGTCCCAAGTATCAATCTAAACCTACAAATAGAGGTTCCTCAGTACCTTGTCCAACAAGGTCAAGCCAAAGAAGGAGGTGGGAGGGAAGGCAACAAAAACAAGTTCAAAGACTTGAAAGAGACTTACAAGATAGACAAAGAGCACTCAATAGAGATAAAACAACCTCTCAGGAGTCATGCACAGGTAGAGGACCCTTGAAGACCCTACAAAAGATCACCCAAAAACCCTAAAAAATGATGAAAGAACACAAATTTAGGTGCATACGCGGGTTTCCTTAAGGAAGGTCGCATATGACACACAGGTTGCAGGTAGTGCAAGTCACGTATACAACATAGACACATGACTGTTTAGCCTAAAAGTCGTGTATGGATGACAAAAAGCACAAAAAGGATTAAAAAAATAACCTAGGAAGGCAGGAAAGGTGTTCCAACAAACTCAAAAGGTGTTCGTAACTTGTAAGAAGGACCTTAAACTTTTCAAAAGGCTAAAATAAAGACAAAGAAACCCCAAATAGATAAGGCTATCCCCAGTAGAGTTGCCAGTTTTGTTGTAAAGGAAAGTATCCTATGGCCAGGGTTTAAGAGGCCATCAACGTACTCGGGTCGAAAGGTGGATGAAAATGGTTCTGCAAGTATATATAAGCAAGTTTCAGATATTAGAATGGTTCATACCTTTGCTAAATGAAGACTGATCCAAGCAACCCTTCAATCCTCTTCTTGCTCCTCTTGTTCCTCTCGCTCCAAGAAACTTGCAAAACGAATTATACCTTCCTCAAACCATTATGACCACATATAAAGAAATGATAATCAAATAAACATGAAACAATGATCTGATTAATATCAAAATCTGATCATAAACAAAGATTCAATAACACATTGAATGATGATTTGGGAAGAAGAAGGACATCACAACTTTATTAATCTTGAAAACAAGTACAAGTATACCTTCTCTTCATGTTCGACACCTCATGAAACCTTGATCTAGTTCTACTACTTCTCTTCTCCAAGGAACTCTGCCTCCAAGCTCTGCAACACAAGGAGAATGCTTCTAGGGCAAAGGTGTGGGAAAAGAGAGCTCCAAATCCTCCAGCATAACAATGCAAAGATTCAAGTCTCCTCTCATGGAACTCCCTACCTCTATTTATATGGTTAATGAAGAGTTAGGTTCAAATACAAAGTAGTTACAACTGAAGGAATTAGTTGCATAACTACCCAAACTACCCAAATTTCAAAATACGTATTTTTCGACATTTTCAGGAGGCATACTCGGGCTACAGAGACAATAGTCGCGTACACGAGGAGGTATACGTGGGTTGCAATGCAAAAAGTCACATATTTAATCTGTATGTGACTATTATATATAGCAACTCGCGTACATACGTGGGTTTCCTTAAGAAAAGTCGCATACACATAAAAAAAACTCATTTTTGGGTATTTTTGTGCATTTTCAGACTTTGGTGTTTTTTCCAAGTTAGGTGTTTTTTTAGTGAATTTCAATGACTTTTCATGAAGTGTCATCATGGAAGTGTCGACATGCGATGAAAACATAGGAAAGTGGTCACAGGAAGAGCTGTGTCATTTTGAGCTATAACAAAGGCCCTTTAAATAAATACAAACATTTTTTGTTGGAAATGTGTAATGTCCTGAATTTTGACCTAGCACTGATGGGCATAAGCCCATTGCATATGATGTTACTTTGATGTTTATGTTTTGTATATTGGTCGTAAGGCCCTACTGCATATGTGTATGATGATTTATTAGATATATTTGCCGTAAGCCAATGCATATGTTTATTTATCATATATGCAATTGTATATGTTGGGCATGGACCCTGAGGGACTAGTTTATGGTCATAGTACGATGTATTGGATATATTATGTGATGCATATACTAAGATGATGTTGTGTACATGATTACACACCTTATAACCATAGGTCTGGGGTTACCAACATACTCAATTAACTTGCAGACAATTGACTTCCAGAGTGTAGTAAAGGAAATAGGAGGATGAGAAAGACTTACTCGATTAACGAAGGTTGATCCTTGCTAGTCCTCTTCCATTCTACTTCACCTCCAAAGTGTTCAAGGTTGTTCCTCTTTCACTTGTCAAGAGTCAATCTTCCAAATACAAGATGATTCATATATATATAAGCAGGTTAAATAAATCATGTATAAAATGCATAAACATAAACATTTATCGAACCAAGATACATGAAACACATATGGAAGAAGGATTCTCTTTATTATCAATAATGTAAAAGTTCAGATTACAACCCAACGCCTGAGACAAGGACTCCTCTGCAACTAAAGGATTCTGAGTTCCACTACTCCAAAGACTTTTGTATAAACTCCACCAGCATAAATTTTCTCTCCAAGTGTATGTTCCCTAACACCCTCCCCAAGGCTTGTATTTATATGGAGGAAATAAGGCAGTTTCGAAGGTTGAGGAGGTTGAGACAGTTAATGTGATTAAGGGAAATGACTTAACTAATCTCAAATCAGCGCGTGTTTTTATTATTAAATGTTAAGGGACATATTCGCGGGTATGTAGAAGGAAAACCCATGAATGATTCGCGAGTTGCTATAAGAGCAACCTGTGAATAGATCCATTCGTGACTTGCTACAACTGACACTCACGAATGAATCATGAGTTGCATACAAGGAGAGTCGTGAATACAACTCAACATAGAAAAAATGGCAAAGTAACCAGCTGGATGGAGGAGGAATGTATTATAGTAAGCCAATCTATAGTATTTTGGGCAAAACTCAATCCATAGATGTCCTTTTGCGTGCCAACATGAGGGATGTCGGCACTCGGATGGAGAGGTGCCATTCAGATGGATAACAGATGATTATTGTTATAAAATGTGCAAAAGAATGAATGCATGATTGAGTTGTATGATGTGTTGGGCATGGACCCTGAAGCACATGAGTTATGAGATGTTTTTGTTGAGCATAAGCTCTAAAATATTGGATCTTTGGCCATTGTATCCCTAGGTGTATTATACAAGTACATCCTAGCATTAGTGTTGAGCAAGAGACTCTGGAATTACACTAAAGTGTAACTCCTAGTTTTAACGTTGAGTGTGGGCTATGAATAATGCTAGGAGTTACTGAAAATTAATTATGTTGAGTGAAAACGACTCTGAAAAGCATCGACCTTATCTTACTTATATTTAAGTTGATTAAATGAAATTTTGAATTTCTACTTCTCATCAAGTACTGAAGAACAACCATGATATACGAGGTAATCTAGCATGCAAGGAGGTTTAGAGCTGCCTAACTTAGTTGACCAACCCTACCTAAAGACCTTGATAAAACAAAATTTTATAAGCTAATGAAAGCACTATGCAAGTGAGATCATGTTTTATGATTCCTTTAAATAGATATTAAACA
>LPNX010170767.1:91213-148894 GCA_001517045.1 Pseudotsuga menziesii
CAAGTCAAAGCAAGGCTTAGGGATCTGATCATTATTCATTATAAAATTTGAAGAGCATTTCCTAAAGCAAAGCAATCTAGTCCAGAACATGATATTACAAATAGGAGAGGCCTTACCTTTAGGATCTCTAGACTACTTGCATGTTGGAACCATCTCTGGGGGATCCTAATTAAAACTAGGAACGGTTTCGAGTCATTATTGGGAGGAACGTGGTAGTTCCCAAGTTATTCGGTTGACATATTTGAGGTCATAGATATCTAATTTTTTTTATTAACTCTGTTTGTTTGACTATACAAGGTTTTCTTCCATTAAAAGTTGAAAAGATGCAAGTATGAGGTTCTTACCTTTTCCAATTTTATTAATACATGTTTACATATTTTTACTAAATAGTAGTTATGATCCTGATTGAAAATCTGCATATTGATTTCATGCTTCAACTAAATTTCCATTTGTTTAAATCAACAATACTCGGTCTGAAATATTTTAGAAAATCTCTAGGGTTAATTTTTATATTGCAAGCTATTCTATTTTGTCTAGATTTAAAACTCATCTTTCAATTCCTAGATAAGTTTTATTATGGAAATACTCTTAGCTTTATATATTTAAACAGTTTCATTTAGATATTAAAACCCTAGTTGCTAGATAGACTAATTACACAAGAGATTTGTAATCTTAAGCAAGTAAGCATAAAATTAAACAAACTCATTTCCTTAAAAACCAAACATTATATAAACTTTGCACCAAACCATTGAAATAAACCATTTATATTCATAAATAACCAGATCAAAGATTGAATCTCTGAACTCACTATTTCAAACCCTCATACATAAATCCAAACGCTGGCAAATTTAATATTGCCAGTAAACACATATTGTTCTCAAAATATAAATGCTCATAAACATCAATACTTAAACCAATCAAAACTTTAATAAATGATGTAATCAATAAACATAAAAACACAACTATCGTATTTAACCTATGCATGAAGGTCGAGAGCCTAAAGAATATTTACATATAATATTAATAAAATATATTCACACAGGAAATATTTATCTCACCCAGCCCAACCATCGAATCCTGTAAAGGATTGGTTGTAGGCCTTCATTTCTTTATTTACAAACAAAAATGCTATCAGGAAAATAGGGTCTAACCATCTACAGAATAAACAATTCATAATTATCCAAATTAAACAGATTCATTCCCAACACATCGCGTTAGTGGAATTTCATTAACGATTACGTAAAATCACATTATCAAAACAAGGAAGTATATTCTTACAACTCAGTCATTATAAAACAAAATATACCTAGGATCAAATCCTGTGAGCATAACAAATTAAAATATACCCAGGATCGAATCCTATGATCATAACAATTTAAAATATACCCACGATCGAATCTCGTGCGCACAACAATTTAAAATATACCCATGATCGAATCCTGTAAATACACAAACGAAATTATCAAAACAATACAAGCAGTATCAACCACGAAGGGTTTCATCTTACATGTTTCCTGAAATATTTTATTAGAATGGCATTGTATATATCCATTACGGGACAGAGCTATGATTTCCCAAATACCATCACATGCACAGTCATGACTTAAAAGATAACAACACATTTAAATAATATACATAGGTTGTGTATCGAAGATAAAACCAAGATTTATGCTTACGGTCACCAAACAAACTCCTAACTATATTACTAAATAAACCAACGCGTCCACTTAAAACCCACACGCTTCCACCTTACACACATTTTACCCAGTCATATCATCAAAGGTGTCATTGTCGAGCAATGGAACTATAATTTGTAAAAGAAACGCACCAATTTAAAACACATAGTCATATACCAAAACGAAGATTTTCCCATCAAGTCAAAATAAAACCAAATACATGTCGTTGAAAACGATAAACTTTATTCACAGAAACTATCTGAGTTATTAATAGTCAAAACATTTCAAAATTTACATTGGAAGATCCATGAAAGGATTAACATAGTCACATATGCAAATTCCAAACGATTTAATAAAAACCCAAACAGTGAAATGGCTTAACCATTCATTTCCCCACACACAAGTTTTGAACGCTCCGCTAAAACCACCCAACGAAGGAAAAGGCCATTGACAATTCGGGGCTTACCCGGAGTGTGGTTGCATAAGAAAACTACAACACTTCCCACTAAGCCATGTAGAGTACCCATGCTCTGCACACTTGCAAAACAAACATGATTCTCATAAGAAGTAAGCCATTCTAAAACTTAAAACCAAATAAACAACATGAAGGTGTAGTCCATCCAGCGAATGCTTACCTTCTCATAAACGCACACCGTGTTCGTTGCAAAACACTTAATGCACAGTTCAAACCTGGAGCATGGGACCTCTATCTCTGCCACAACGAAAACCAAATGAATGACATCAAAACCCTACCACAACGCTTGAGGCATTCCCCCCGCATTTTCCAAGGCTCATTTATTAAGCCACCTTGTCCACCACTACCATGCAGATCAAAACCCTCCATCTTATAGTTTGGATTCCACATATCTCTCACCATCGTTGCAAAACCCCACCACCTTAAATCATAAACCCTCCAATGTTGAGAATTGTTAAGATAAGCCATGGTTTCGTTGCCATATAATATGCCAAAACATAAACCCTCTATACCATAAAGTCCAAAGCATATAAAATATTACATCAAAGGTTTTAAAACCTTAGCATATAGTTCATAACTTGCTCACATATAATTTATAATACCTTCTTACCATAGGATTAAGGTATAGATTAGGTTTTAGGACTTTGGTCCTCTCTTAACAAATTTATGCATAGGAAGAGTATAGTTTAGGTATAGTTGTTGAAGATGTATGACATTTTCTTTCCATGATCATAAGACTGAGGTCACCAATGAAATCACCTGCACAAGAAAATAAATACATGCCTTAGTTCATGCAGAACCAAGTAAACCTCATAGAAAAAGGAATCCTTACCTTTTCAAGTGGACCATAAAGAGATAGGACCCCGCCACTCCACCCCTTAACATACAGAGGTAAGTCACCCTCTTCGTAAATAAACCATAAATGAATTAAAGACACCTAAAACAAAAGTAGAACATAAAACAAAATAACTAACGACAAATATCAGTAATTAACATAGATAGGAAAATTAAACTTATAAACATGTCGAAGTAATAGAACAACATCATGTAAAGCCATCATCATCATACAGGAAACACATATAGGAAAAGAAACCTATAAAACTTAGGTTTCGTTTCACAAACAAGTTTTATTCCACAGTAGAAACAAAGATGTCTTTGACATTTACTATTTTATTAACCTACGAAATTTTTTATTTATTGATGAATTTTAGGGACATTACAAAATGTTACATATGGTTATTAAAAAAGTTAATTTCAAGTTGCAACTTTAAAATATGTTTGAAGTTTGTGGGTTGTAGATGTGATGTTGACTTTGAAATATGCTCAGAGTTGTGGGTTTTCGATGTGATGTCTACAAACATAAAATGTATGAGTACAATAACCATCGATTTGAAGGTTACAAAAAAATTCCAACATCGTATTATAAAGAAATCAGGGTGATATGTTCCTAGTGAAGGGTTTGATTCTAATTCAACCTAACTATCTCATGATTATCATACCTCAATTAAGTTAAAAATGGTAAGTAGTTTTACATTTAAGAACTTGAATGTTCATTGATAAAGAATCATGGTCTTCTTTTGTTTTAGTGTTTTTAGCTTATACTTTAGGCTATGTGTTTTTTCCCATAAAATATGCATGTTTCAAATAGATGCTTGATGCTAATTCCTTTTGCTAGGATTTCTTGAGCAATTTATAATTTTGTGCATGAATAGTAGCTTCTAACCCATTTATATTTAAACTTTATCATGTCATGTCATTTAATCAGTGGAAATTGAAAGTTGTGTGAGGTAATAAGTAGGTTCATAAATACATATTTTTATTACATGCATTTTTTTTTTTTTTTGGTTCAACAAAAAAAATGCCAGACCTTGTTATTCATTGAGAATCAAAGGACATCTTATACATGGCAGCCAATTTGATCAGGCTTCTAGGCTGGGAATAAGCCAAAGGAGATCCCTCTACTCACCAAGAATACTTCACTTCTATCATGCAGAAATGATACAAGTGCATTCCTAGCAGATAACCAAAAAGCAATTCATGAGCCCACAAGGACCAGGCTCTGAGCAAAATCCATAAAACAGTCCATCGAAGATCTGATCTCTGAGACAAAGAGGATAGAAAAACAATCTTATAAATCACTGAGCATGATCAGAAGGATGATAGTCTCATCCCAGATGGCTCTAGATCCATCTTTTACAGTAAAAACAGTACATGTGCCAAAAAAGAAGAGGGGCTGAGTCCTGGCACAAAGCTTAAAAAAGATGAAAATTTCCATGATTTGAGATCATTCCTTCCATAAATTCTGAGAAGATTCCAATACTAGGATCCAACACAAGAGCCTTCTTAGAGAGACAGGCAGCCTGCTAATTATGCTCACAATAAATATGATTGAGAGTCATATGAGAGATAAAAAGAGTAAGAGATATGACATCCTCGTCCCAATAATATATATGGACAATAATATATTTTTAAGTATATAAAAAATAATATATATGGATTGAGGTTTCTTAAATGTTATTTTTGGGTGTTTACATTTTTTGAATATTATTTTGAAAGGAGACCATGTTGTGAATGTCATATGGTTCATTGTAACTTTCATATTTGTGGAAGACTTTTCAGATGTAAATTGTACTAGCCCATGAGTTGTGCTATGCTTTGATGAAAGAATTATGACTATAATTGTGTTTAACAAAATTTGAAACCATTTAAAAAAAAATTCAATCACAACCTAGTTAAATTAGGAAGTTTAGTAAAAAGGGAATTGAATGAGGAAGTTTAGTAAAATGATTTTAGTTATTATAATTTAATCAATCAATCGTTGTGTAATTATTGTGTATGCAAAACAACCTTTCTAACATCAAGTTGTCCTCTAGGGAAATTATGCACAACTCATATTTTTCCTATACAAAATTAAACCCATGCAAGTAAGATTCAATATGTATAACACAAGGCAACCCTCGAGAGCATTCAACATAAGACCTCTTAAAGGCAAAACTAGGCCTTTACCACACAAAATCAACCTCTAACCATTGAAAATTAGACTTATCTATAGTGTTAATTTTGAAAGCAAATCACTACATCTTAAAAATGATGCAACGCCATACTTATTTATAATGAATCATTATTTAGTCATAATATTTCATTATGCCATTATGTCCTTATATCTTGAAACCCAACTTAGGTGTCTTATCACATTGCAAGATTTCCATTACATAATATTGTTTGTTATTTGACCATAGTGACACACCTTCCTTGACAACTACAATCACTTAAATGGCATTTCACCTCACATTAAATTTACCATGACAATCCAAGATGGTGACTCCATTCCCTTTCTTGATGTCTTAGTCACCTGAGAACAAGGTGGTTCTTTCTCTTATAAGTGTATCGGAAAATACCCACACCCATGGCTACCTCCACACCCACTCCCATCACCACCATTCTCAAAAATATGTTGTACTTAAAAATTTGATCACTAGAGCACTTCAGAGATGTAATCTCAAACATCCTAAGCAAGAAAGATCGCACCTTACTAAATCCCTCATAATCAATGGGTACTCTAAATACCTCCTTACTAAATCCCTTATGACCAATGGGTGCTCTAAATACCTTATTAACTAAACTTAATAATAATTTCAATTTCAATTTATAAAAATAATAATTTTTAATTTTTTTTATATAAGTAATAAACTCTATACGAACTTAATATTTTAATAAAATTAATTAATTTAGACTCTTTAATTTCCACCGTTGGAAATGACTAATAAATAGTCCTCCACTAGCCGTAACGGAAGTATATGCACATTCAATTCATGTATAGAGTATTATTGTATAAATATATAAAGTATTACTGTGATGGTACGATTGACAACTGAATATACTACCAAAAGATGTCGCTCTCTCACTGAAAAGTGACAAGATACCAAGAAAATTGCGTAGGCCAATCTTTGGAAGGTATTTGTAAAACATTTACCACGAGGATATTTATAACATAAAACGAGTCTTATGTAATGCCTTTTAATATATTTTAGGCACACCAAATCCCTAACTATATTTATGAGATTAATGAATCTCATAAATATAGTTTTCAAAAAAAATTTCCATAAATTAGGTATCATCTATTTAAATGATATTTTTAATATCTTTTCAAATTTGAAAGGACATTTTCAATATTTGAAAACATGTTCTTCCTCTACATTACCAAAACCAAGTTTATGACAATTTTACTAAGTGTTGTTTTCCTTAAACAATAATCAATATGGAATTAAAGATCAAAACCAAGTTTATGATAATCTTAATAAATGTTATTTTCCTTAAACATTAATTCCTTTTTCTTGGTTTTATCATTAGTTAACATGGAATTAAGGGGTATCTTAAGTTCTCCACAATTGGCATATTCCCACCCTGCCATTATCATAGAGTTAAATATTTTTCTTGGCCTTGCCATATATATATGTCTTGGCTTTAGATATGCTAAAAAAGAACAATGTTTCTTTCCAATGGAGAACGTATCATTATCATGGTTTCCATGCCTTTTAAATAAAATTTATGTTTTACACTTACACTTATTTTGCTTTATCTCTCTTGCTTCATAATTGGTTCACAAATTTCAGTTGTGGCAATATTCATGCAAAATTATCATCTAATCGGGTATCATTCAAATGCATTTATAAAGCAAAAACGAATTATTGCATATTTATCATTTAGTCTCTTTAGTTGCAAAACCTAATTGAGAAACATAGGCAAAAGCTATGGCCATCCTATTTAAAACAATTTCATTTGTTTACAAAGTACAAAAGGGGAAAGGGAAGCACCAAGATATTGGCATATTGTTTTGAGTCACCACTTCATATCAATTTTTTCATACTTGAGATCATTTCATAAGTGTATAATCCTTTGTGAATGTTACTAATTTATAAATTTTCAATTATAATTTCTTTTGTAAAAACCTTCAAGTTTCTAATGATTTTATAGAGTTCTTGGAAAATTTTAGTGAAGCTTAGAGTAAAATAGTTTTATTTTGTGGAATCTAGGTGAATAATTTTAGAAAAACTTAGAAATTGAGGAATCATTTTTGGAAAAATAGCCCATGGTCTAAATTTCACCCCTAAAATGCCCCCAAATCCTTTTTTTCTCAGGAGCTAAGTATTTAGCATATCATGATATTTTTTTAGGATTAGGTTTTTTCTTTGTCTAAGACACTAATTAGTGTCAAGGTTTTGGAATATTTAGAATATTCTTGGATGATTATAATGACTAGCATGTGTGAGTAATGTGACTTGATATCAAATTCACTTGGTATCATAGTGGTCAATAAGATAGGTCAACTTATTAAATTGAGCACATAGATCTGTGGACAAACACACAACTCACAAGATAGATCACACAATTTACTCTGTTATTGAAGAATGAAACAATGCAAAAATGGCTTGCAGTTGTGAATGCTTTTCATTAATCAAAGAGTAATTAGATAATAGTTACAGTGAAGTACAATGGCTTAAATAGCTACATGCAATTCGAATCCACATGAGGAAATTTGAATTGATTAGACTCTACTTGACTATAGTTAACTAAGACCTTGTCTAATTTATTATAGGAGGACTCAATAGTTAACTGACCTTATCTAAACCATTACCCGAGTTAACAGAGTTCTAAACACACAACTCAAGTGTCTAATTAAGTGTTGAATGTAAAGGAATAGAACTGAATGTAACTAACTCCTAACTTAGCTTGACTAGTCACTAACTGAACTCAACTGATGAAGGTTGGTATCGGCACTCCCAGTGGCTCCTAAATTGTAGGAATTGATCTAGGAGGCTCCTAAATTTATGCATGCAAGTGCAATCATTGGAAGTAGGCCTCAATTAGTGTTACCCACACTTTAGTAACTAGAACATGTGCCCCAATTAGGCCAAGTGGACCCAATGGTGCTAGTGACTAAAAATAGACTAGATGGACTCTCGATTTAGACATGACTCCTAATTTAGACATATCACCAAATTGGACAAGGGAGGATTAATAATCCTAACGCCCCCCCTAAATGCTAACTTGGACAACCTGTGGGCCCTGGTAACTAATACCATAGGTCACCCATTACATCAAGTAAATTAAAGTAACTACTCAATACAAGGAGCTAGGGAAAAAACCAGATGGGAAAAAATTCCCCCCCTCTAATGAAGCAGGTAGAATCAGGATCAATTTGGTTCTTCTGTGCACAGGTATCCTAGGGCCTGGAATGTAAACCTCTCCATCATTGTGTCTGGAGGAATCTTCCTCTTTGGAAGAAGAATGGTATGCTCAACTGAATCAGAAATATAGACAACTACCGGATGAAGACTGGACCCATGTAGAGCAACTGAAATCAACTGATAAGTGAGAAAAGGCTCTTGAGGATTCAGAACATGTGAGGAACACTCGGGAAACTGATATGTTGCAGCCATGAACAATAAACCATGAGTGGTAAAATCAGCCCCAAGTGTTAGGAGCAAGTGTTTAGCTGGATGCAGAATGTTTTCCTCTTTACTAGTTCTATGAGGAGATGAGCATGTCATCAATGGTAGAGAAGAATTGGGACTGTGGAGAGTGAATGCTTGAGCTCCATAGTCTGATATAGCTTCAAAAATATATAATGACTCACAAAATAAAATATCAGCAACCTCATAAGAGGAAACTAACACCAAATCCCCAGCAGCAGTTTTGAAGAGAAATTGCAGTACTTGATTTTTCACACGAGAATTGGTGAGACCACCTACAAGCATGACTGAAATATCTTGGATTTTAAAATTTGAACCAAAAAATATCAGACCAAAAAGTAAATCAGATCTAAATAGGTTCACAACAAATCCAAAACTATGAAATGAAATCAAATCCCCAGCAGCAATTTTGTAAGAGACTTGCGGTACTTGTTTCTTCACACCATTGATGAGAACAGCTACAAGCAGTACTGAAAGATTATGAATTTAAAATGTTGATCCAAGAAATATTAGATCAGATCCAAATAATATCATATCAGATCCAATAAGGTTCATATCAGATCCAAATAAATGGTCAACTGAGAGAGTGGATGCACAGCTTTCTTCTTCTTCAAAATTCTGAATTTTGGTGCTTGCAATCCTGCAGGAATTTGTTGGAAGATCTAGATCAAGGGGAGAGAATAGATCACTTTGGTAATCTGATATTTCTTCCAAAATATCCAAGGTATTACATATTTTCACACCAGTGACAACATTAGAGGGAGAAAAATCAAATTTCTCTTCACTTTCAGAAGCAATTATTGGCAAATTTTGCACATAATTCAAAGGAAAATCACTAGAGAGTGTTTGCATGGAAGTGCAACAGTATTTTTATTTAATATCAGAGATTCGAATGTCTTCTTCTATTTCATCCATATGAGGAGATGAGATATCATAGATCTCATAAACTTCTGGAGCATCAGGAGAAGCAGTCACTGCAAGGAGACTATCTTCAATTCGAATTGACTGTGTAGAAGCTTATGCTTCTTCTTCATCTTGAACAACTTCATCAGAGAGAGTGGAGGCCGATAATTTTTTATCAAGAATGCTTATGGTGATGGATGTGCTCTCCAAATTTTTATTATGATCCTCATCAATCTTTCCAAAGGTTCTGTACAATCTTTTCCAGAGTTTCTTTGGGTCTTCAATAGATCTACTGAGGTAGCGCAAGCTAGGAGAAAGATCCAGTGCTTTTGTTCCAAAAGCTACATCACATTCATTCAGCTAGTCATTTTCACTAAAACACTCTTCACCTAGTCCAATAGGCACCCATAGAGACCTCGTCTCATCAGAGAAGCAATCATCTTCTTCTTCCATTATGAATAGTTTGTGAATAGGGTGCGGAATATATATCACTACTACACAGTGTATCTAGATGTTGGATAAAATGTAGACAATGTATTGTCTCCATTAAATATAAGCATGATCGCAACCAAGTAAACTGGGACCTCTGCTTGTGTTGATAATTTGGAACAACCAAAGGGGAAGAAGAAAAGGAAAACGCTGAAGCGGCTACACCTCCAATTAGACTCACTTGGTAAGTCAGAATTATATGTTTATATGTTTGAGTTAATGTATTTGTTTTTTTATATTGTGTTACATTAGACTAGACCCACAAAGGAATACAGATCATTGAGTCAGATTTTGAGTATATAGGCTACTCCTTCTTACATAGTCTAGGTTAACTGGCATATCTTCTTTGGCTACAATCTTAAGAGAATCTGCTCCTTTGTTGAATATTGCAAATTTGGCTAAATTCAGAACTATTAACTGTGATTTCACTCAAATGAAATAGGGTATTCTTTTGTTAAATCTGTGATTTTTCCCAATTTAAATGGTTTAGTCTCCCTATTAAAAGTTACCCTGTCATTTCTTTAATAAAAAAGGAAATGTTGGACAAACTTATTATGTCCTGGACATTTATACCTGCTTGTCTAAGCATCCATGTTTTTGAGATTTTGTCTTTTGAATATTATCATAGCCCAATTGATGTGTTGTTTTGTTGCATATGTTTAAAATTTTGGCAATCCTAGTATTATTGCAAAGCTGTGATTTCACCTAAATGACATGCAGTAGATTTCCCATTCAAAATCATACAGCCTTGCCTTTTCCATAAAAATAAAATGCCTCTCCATCTTATGGCATCCCAAATGCTTCAACCTGCTCGTCTGACCATCCATTTTCTTAAGTTTTTGGCTCTTTGAACATTTTGAGCATAGATGCTTTCACAGTGGTTAGACATGGATTTCTTTTAGATTTTCACTGCGTTGTAGTTTCAAAACCATCTGATCTAATGTTTTGTTTCATTTTCCCAAAATATGATGGAAAAGGTGTAAGCTAAACTCTAGACCATTTCGACCTATAATCCGGTGAGTTTTTTTTATCAAAATCCGGTGGAAATTGTTCAAGGGGTAGTTTTCAGTGATTGGAATTGCATTATCTGGGTGCCCCAAGGGTAATCGAGGTCATGAATCCATTTCTACAATAAAAATTGCAATTTTAACACTGGAAATCTCATTTTCAACAACAAATTGTGTTACCGGATTCCGACCAAACTAACGTGGAAAGGTACAAATGGTCTAGAGATTAGCCAACTCCGATGGAAAATCCTAATATTTCCTTTTTGAAATTTTATTTTACTTTTTTTTGTGTATGCTTTTGTCATCCATTGAGACCAGGATCTACCAGACTCTGTTAAAAATCTTCATTATTAACATAAGTTATTAAACTTTTCAGTTATTAATACAAACTCTTTTTCAGTTTTTATAATTGCTCCATTGATGACTCATGCTTGGATATACTACGAAATTTAAGGAGTTTTATTTTTCATTAGTTCATTGAACATACTTGTTGCCGAGCTGATCACTTTCTTGTATTTGTGTAGTGCATAAAAAATTGATGAGAGTTGCATGTGATCAACACAATGGCACTGTTGAATGATTTATTATTGCCACTTTGAATGCTTCAAAAGTAGGAGGAATGTTGGGGAAGAAAGTAGTGATAAAAAAAACCCACACTTTCAAAGTGGAAGCGGACTAGGTTAGTGCTTTGTCTATGTTTTATTTATGTATTTTGCATTTGGGAATGCAATTTGGAACAACTCAGGCTATAGCTTATGAAGGTAATCGAGATCCTTGTCCCACTTTACCAATTTGTTTAAGCTGTGAATGCTTCTCAATTCTTATGTGATTCCTTGGAATTTGAAGCTACAACTATTCAATCTCTGAACAGTAACATATCTCAGCCACAACACAAAAACTCTCATTTCCTTGCAATTTTCATGCTATTCTAGGATAATTGGGAATATGAATATGAAAACCACGATACTTAAAAAACTGGTTTCATTGGAGGAGGAAACTCATGGGTTTGTCATTTTGTCAACAGGCATGCATTAATATTGCCTACTGTTTAAAAAATACGATTGCTTCTAACTGTATGTGTCTGACAAGTTTACGATTTCACAAAGGTTTGAACAGATGAAAGGAAGTGAAACTCAGGAACTGGCGATGGCATTCAGATTGCTTGCTGCATCAACACCTGGATCAGGAGTAACATCTAAATTTCTCTCAATTCCATGGTAGGAGTTGACAATGTCACAAATAGAAAAGGTAGGTAGTTGTGCTAAAAAGAATCTCCAACTTCTTGGATTTGCAAGAAATATGATGATGCCTGTACAGCTCAGTTCAATTGCAAATTGTTTCTCATATTGTTCTGATGCTAGAAGAAACAAAGAGGATGCTTTTTTTGAATGAAAAAGTGCATAATTGTTTAGAGTGTGGAAAAAGATTTGCCACACCAAGGATAGGTAAATTACTAAATAGTATGGAGTCTTTTTTGTTTACACTTTTATTCAAAATATAAAGTATTTCTATCCAAATGTGCTCACCAGTACGAGTGTGTATTTGTTTTTGTACTTGAAATCTAGTTTATTTTTCAATATAACCATTTCTAGTTTCTGTTTCTAGTGGGGACAAACCATACAAGTGCAAATTTGAAGATTTTTCTATGTGTTTTAAGAGAAAATAGTTGCTTTGCCGACACTCGAAAAAACATGAATGTGCACACAAGTGTATGTTTGAAGGTTGTGGCAAACGTTTTGCTTTTAGGGAACGCTTGGTAATCTCATAATTTTCCAATTCTTATGACTTTCTGAGTTTTTTTATGGTTTTAGTGTATTTATTTTCGGCCTTTTGGACAACAAGATGGAGGCTTTTTACTTATATGTACTTTTGTTGCAATCAGATTGTACACCAAAAAAGACATAGCAATGAAGGGTAAGGAGCGTGGAGTCGTGCACCATGAGGAGAATGACACTATCTTCCTCAACAACACACTGTTGTTGTTTTTGGCCTCGTGTGCTCTTTATTGTTTCTTATGATTCTGAATATATTAGAGAGTTTGAGTCTAAAGTTTTATGTATAGGTTCTTCACTACATTGTAATGAATTGTCTTATTCTCTGAAATATTGTTGTCAAATCATCATTCAGTTTGTCCATATTAAATATATCTCAGGTATTTTTGGGGTTTCTTAGGGTTCAGTATGAACAGACATATCATTTGCTTATTAAAAATTTTAAGCTACAAATATGTTTCTTGTGTCTTTGCAGGTTTTAAACAAGGTGGAATAGGTTGGAGTTCAAAAATATTATCAATGTCACTGTGATTGAAGATCCCCAAAACACATGAATTAAACGTGGCTTTGCATTTGTGAAACTAAAAAGCTATAAAGATGCTCAAATTGCATTTAAAACAACTTTGCAAAAGAGGAATGCTTTTGGGATGGAAAGGCCTATCAATGTTGCATGGGCTTAGCCTTTGAATGATCTGGATGAAGATGTAATGGCACAGGTATGACTGGATGAATATTTATTGCATTCTTTGTTAAAAATAGTTTTGTAAATCTTGTTTATTGTCAGTTTTGCAAATGTTTTAGTTTTCAATATGTGCTCTAATCATTCAAATGGCTCAGCCTTTGAATGATCTGGGTGAAGATGTAATGGCACACATATGACTAGATGAATATTTATTGCATTGTTTTTTAAATATAGTTTTGTAGATCTTGTTTATTCTTAGTTTTGCAAATGTTTTAGTTTTCAATATGTTCTCTAATCATTCCTATGTATGGTTTTCAACTGTATTGCTTGCTAAAGTGGGATCTTCCTTTCCTTTGCAGGTAAAGTCAATATTTGTAGAAGGATTTCTGCCAACATGGAATAAGGAACAAGTTAAGGAACGATTTGGAAAATTTGGTGAGATAGAAATGGTTGTTCTTACATCTAAATATGCAATCTTCCAAGAGAAAATACTTTGGGTTTGTGAACTACACTACTTGGGAATCTGCTCTTGCATGTATTCAAGCATTCAACAAGGATGATGAACTGATTGATGGAGATATAAAGGTTTGCTTTTGTAATGTCCCCAAACCTCCAACCAACAAAGAGGACGCTACCATGGAGTTAACCATCTAGGAAACCGCCCCATGAACATGTATGTACATAAAGTGCTGATACAAAATGCTTTGAACTAGAACATGCTAAGATGCATCATCATTCACATACACAGCGGAAGCAAACATACATTCATTCAACCATTCAACATGTTCATCATCATATTCATTAAACAATAAAATATAAATACAAAGACGCAATGGTCAAGATTACTTATCTCATAAATAAATTGTCCCACAACCAGCTACGCCGCTGCAACGTTCCACCCAACCATAGGCTAGCATGCTCCTAAATCTCTTAGCAATGCTTCCACCCCCGAGCTAGGAATGATTCCCCAAGGAATAAGGAACAAACAGGCTTACACATAGCCAAGGATACACAAAACACATCCAAGACAACGTAGTTGGGTTTGTCAGGCCATCAACAAGACAGCCAAGCCAACATGGTCAGGTTTAGCAGGACATAAAGGAGTTAGGAAAGGCTAAATGCTAAGCTGGTGAGCGCATTACAGAGATAGGAACACCTGCACCAGAACTAGGCTGACTTCTACGAAACCCACACACACCCAACACAAGGAATCAGTCCCTTCTCTGCTGCACAGTCCCTCAAACCCTGACTTCCCTTCCAGTTCTATTCAAGGGTTGTGGAGAAGAAATCCAGCCCTCTAGCTCTATCTGTGTGGTTTCCTAACACACCAGGTTTATCAAGCAAACCCAGCCCCCATCCCTTCGCCCAACACAGTCCAAAGACCAACCATTACACACATGGAATCAATTAGCAGTTACAGCTTCAGGGAAAATGACTCCTGATTCGTTCTTGGCCCTATCATGGCCAAAATGACTCCCAAGCAACTTACAGTAGTCCCAAAACGTATCAGCAAACACAGTTCACAATGTGGGGAAAACAACAGTTCGTCCTGAACAACGAAGCCATAGGGAAGGCTTACAGAGATCGTAAATGGGGAAAGAAGAATCAACCTCCCAACCTGTGCGTGAGAGAAATTTATACCAGGTCTCAATATACGGATAGAAACACACCAGATCCCTCTCTGTGGAGAACATGAATGACAATCGAAAATGGCTCCCTCTCCTGGCTGCATGAGACCAAAAAATAGAGAAGAATCCTTTGCCTGAGACACATGACATTTTTCCTTGCGTGAGGATGAACAACTCCTGCCTATGCGTGAGGATGATTTGACAATGGAGAGAATGGCATAGTGGAGAGAATGGAGAGAATGTCGTAGTGGAGAGAATGGAGAGTTCCGCATGGAGTGATGGCGGTGGTGGTTTTCCTTTCCAACGTGAGGGTCAACCTGCTGGTGGAGTGTGCATGTGGGCAAGGAATGACAGTCCTACCACACTCCACTCCCCATCCATAACTACGCCAACTAACAACATAACTTTTTAATGGTGGTAGTTGGATAAGACAAGGGAAGGTGAGCAAGTCAAAAGGGTTTAACAGCTGACACATGGCTTTTCCCCATAGGTTCAAAGTTTAATAACCCCCCCTTATCCTTAAGAAAATCATGCCCTTTTCATCATGGTTTCATTGACATAGCTGGTTCGGGTTCATTTTAATTAAAGTGCATATTTACATGATGCCGAAACTAATATGTGGTGTATATCATGATATACCATCGGCAATGATTTCAATCGTTGAACATAACACAACCAAATTGATGGTGGGGCTTTTGCCTTTAGCTCCGCACCATGATTAATTACAATATATACATCATGTACATTTAATGCATTGGGGTCAAAACCGAGGTGTTACAGGTTTTCTTATTGTCTTTTCTCTAAAGTAGTTCCATTGTATTTTGGGAGGATAAATTATTAAATAACATATGAAATTTGTTGCAATTTCAGTTGTAACTTCTTAATATTTTGGTTTTATTCCAAGTGAAATTTAAGGTGTCAATAGCCAAACCTGCACAAAAAGGGAAAATTGGAAAGGGACCGTCAAAAGGAACCAAAAAAGGAGATTCAAAAGGACCAAGTAAAGGAGTTTCTCAAGGTAAAACAGATTAAACTTCTTCGATAACTGTTATTTCCCTAATAAGAGATTTCTATGTTTTGGTTTTTAATATTTATATTATATGTTTTAAAGTAGATGATGTGCAACACCAATTTTCATATGATGTAGATCTTTGTTTCATGTGTATAATGTTGTTTTAAACCTTTTATTCATTTTTCCTTAAGTGTACTTTTTCTCCTACATCTACTTCGTACAATGTGTTAATGCTGTTGTATGTTTAGTTCTTTGATTCCTTGAGTCCTTTGGTTTTGTAGTAGATGTATTGTGGTTAGAATTCAGGCAATATACCAAGGGTTCAAGGTGGAGGCAAGTTCCAATCAAAAGAAGTACTCGTGAGGATAGCAGTGGGTTAGATAGATTTTATGGAGGCATATGGAAATTGTATAGAGAAGATGAGATCTCCACATGGTTAGAGTTGTGGCCAAAAAATTCTCTCCTATAGTGAACTGTAACGATTCCTCTTCAAAAATACTCATCAAGCTCTTATCTATTATTTCAATATTACAATCATATTAGGACGATTAGAGCATGTTCTTGGCATAGATTGATGCCATTTAGTGTCAGCATATTTGTGTTTGCATTGGAACCACTCGTGTGAATTAGTAATAATAAAATATAGCTTGAATCTCAAAATTTTGAGGTTTGATGCACATAATTGATTGCGATTATAGGGATTGTTTTGCAGAGAATCTAGACTCGATATCTCCAGATAAATTCTATATTAAAGTAGTTTTCTACAGATTTCTACATTTGGACAGCCATTTGTAAAATCCTTTAGCTAGATTCAAAGATACTAAAATAGTTTAACTTTATTTAAATCGATGTCCACTGAAATAAAGTTTAGCTTAACTTAGACCCGTGGAAACTAAATTTAAAATACAAACGAACTATTTCCCCTGTTCCTTTTAGGGCTCAAGTGAAAACCAAACCTCAAACGAAATATGTTTTTTTCTTTCAGTTATCTGAGAAGTAAGTGGTCTGAAAAATTCTGAATTTAATCTAGAAACATGAGGGCCAAAACCCATTGAGTGAGTGATACTGAATCTTCATAGATTGTATGAAGGAAATCTATATATTTCCCCTGCTATGGGTTTTCCATTTGTGCTTCTTCATTGAGTTGTGCTGGGGTATCTCAAGTAGAGGGTAAAATTGGAAACGACAAATAGAAAGAGCATTCACACAATACACTTTCCTCTCCTTTGGGTTCGATTCCAAAATAAAGGACAGATGTGTCATTTATTTGTGCACAAAAACTTAACTGCAGAACAGTAAAAGTTTCATAAAATTATAAAAAAATAAAAAATAGAAACTTTTACAAAAAAATTAAATTATCGCAATAAATTATAAACCAAAACTTTTACAAAAAATTTAAAATTTTTATTAAGAAAATAATTTTATCAATCTCGACATTTAAACAATTTCACTATACAAATTTTTAAATATTTTTTCACCCTAATATATTTAACAGTACTATTTAAGTTAAGGAGATACCTATAATTAACTGACGAATTTTATCAATTGAACATATTATCCCTTAAATTTGTGAAATGCTAATAATAACAATGAAGTGCTATTGATTAATATGGCTAAACATTTTGATTTCGCTGCCAAAACTACATATTTGATCAATATGATCCTATTTAAACTCGATGCTTTGAAGTAATTTTTTTATTTAGTCCTATCCTTTGTTGTGTCTTAACATTCTTATGATTTTGAAAGAATTAACATACTGAAAAGAATTAACAAAATTAACATACTGATTTAGAAAAAACAAAACAAATTTGCTATTTTAACATAATTTGTTTTAATTAAGCATATTTAATTATATTTATGATTTCATAAAGAAAAGTAAAAAAAAAATTAATATACTTTGTTTTACTTAATTTGTGCTGAAGAGACTTTTTGAGATGAATTTGTGTTATTTTTTCTAATAGAGAAAACTTGCTTCTGATAGGAATTGTTTCTGGAAGGCCCATGGCATCTTCAGATTCTCAGATGAGTAGTTCTAATAATTCCATTTAAAAACTAGACCAAGAGGGGTTTTCTAGTATACCTCAAGAACGGTACCATTTTGAGGGTTCATTTCCAGCAAATGAAGTCCAGTCTTCAGACTTTGCTTCTACCAGGAGATTCGATAATACCAGAGATTCATTCAATGAGTTTGATTCATATAGGCCCCAACAAGAGATTTACAAGGAAGAGCCAATCATAGATGAAGGACATCAAGAAATTGTTAGTGACTGCTCAATGGAGTATAATATCATTAATTTATAATCCTTCAAAGCAGGGGGACATGAACAGGAATTAGTAAAAGTCAGTCACAAAGTGGATACTGATCAAACCTTTTATGGAGATGATGAAGGGCCATATCCTATAGAGGAAGAGAAGAAAATATAAAATGAAAGAAAAAAAATTGAGGACTGGGCCCAATTTTCCAAAACAATGCCTCTACAAAAGAGGTAGGAAGGAGGCCTTCAACAAGACACGAGAAGAAGTAGTTGAAGTTGCGACAAATGGAGAACCAATTGTAGAATCTATCAAGTCACATATTGAAATTCATGGGATAGGTGGACAAATCAAGGAAGAGGACGACCCAGTCAACCTATGTAGTCTTCAAGAGCAAGGAAAATTGGCTGATAGGATTGCCTATGGTAAAATATTGGCTAGCCATCTAGACAAGTTCAAACTAATTATGCATCTAGTATGAGGCCTCCAAATTATTATGGAAGTAGAGGTGCAGGTCAGCCAACATGTTCATATCGGTTAAGATCTTCCTCAAACTCATGGAGGAGAGAGACCAGTGAGACAAAAAATGTTCCAGCACGTGGGTTTACAATTATTTATGGAGAACACAATTACAGGTCACAATCAAGGGAATCTTCTACATCAGAAAGATATTAGGTAATCTTTCTTTGATCAACATAACAAAGATAAATTTATCACTTCTTACTTGAAGTTCCATCTACGTAATTACTAAAGAGAGGTCTGCATTTCCATGATGCCATTTGATTAGGTTTTCGCAATGCTTCAAGAATAGTTGGGTACATCAATTGTTCCTTTGCTGATTATTGTGTTGGTTAACAAGTTTTACGTAGAGATGAAATTTCTTTTATCTCTATTTGTTCCAGCCTTTAAAAATAGAAGGCATGTGTTTGAGAGGCTGAGGATCTTTTTCCCTTTTCAAATTGTTACCTTCATGAATATGCATGGTAGGCCCACTTGTGATGTTGTTGGTAAGCAATGATCTATACATCTAAGTATTTGTGTTGTTCTGAGGGATCCTATGGATTGGCTGCTGGAAATGATTCAAAATTACATTAAATAGATAAATGTATGAAAAATAGAATGAAGTGCGCATGTAGGGTCTGTTTCATAGACAGACCATCTATGCTTTCATGTGGATTTTCTGGTGTGCTCTATAGCATTTATCATGCTCTTACAATCTACAGAGCATGACAATTTGTAATGTTGACTCCGGTTGGAAGTGGGCGAATTTGGTAATGGAAAGTGTAATATTTTACCTCCTTTTGATCACATCCTGCACTGCTTGATGGAGTAATTTACCCTAGTAAAAAGGGAAATGGAGCATTAATGCCTCAAGTTCGTTGTACAAGCCAACTTGGCTTGGAAGTTTCAGAACTTGGGTTTGGGGCTAGCTTTATTGTTCTTTGTGGTAAAATCCAATCATGAAATATCGAAATAGTGTTTCTATTTATTTGTAGATAAGTGCCCCTTTAGTTCAGAGTGCTACATTTTGTTTTTAGATGTAGCGATAGGTGTTTGTGAGTTGCATTTTAGATAATGCTACAAGGATCTTAGCTTGAGAACTAGCTTTTTACTATTGGGATGAATTTATATCATCCAACTGATAATATCGTAATCGCCAACAATGCAATATGGTACCGAATTTAGAGGATGCCATTTACACTATTAAAATATGCAATAAATTTTATGATGTGTTTGTTTTAGTTGAACACTTGATTGTTTTAAGTATAATTGTGGTAAAGTTCTGTGCTTATACTAAAAAAGTGGCTTTTCCTATTTCAAATGGATACAGAATGGCCTTTCCTATCTCAAATGGATACAGAATGGCCTTTCCTATTTCAATCAGGATAGTAGTGACAATATTTTCCACCTGGATATTGCATAGAAATGCATTTCTTTAGAATTGTTGTCTGAGTTTTGATTAAAACACTTGTCTGTAACATTTAAAGGTGGGCTCTGCTCTATGGTTTCTAAACCTTCGTACATATCAAGAATGATAATTTCTTTATGTTAACAACAGTTTAACTAGTATGTCTATTGCATCAAAATAGCAGCCAGTAGTCACCATTTCTATTCAAAGGTCAATATTTCATTGCAATTCATTGTTGTCTACAACGTGTCCACACCTGGTGGGGTCTAAATTGAAAGTATCTTATAGAAACAATTCTAATGTAAATTCAGTGAAGTGGGTTGTGCCATGTGGTGAGGTGGTTAATCAAAGAACATTCATAGCTAAGATCCAGGTTCAAATCCCCCAGAAGGCTTGTTGCTGCATCGATGTGTCCAACCGAGTTAACTGCTACTAGTTGGAGGTACCGGGGATCTTGATGACCCATATCTCAATATATGAGGCTAGGTTCAAGTCTTGTGGAAATTTGGCATATTAGATTTCCCTTATATGAGTTATTAGGGATCTTGATGACCCATATCTCAATATATGAGGCTAGGTTCAAGTGTTGGGGAACTTTGGCATATTAGATATCCCTTATATGAGTTATTAGGTATCCCTTATTCGAGGCTAGGTTTGAATCTATTTCGTCAAAATAGCATCCAGTAGTCACCATTGCTATTAAAGGTCAATATTTCACTGCAATTTGTTGTTGTCACTTTTTTTAACAGTGTTAATGTTTGATATAAATGGGTGATCGTGCATTTCAATATGTTCAATGGACATGTTGTTGTTACTGCAAAAGAAATTGAGAAATACACCGTTGACATGGAAAGATGAAGATCCTTGTGGTTCAAAATGGGATGGTGTTTCTTGCATTGATTCCCGAATAACTTCACTTTAAGTAATTTGTGCATTTTTAGTTTCAAATCAAAACGACAACCACGTGGTTTATGGAAATTCTTGAATTTTGTAGAAAAGTTGGGCATTCTCTTTAATTGAATCTTTCCATGGAGAAAATTTTACAGGGCTCTCTCTTCAGTGAATCTCAAGGGACAACTGCCAAATGAAATTGGGCAGCTTCCAGCATTACGCATTCTATAAGTTGAATGACATCATCACAACCGTACTACATAGCAAAAACCATTTAAGCCCAGATCTGAAATGAATATTGAGCTTGCAAAGTAAGGAATTTATTTATCTGAACTCCTCCATGTGTATATCAGTCCCGAGTTTACTTGGTTGCGATCATGTTTATATTTAATGGAGACAATGCATTGTCTACATTTTATCCAACATCTAGATACATCGTGTAGTAGTGATATATCTTCCACCCCTACTCCCTATGCAAAGTATATTCAATCTCAAGATGCAATTAGAATAATAGTAACAAAAAGACTCATGGGTTTGCATGGGAAGGATTCTCTGATCCAGGTTTGTTGTATACCCTTGTAGATACATAGTACGATTGCTATGTGTGTTATTTTAATCTAAATGGAAAAGACTTCTAATTTGCAAACACCATATTTTACCACTAACGTGAGCATTCTTCATTTGTATTAGTTAAGTTTTATTTAAATTTGAATAGTGATACTTCAAGATCATCTCTGTTCATGCATTTTTCTTTTTACAGATCATCCCTGTGCATGCATTGTTCTTTTTAAAGTTACATACATAAATACACATAGTGAAACATAACTGAATAAGTTGATGCCAAGACATTGTTGTAGGTTATTACTAGATCATGTATACACTGTAGCTCTACTCCTACATATAGAGATTAGAGAACACTACTACACCTACATATTTGAAAGGGTTGAAATACTTTTCCATTCAATTTTGTGTTCAACAACTCCCGCAACATTGGGAAACAAGAAATGTTGGTTTTAGATTGAAATTTGAGAATGCGTAGTATTGTTTGAGTAAGCTGTACTACAATGTTGGGAAACAAGAAATATTGGTTTTAGATTGAAATTTGAGAATGCATAGTATTTTTTGAGTAAGTTGTAATAGTATTAACATTATAGTTTTTGTGGTGAGTTAAAAATGATAGTTGTTGCATATGTCGTTTCAAGGATTCATAGTTTATGTGTTTTCCTTTTGTAGTTGTCGATAATGCATAATATTGTTTGAGTAAATAGTTTTTGTGGTGAGTTAAAAAAGATAGTTGTTGCATATGTCATTTTAGGGATTCATAATTTATGGCTTTCCTTTTTCTATAGTTGTTGATATTTTGGTTATAATATATTTAGTTTTCCGATCAACAATTTTGGTCATTTTTTTCAAATATTTTGGTACGATGGCTATAAACTATAAGGTATTCTTATAGCTTTAGATTAGAAAGATTTGGTTCCTTTTATAGATATAATCTTCACTTGGAACATTCGGAGTATCAGAAACATCTAGCTCTTCATGTGGATAACGAGAATGAGCATCAAGATCTCACTAATGAACATGAAGATATCCAGCTCGCTTATGAAGGTATGGATCATGAAGATAAGAAATTGTTGGATCACACTTATGATCACTAGAATGAGCTAGGACAGATGGCTTCGGAACGAGATCTATCGCTTATGGATATGGAACTAGAAAAGATAATGACACACACAAAAATAAATGCATGAACAACTAACTACTCTTCACAAGGTCAAACAATAACTCATAACAACTAATGAGAATAATTAAGATATTAAAAAAAACTCACTTGAATCACTAACATAATCATTACAAAATGAATGAATTTTTTTTTTAAAATTTATTAACATACACAATGTCCCATCAACCCTTTGAGTTTGCCTCGGGTTCATCGCTATTTGTTCATACAATTCACCATGTTTTCCAGTGATTTGACCATTCATCTTCTTGGTACACATGCCTTGTGTCAATGATACCAACTGCAAGTATAACAATAGGCATAGTCTTGGATAAAAATGATCATATCTTGATTACTAACAATTAAAACTCGTAAATGACTTTTCTAGCTACAATCAGAATGAGGGTGACCTAGATTTCAACTTAGATGAACAAAATAATTGATATTAATAACTAAATGTCACTGAATCACTGATATTAACAAAATAGTTATATTAAATTTAGAATTTCCAAGTTTCCAAGCTCTGCTAGAAACTCTCCAACCAAATCGTTTCCATACAAAGCAATTGTCTCTAACTTGCTGCAATTGCCGAGTTCTTTACGAATTGAACCCTAAAATTTGTTCAACCACAATAACAAAATCGTTAAGTTCTAAAGCCTTCCCAACTCTTTTGGAATTTCACCTTGAAAGTTATTTTGAGACAATCCAAGAACTTGCAAGTTATCACACTCACCGGTTTCTAGGGGAATTGGACTTGCAAGATTATTATTCCCACCTCGGAAGGCCTTAAATTTCTTGAGATACTTGAACGATGAGGGAAATTCATTGGTAAGATTATTGTTAAAGATAAAAAAACTCCAGAAGAGGTGAGAGATTACCAAGCTCTTGTGGAATATTTCCACCAATGGTATTGTCAAACAAATAAAGTTTTCTCAGTGACAATAACATGCTTAATTGCAAAGGGATTTCACCTTGCAACATATTGTTACTCACATCAATAATCTCCAACTGTAAACAGTCCCCAAGCTCAGGCGGTATTTTACCCTATAGGTTGTTTTTGAAACATTAACAACTCTTATAAATGTCAAATTTGAAATACTGTGAGACTGGATCCCATCCAATTCATGTCAGCGAGATCGAGTGGCCATACTCTAGGATTGCTTGTACCGTTTACACAATTTACACCCTTCCAATTACATGGATTCTCATTCGTAGACATCCAACTTAACAATTTACCAAACTGGTCATCAAGGTTTTTCTTAAACTCAAGAAGACACAGCCCTTCATCATTAAGCGCATCAAAGAGAACCGCTAAAAAGGAAAACCACAAGTACCCTCAATGCAAAACACTCTAATTTTTTAGTTACCCTCATGTCGTGTGACATCTCATTTGTATTGAAAACAACCTCTCTCTGTGTCAAAGTGTTCATGAATGAGTTATTAAATGCTTTCACAAAACCAGAATTTGTAGAAGACTATGAAAGGCCATGTGGGTAAATGCCACGAAAACAATTAGAACCACCCAAAAATGCAAATATAACCATTAAGTGGACATACACCCAAATTGGGATTCTAGGATTTATTATGCAAACTGGGGCTCAAATGATCAAATACAATCATAGAATTGCAATGAAATTGGAAAACAATCACAGTCGACCCTTTTCTATAGAGCTAATGTTCCTTTTAAGTTTTACCCCTTAGTGTGGGTTTTACGGTTTACCTGTGTATAACTCTGATGATCCATTGTTGTTTTGTTTGGGAAATTTAAATATTTATCTTTGTCTTGCAAAGTTAAGTTCTATAGAAGGCTCCCAAGAACGATCAAAGTAGTGTGGATCTTGATAAATAAGCTTAATGGTATCCTAACATATAATGAGATATTGTACATACTAATTTATGACCAATTCCTCTGATTCATTGATGGGGGAACTATTTTCCATGTCAAGCAAAACATAACAAATACAAAACAGAGCGGTCCTAAAATTGGACATGCATAAAGGAACACGCAATGTATGACCATCCATTTATTAGATAAATAATAAATATTGATGACATTCTATTTGGTGTTTATTTTTTGGTTGAAGACTCTTATTTTGAGGCATTTTGTCTAACACAAGTTGTTTGCAAGTTTCAGTTAGGTCAGATTTTTTTCACTCCTCACAACCTATTCTGCATTGCTATCTACTTTACAGTGCTTTATTATAATGCTTGCACTTGGATTTACAGTAACATTTTCTTGTGAATTCTTAACACTAAATTAAACTACTAAAAGTTACAACATGCAAATCATGAAATAATTCTATGATATTTGTTCTTGATTATATTGCTTCTACTTGGATTCACAATAACATTTTATTGTGTTCTATGATATTTGTTCTTGATTATATCGCTTCCACTTGGATTCATAGTAACATTTTCTTCTCACTTCTAAACACTAAATTACCTGCTAAAAAGTACATGTAGATCATGAAATAATTCTATGATATTTGATTTTTTTAAAGTAGTTATCCCTTGCATTGTATGTTCCTGTTGTGTTGTCAACATCTCCTCTCGATATGTAGCAAACACGATCCAATTTTATATCATAAATATTACATCAACATGCTCCATTAGTCGATTTTGGGTCAATCTCAACAATAGACATGAAATAAAAGCTTGCCCAAAGTCATTCTCAATGCTCTAGCTTTCACACTAGCTATAGAAATAGGTTTTTAAGATGTTGGTGTTGCCCACATAAATTCAATAAGTAAAGGTGTTTTTGGGTAAATGAAAATCCTAGGGTGAAATAGTGATAAACCAAGGAAACAAAAAACAATTGTAAAAGTTCGACATTGAACTTAATGGAGAGCTTGTTTTTCCCCAAAGTGAGTAGTTCATTGGGTTAAAGTGTTAGATTGTACATTGGAGTGAGTGATTTGTCTCTTTTTTTGGGTGAGAGAATTTGTATGCCTCTTAGTTTGCCATTTTTCTCCTTTTGTGTGTTTTATTGATAATACTCAATGACGCCATCACTCTGTTTTTTAAAAGAAAAGTCAATGAGGTTGAAGGTTGTAGCTTCCTTGCATCCCGAGGTAGCTTTCTTGCATCCTGAGGTGAACAATTTGTCTCATTTCTTCCTTGCAGTTGCCCCTTCATTTACCTTTGTTGCAATTTTTTTTTGTGTTTCTTCATTGTACAATGCATGTCTGCACCAACTCAATTTCAGTTTCTCTTTTCAACCTTTTTTAACCCTCCAACAACTACCTTTCCGTGTATTATTGCACCTTATTGGGGCAATTGCTAGTTTAAACTCTTTCGTTTAGATTGCAAATTACTAATAAATAGTTCTCCACTGGCCGTAATGGAAGTATCTCAGAAGTATCTCTACATTCAATTCATGTATAGAGTGTTATTGTATATTAAAATAAAGAGGTTCTTGTGTATATTTCATTTGCAATTAATCGGTCGCAGCGTGGTTGGTCTCTCTATCGGTTTTTGTAAATTTGTTGTAGGAATTATACTGAATTTGTCTACGATGGTAATGGCGATGTAGGTGTTTCTATCACTGTGGGACTTTTTCCTGTGAAATTTGTTGCAGGAATTGTACTCACATGTCAACGATCTTGATCTTAATAATGATGTTGATGCAGTTGGTGCAAAACAAAACATAGCAATAATATTGGAGATCTCTTGTAGAGGTGATAAAGATATTATATAATGGATGTGCTCTGTAACTTGCGAATAAAAAAAAATTGTTGTGATGGTACGATTGACATCTGAATATACTGCCAAAATTCCCTCCCTCACCGAGAAGTGAAAATATCCCAAGAAAATTACATAGGCTAGGCGTTGGAAGATATTTACACCGTTAGGTGTTTTTCTCCAAAGAAGTTCGGAAGACAACTGTAGCTTTCGTCGTGTATGCGGCCAACCCTGCTCCTCCGCATGTCCTGTTGGCGATCCGGTGGTCCACCACATGTGGTCTTCTTAATCTATTGGTCCTCCACGTGTTTTAAGGTTTCGCTGCCTTGCTCTGTCCTGCAAGTTTTCGGTCGCTGCCCTGCTCTGTCCTGCAAGTTTCATTGTTCATGGGATTTGCCGTGACTGTTGAGTCTATCAAAAGCACCCATTTCGCCTGGAAGTTTCATTTTTCATTATTCATGGGATTTTCCGTGAGTGTTGAGTTTGTCAGAACCGCACTTGTCCGATGGTTCTGGAGCGTCGTGGGCGATATTTGGAGAGCCCGTCCTGTGTGAAAGACCAGTGTTTTTTCCTTGGTTTTGCATTTATTCTTGGTTTGGAGGTGGTTGAACATCTTGTCATGGCGACGGCCCCTCCCTGCTGCATAAATGGGTTTGCACAGAGAAGTTGCGTGGGTTTGCACAGAGAATTTGCAGGAATTTTGATTCAAAGAGCCAAAGAACTACAAAAACACAAGTACGCAATTTCATTTCGAAACCCCTGAATAACTTAGAATATTTTGTATCGCTCTGCGATGGAAATTCATCCCTGCAAATATTTTTATCGATAATAGAAGGTGGGGTATGCAAAGAATATTTTCCTAGCAAAACGTAGTGGGCCTACATTTCGATGTATGATAATCCCAAACACCCTGAATTTGCCTTGCCTGATTAAGGGTTTCATTGATGGCATTAAGGGTTTCATTCAATGGTCTATATGCCCTCTATTTTTGTTTGAAAGGGGATTTGGTATACTTTAGTCATGTACATAAAAAACAACGCACCAGCAACGGGCATGTTTTGTCCCAAATCCAACTACACTTGGGTATATTCTGGATCAGATCATCCAAACATATCAGATGGCTTGCACAACCGTATTTAAAGTTGTTGAAATGGTATTGAGGGGAGGTGCAACAGTTGATGCCTTTCTAGACAGCTTTGTATAACCCAATGTTTCCTTAGAACGAAAAGAAGGTTGAGTGAAGAAGATTTGGGTTCTATTTATCTTAATGTTTTATGCACTGCTGATGATACCTGGTCCAATTCTGTCAGAGTGATCACTTCTATCACAGACATTGAGTGAAAAAGATTTGGGTTTTGTTTATCTGAGGGTTTTATGCACTGCTGCTGATATCTGGTTCAATTCTGTCAGAGTGACATCACTTCTATTACAGAACAATATAGGCTGCCACACATTTGAGAAATGTATGTTGCCCCGAGAAACTAGGTTGTTTATTATCATTGCACACTGCATTTGAGTATCATTATTCCATTTTCGTTTCCCTCATTGGAACTCACTTTGGATTACTATTGAATGCTGTGTTTCACTAGGAGACATTCTTGACATCCCTACATCTCTTGTTCTTCTTTTACTAATGGAACTCACTTACTTTTAAAGCCTCCACGCCCTCCCAAAGCCCCAAATTTTCAATTTTCAATTGAAAAGAAAGGGTAGCAACAAGTGAGGACTTTCCACTTTTAGGATAAATTTTCAGCTTAGAGCAGTAGAGTTTTAGCTTGGATCAATGGAAAGATCTAATTGTGGATGCATTAGAGGAAATTTGGGGTCTAAAATGGGCCTTATAAGAAAACGTGCCAAACTAAGTTTTTGTGAGTTGGAATTCAAGAACCAATAGAATTTCAATAAAATATGTCAACCATATTGGTTGAATTGACATATTTGTCATTAAAAAAAACTACCTTTTTTGTTCATATTTTCGACATATCTCATTGTGTTTTTACTCAAATTTCAATCGGGAGAGCTCGTTGGATGCGGAATCAAATTACTCATCCAACGAGCTATCCCGATTTAAATTTGAGTAAAAACATAGGGAGATATGTCGAAAACACGAACACAACAAGTAGTTTTTTTCTTTCTCCCTCCAAAATTAATCAATATTATTTTATTATTTTAACTATTATTTTATTATTTTCCTTAGGAGGCCCATTTTAGACCCCAAAATTCCTCTAATGAGTGCATGTTTGTTTGTTGAAGTTTTTTCTTCAAAATTGAAGTTTTCACGTCTTATTTCCAACCATCAAACCCCATTCAGGAAACATTACACCTCTATCAAAAACTAAATGAGTCACTCAAGTTTCAATAGTGAAATGAGGGGCAGTTAAATGGAAGAAACGTGAAATGGGAGTGCAATTGAAGTGAGTTTGGAAACTGTTGAAAAATATACAGTTGGGCATCCGACTAGCTGGCAGTTTTACTTTGATTTGTTTGTAACTAAAATGTACTTGTTCATAATCCGTGGGAAGTTGAATGTTTTATCAATCCCATAGTTGTTTAATATTTATGTGTGTTTATGGTGCATAGTAAAGGCAATGCTACAAAGTGTACTTGTGTGTATTTTTCATTTGTCTCTCTAGGTGCTGTTGTTGCAATCTTTCTCATTCATGAACATGATGTTAGAGCTTGTACAGGCATGAAATCTCTCACTAGAGGGGTCCATGGTCATGGGATTTTTCTGGAGCGTAATCCTTAGTTCGTGAGAGTAGATTTCTGTTTATTAGAGTTGTGTTCATCCAGTTTGATTTGTTGCTTGATGGGTTATTTAACCTATGTGGGGACTGAAGCATGTGTTGGTCAAGTTTCACTGTTTTTGTGCATATGAGATGCCAACTTTATTTTAGTACAGTGTTGGAAGACATGCATTCTCTGATCTGTGTGCTGCATGCCATATTTTCTTGTTGCTTGAGCACAGTGATCCACTTAGAGAGGAGTGCATTAGTTTTGGTTGTTGCATATTTGTTTGTTGAACAACAAAATTGCGTCAGGGAAAGCGCTGCTGTTGAAATGTGGAAGTGATGAGCCTTCTATCCTTCTCACATAATATTGGGGCTTTTAATTATAAGCAGAACAAAGTTTAAATATTCCTAGTCTTTTTCTAGGATAATAAGCAAAACAGAATTTTAAGTGTTTTAAGACTTTTGATATTCATTTTTGTCTGCAGAATATAAAGAAACTTGAATGCCCATGTTTGAACTGATTAGGACTCTTTAGAATGTAACTAACGATTTGTAAAGATGAAGAGTAGTGCTTTCTTTTGAAACAGTGCCAAAGGAATAAATATTTTTAACCTGTTGTTGTAAACAATTTGCGTCAAGAACAAACTTGGGCCTCTTTTACAAAAGTTAAAGATTTCCTAATAGTTGTATTAATGTTTGGAAACTCATTGATAACTACCAAAGAGGTGTTATAAAGGGTATTTAATGTTTGAAAATTTGACTACAGCTGCTAGAAGCGATTCTCATTTCTTACAGTTTCACCTGATTGTACTTTTTTAGGATTGCAGTTTAAGGTATTCTGAGAAGTTCAAAAGAGGATTGAGATGCTGTTACCTATTAGGCTATTTGGGACATAGGTCAAGTTGTAGTGCTTTATTTTTGTTCTTGTATCAGTAGCGTTTACATAGGGTGAAAGTGGAATTATTCAATGGATACACTATGGAAGTGAATACAAAACAATGGAATGAGAAGGATCTATAGGTTTTGGAAGATAAGCATTTTAGTGTTTAGGGTGTTCGATGTAACCTTCTTGTAGGGGATTTCCATGGTGCTGTTTGTTTTAGTCTATTTTCAATTGCTGTTAGTTTTTACGTAGATTGCTCATCCATTGTTCTCCTTTGTCACACGTAGCGGATACACTATGGTACACTCAACAAATCCATTGCAGCATTAAGCTGTTACGACAGTTATGATGAGGGTGCATGAGAGTAGCTTTGTAGACAGCAACGTGGTAGAGGTGTGTGCATGCTATGAATGTGCACATGAATGTGCCAGTCTACGAAATAATTCCAGTTTTACCCTTTCTTATTTTTAGAATTTGCTTTTCTAAGTTTAGTTTAGCTTTTCTTGAATTAGAGTAGGCACATGAGTATCAACTATTGATATATATTGTATCATTGTTTGCAAATTGTGTGTAATGTTTGTTTTATAAAATCTGGGTTGCTTTCGATAACATGTAGTTTAGTAATATGGTTTTCAAATAAGCAGGCCATATTTATATGGCAAGGCTTGAATTTTTCAATTTGGATTTCATAGAAACTATATCCTGTTTGATAGGGCTGAAAATTTGCAAACTGTGTGGTTAATTTTCTATTTCATAAAGTTTTTGGGTAGTGGCTTGTTTGCCATGGTCTGTCTATATACTAGCAATTTTGTAAGTTGTTGCTAAAGTGTTATTGACAGTATCTATTTTTAGGGTGACCTTGTTTCCATTGATGCTTGATCTTGATATTCACATCTACAATGCGTTTTCTTTGAAGAATTTTTCGTTTTGAAATTAAACAGGTAAAGAAAAATGTTGGTTTATGTTTTTTCTATTGTTTGCAAATTGTGTGTAATGTTTGTTTTATAAAATTTGGGTTGCTTTCGATAACATGTAGTTTACTAATATGGTTTTCAAATAAGCAGGCCATAGTTATATGGCAGGGCTTGAATTTTTCAATTTGGATTTCATAGAAACTATATCCTGTTTGGTAGGGTTGAAAATTTGCAAACTGTGTGGTTAATTTTCTATTTCATAAAGTTTTTGGGTAGTGGCTTGTTTGCCATGGTCTGTCTATATACTAGCAATTTTGTAAGTTGTTGCTAAAGTGTTATTGACAGTATCTATTTTTAGGGTGACCTTGTTTCCATTGATGCTTGATCTTGATATTCACATCTACAATGCGTTTTCTTTGAAGAATTTTTCGTTTTGAAATTAAACAGGTAAAGAAAAATGTTGGTTTATGTTTTTTCTATTGTTTGCAAATTGTGTGTAATGTTTGTTTTATAAAATTTGGGTTGCTTTCGATAACATGTAGTTTAGTGATATGGTTTTCAAATAAGCAGGCCATAGTTATATGGCAGGGCTTGAATTTTTCAATTTGGATTTCATAGAAACTATATCCTGTTTGGTAGGGCTGAAAATTTGCAAACTGTGTGGTTACTTTTATATTTCATAAAGTTGTGCTTCTTTCCATTGCTAGTTACTGTTCAGCCCTTTACTTTTATCATTCGTTTACATAACTTCTACTTATTGCTGAACAGCACTGAGCATTCTGCTCAAATATTCAACTTCCTTGAGTTATACTATCTTCATGATCATAGTGCAATTGGAGTATGTGATAAATGAACTTAACATAATAAACTTCACCTTTTAAAACATATTTTCTCCCCTGCATTTCTGTCAAAATTAGCTCATACCAAGGCAACTGTCAGCGGCACTTTAAGACACTGTTCCTTCCGTCGTCTATTCGGCCAACCCTACTCCTCCACGTGTCCTCTTCGCGATCTGTTGGTCCTCTACATTTCCTCTTCATGGTCCACTGGTCGTCCGCGTGTTTTAAAGTTCCCCTTCCCTGCAAGTTTCCAGTCGGCGCCCTACTCTGTCCTGCATGTTTCGTTGTTCATGGGCTTTGCCGTGACTGTTGAGTCTGTCAGAACCACCCATTTCACCTGCAAGTTTCATTGTTCATGGGCTTTGTCGTGAGTGTTGAGTTTGTCAAAACCGCACTTGTCTGGCGGTTCTCGAGCGCCATGGGCGTGCCATGGTCTGTCTATATACTAGCAATTTTGTAAGTTGTTGCTAAAGTGTTATTAGCAGTATCTATTTTCAGGGTGACCTTGTTTCCGTTGATGCTTGATCTTGATATTCACATCTACAATGCATTTTCTTTGAAGAATTTTTCGTTTTGAAATTAAACAGGTAAAGAAAAATGTTGGTTTATGTTTTTTCTATTGTTTGCAAATTGTGTGTAATGTTTGTTTTATAAAATTTGCGTTGCTTTCGATAACATGTATTTTAGTGATATGGTTTTCAAATAAGCAGGCCATAGTTATATGGCAGGGCTTGAATTTTTCAATTTGGATTTCATAGAAACTATATCCTTTTTGGTAGGGCTGAAAATTTGCAAACTGTGTGGTTATTTTTCTATTTCATAAATTTGTGCTTCTTTCCAATGCTGGTTACTATTCAACCCTTTACTTTTATCATTCATTTACATAACTTCTACTTATTGTTGAACAGCGCTGAGCATTCTGCTCAAATATTCAACTTCCTCGAGTTATACTATCTTCATGATCGTAGTGCAATTGGAGTATGTGATAAATGAACTTAACATAATAAACTTCACCTTTTTAAACATGTTTTTTCCCTTGCATTTCTGTCAAAATTAGCTCATACCAAGGCAACTGTCAGCGGTGCTTTAGGACACCGTTCCTTCCGTCGTCTATTCAGCCAACCCTGCTCCTCCGCATGTCCTCTTCACGATCCGTTAATCCTTCGCGTGTCCTATTCATGGTCTGCTGGTCCTCCGCGTGTTTTAAAGTTCCCCTGCCTTGCTCTGTCCTGCAAGTTTTCGATCGCTGCCCTGCTATGTCCTGCAATTTTCGGTGTTCATGGGCTTTGTCGTGACTGTTGAGTCTGTCAGAACCACCCATCTCACTGCAAGTTTCATTGTTCATGGGCTTTGTCGTGAGTGTTGAGTTTGTCAAAACTGCACTTGTCCGGTGGTTCTCGAGTGCCATGGGCGATATTTGTAGAGCCCGTCCTGTGAAAGACAAGTGTTTTTTCCTTGGTTTGGCATTTCTTCTCGGTTTGGAGGTGGTTAAACATTTTGTCATGGCGACCGCCCCTCTAATATACAATTGCAAAAACCTGTAACTACTTCTCCCATGGAATGTATAACAGGCCTTTGCAGGTGACAAAATGAGCTATGAAGAAGTTAAGAACCGAGAACAGAGAGCTGGGAATCGGGTTGCTTAATATAAAAAAATTTGAAATCCTTTCCTAAAAAATCTCATGTTGTTTGATCGAAGAGGGAACAAGAAAATGATGGATTTAGCAGGGAAAGGACTCTAGTGTCCATCGAAGAAAACTTACTCTCCAAGTCCAACCAATGGGGGTACAAGATCTAATGGTTGTCTTCTGTGTTGTCTGTTGGCTTGCTTAGGCCAGCCAATTTTGCTTATTTACAGGTCAAATCTGACTGCAAAAAATCTCTTAACTTTTCTACTCCACTAGCAAGTTTTAACACACAACTAGTCACAGTATCTGAATCTATTCCTGCAGCCTTCTTCACATTATGCAGCTCATCGCTCAACCCTGCAATAGCTACAATCCAAATCGCATATAATCATCTTCTTTATTAATAGAAGATTCATCTTTACCATCTATGCCATAATATGTAGGAACTGAGTTTGAGGCAGATTGATCTACAGCTTCTGCAATATGTTTGCCTTCTGATATTATAATCTCCTGAACAACAAAGTGCACTAAAGTTGTCTTTCCATCTGTCCCTTTAACATCTGCTAGCTTGAGAAGTGTGTTAATATTGAAAGCTTGTGCACCACCGCGGTAAGTACCAGAATTCATCCGGTTACCAATTTTTAGGACAGCTTCCAGTAATTTCAAGAACAAAAGCCTTCCTCCTAGTTCTGTGCATGCAGCTTGTAACAGCAGATAACTATAATTAAATTTAAAAATTTAATGAACCCTAACTGTCATTTCAGGAGACAACATAGTTTATGGAAGTAGCACATTAAAGTGTAAAAGAGTCCATTTAACTTCTTCCAAAAATCATGCTTGTATACTATTACTACTGTTTAGCTTTTTCTAGCATGCTTCCTATGCTGAGATAATCTGGATTTTTTACATGTATGATCAGGTCCCGAAAGGTCTTTTTCCTTAGGATTGCTTAAGTGAGGTTATCACTTTATAGTGTGAACAAAGTCACGCGGAATACACCTAATCTAGGACTTGGGCTTGCAACAAAATATCAGATAATGGATAGCTACATTACCTACCAAAGGGAAGATACACTATTAAAATGACTTATCATGCAATAAGCTCACTTTGTTGCATAAAAATCCTAGAGTACCGAGGAAGAAAAGAAGGTAAACTGACCTCCAATATTGTGAAGGATTTCTTGATAAAATTGATTTCCTCTTGAAATGTTTCCCTAAATAGCATTGCATCAAAATGTTTGAAGGAAAAAGGGATGTCCACTATTGCTTTAAGACAGCACTCTGCAAGGCCAAGTTTTGAAATATCGCCATTGTAGTCTTTTAGTTTAATCTCTTCTTCCCGAGTTAGCATACTTTTTACCACTTTCTCCAAGAATTTAGTGTTTAAGCCATCCCCTGTACCAAGCAATAAATCTTAGTAAGCCAATTGATACCCAATTGTCTTGCCATTCAAGCATGGAGTCAACATGAGAAGCTGGAAAAGAATAATAAATTTTGATATATTGCACCTTCCAATTGCACAATTCTATTATTAAAATGATAGTGAAGAAGCTTACCTTCCAGCAATGCATCACAAACTTCCTCTTTCGTCACATCCAAAGCCCTTAAGAGTATGGCAATATTCTGAGATTTTCTGTGATCAAGTATTTGTGCATTGTTTCTAGATTGGGAAGCAGGCACTGAAAAGTTTGTCGCTTCATTTTTCACTTTTTGGTCGGGATCATAACAAAAAAGAGACTCGATCATTTTTCATCCAACCTGCCAACCGTATCAATTGGTTCTAAACTTACGAAATGACAAGCAAAGAAATAATGCAGGTTGCTAAAGTTTAAAACAATGAAAATAGATTTTGGTGACAGTTTTTAGAAATGACAATTGATTTCTCTACCCTATATTTTTTATATTTTTATTCCATAGTCTCACAGAAGGGGCTTCCAGGTTTCTTTCAACAGGATTAATTTTAGAAGATGTAGGCTGCTACTGAGGATGAAATTAAAAGTCTCGGAACTAATGGATTTTCTCACTAAGAAAAACTTTACAATCTATGAGACAAGCAACAGTTAGAGTTGATAGAATGTCAAAAGAAATGGAGCAGTTTGTGTATCACTTAGGAAATAAATCTCTAGCTGCTAAATGATACTCCCCATTTTGTATATCAGCTAAAAACTTTCCTACACTGTAGGAGGTTCCATTTCTAAGGGAAAAATTATCTTTATCTCTAATCCCTGTCATTTCCTCGTTTGCAATAATATTGTCAAGGCTTTCCTATTTATTATGGTTTTGCTGTAGATTTCAATTTATTCTATCTTTTGAAGTAGTAGACGCTAGGAATTAAAGGCACATTTTCTCTAACAAATTTTTACAAAAGGAAGCATTTACTTAAAATGAATGCATGCATAACTTGTTTTGACATTTTGACCATTGCCACTTGTTGTTGGCACTACTTTCATATAAATTATTTGGAGCTTGGAGCTTTATGTAACAATTAATAATGTTGGTTTTCATGGAAAATTGTTATGTCTGTTATTATTCTTAAAATATAATATATTCAAAGTTTCTTTTTAAAAATGTTGGATCCTTTGACTTCTATGGGCAGTGGTAAATGGAATATGTTGAACCTTTCATTTAATCGTTGTTACCTAGTATCTTGGATCCTTTTATTTATAGTTGGTTTTGGTTTTTCCTACATACACAGTAAACATTACTAACTGACCCTACCAACTCCTCTTAACCTCTATTCTATATTCCTAACATTATCCCATTGCTATCAACTCTTATTTATTCTTCATCCATTGCATCATCGCTTCTCCCTCATTTCCTATCCACTATAATGAAAAAGAATTCCATTATCCTCTCCCACTCTTTTCAGCACATAAACGTTGTATATAATGTACATATATTGTGATAGGAATTTGATGTAAACTTACAAGGTCATTTGGATAAATAATTGAAACATTTTATATATATTTTTAGTATACATTTTGTATATATTGTTAACCATAGTGCTATTAAACTTTAAGAATAATATGATCAACTCAAGTGGTCCAAGAATAGTGGAACAAGGGTGTACACTATCAAGTTGGGTTATGCTGCAAGCATTGAAGAATGCCTTCTTTCATATAGAGTCTATTCGGGGAGAGCGGTCTACAAATCAACATTTCCTTTAAAAATAAAGATTATTTTATGGTTATAAATAGCCAAGAAGCTGTTAGCCTAGGATAATAGACATAAAAGAAACTAGACATGCTAAGAGTTGCATACTTTGCAAGCACGATTTAGATATTGTAGATCACTTGTTCATGGCCTTTTATTTTGAGTTATGTGTTTGGAAGGAGGTAGCTCTTGTCTAAGTAGGATGAGATAACAATAATTTGGTGAATAGTCTCTTCGCACACAAAATGACAAAGAGCAATAAAATGGCATATGGCAATGGCTATAATATACATCTTCCAGCAATGAACAAAAAGATCACCTCGGTGGGACAGATAGACATATGAATATCCTATAATTATATTCCATCCTTAATATGTACACAGACCAATGAATGATTAATGAGTTCTATAAACCAAGTCACCACCATCTCTGGCAGATACAGGTGCAAATGCAATCATTTTGAGATGTGCAATTTATCACTATACAAGACATTGTGTCCCAGCACCCAGTTCAACTGCACAAACTTGACTAGTGCAATACAAGACTTTGGCTCTCCACAAATTTCATTTCTACCACGCTTTGCTAAATAGATCTCCACAAAGTTCATTTCTACCATGATTCCATGCTTGGATGGCTAGAAATCTCGGACTTTACATCTATCAGATAGATCCCCCAAAGTATTTATATTTGCAGAATTCTTCTGCATTCTGAAGGTGCTCTTAGATAGGAATGTAACAGAAAAAAAATGTGGCACTTCTTTGCAAAGAAGATCCTTCTTTTCAATAGACATATTTGAAAGTTTGTTGAAGGGTAAATTTTCTATGGAATTATTATGCAAATTTGAAGTAGTTATCAAGGATTTTTTTCGTACATTCCACTCTTCGCAATCCGGTGGTTCTACACATGCCCTCTTTGTGATCCGGTGGTCCTGGCACTTAACCCCCATCCCTGTGTGTTTGCTTCGTGGTCCGCTGGTCCTCCACGTGCTTTCAAGTTATCGAGGATTGTTTTGCAATTCTTCTGCATTCTGGAGGTGCTCTTAAACAAGAATGTGACGAAAAAAATTGGTGCTTCTTTGCAAAGAAGGTGCTTCTCTTCAATAGCCATATTTGAAAGTTTGTTAAAGGGCAAATTTGCTATGGAGTTATTATGCAAATTTGAAGTAGTTGTTGAGGAATGTTTTGGCACATTTCACAAAGAAAATAAATTTGCTTATGCATGAAATTAAAAACATTTACTGTTATTTTATGGAATCAAATAACTTTTATTATATTATGGTTATAAATAGCCAACAAGCTCTTAACCTAGGACACTAGACACAGCAACACCAAATTAGAGCTTCTGGCTCTTTCGGCACTGCTTTCGGTTGCCATTCATTTGGGGATCCCTCTCTTACCTGTATTTTGGGATTCATAGGTTGTCATCTCATGGGTGAACAAAACTGCTTCATTGAACACCCCACTTCTGAGTCATTAGTGTGATGACATTCTTTCTATGCTGCATCATGTGCCTTTAGTGACCATCAATCATATCTATCGTGAGCATATCTAGTAGGCTAACAAAATCTCCATACAGGCTCTTTCATTGGCCCCAGGGCATGGGGAATTTTTTGGATCTTTATATTGTATGATCATTGATCATGGGATATTTCAGTTATTTTGGCTTGTGCCAGGCTTTGCCCTTTCACTCTCTTTATGAGGCACAAGCATTCAGTTTGAATGAATGGTTCTTTTGCTGTCATGGATGTTCATATCATCCTTCTTGTTATGCTCCTGATTCATATGTTTCTTGGTCTCTCACGAATTGTTTCAAATAGATTTTCAGACCTGGGGCTTGTCTTGCGGGTTTTCCTTTCTTTGTTCCCCTGCATTTCCTGCAAATTTGGTTCTTCATTTTCGGTGATCCAAGACCACCTTATAATATGATGTTCTGTTCTAAGAGAAGATTGAATATCTAAAATACAACAAATTATTATGGGGCTTTGAATTATTCTAAGGTATAAGAGAATGGCATTTTAGTGGTCAGGCCAGCTGCAGTGCCCGATTCTTTTAATGGCAATTTTGTGGAAATTGATGAATGGCATGGAGAGGGTAGAAATTCCGATAGAAATGAAATTGTGTACCTATGTTTTTTTAGTTCTTTGGCTCTTTGAATCAGAATTCCTGCAACTAGAAACAATGCAAATTCTCTATGCAAACCCACAGAAACTAAATTTGACCAGTAAACACCATTTATGTAGTAGGGAGGGGCGATCGCCATGACAAGATGCTCACCAACCTCCAAATTGAGAATAAATGCCAAATTGAGAAAAAAACACTGGTCTTTCACAGGATGGGCTCTCCAAATATCACCCACAGCGCTCTAGAACCACCGGACAAGTGCGGTTCCGACAAACTCAACACTCACGACAATGCCCATGGACAATAAACTTGCAGGCAGAATGGGCGGTTTTGACAAGCTTAATAGTCACGGCAAAGCCCATGAAAAATGAAACTTGAAGGACAGAGTAGGGCAGCGTCCAGAAACCTTGACCTCAGCCTGAAAAACACGTGAAGGACCAATGAAGATTTTAAAAACACTAAGGACCAGCGGATTGCGAAGAGGACACGCGGAGGACCACCGGATCACGAAGAGGACATGTTGATGAGCAGGGTTGGACAAATAGACGACAAAGGGAACCTTGTTTTCGATTGCAATTCATTTGGGGATTCACATGTTAGTATCTCTTGCGTGAAGAGAACTACTTCATTGAACACGCCACTTCTAAGTCATTGGTGTGATGACATTCTTTCTCTGCTACATCATGTCCCTTTAGTAACCATCAATCATATCTACCGCGAGCATAACTAGCATCTTCACAGTCTCTCCAAATAGGCTCTTTCCTTGGCCCCAAGGCATACGGGATTTTTTGAATGTTTAGATGGTATGATCATTGATCATGGGATATTTTAGTTATTTTTCCTTCTGTCGGGCGTTGCCCTTTCACTCTCTTTATTAGGCACAAGAATTTAGTTTGAATGAATGGTTCTTCTGCTGGCATGGATGCACCAATAATTTGTCTGTCATGAATTATTTTAGATAGGTTTCCTGACCTGTTGCTACAGGAATGATGCGAAAAAGTCTCCCCTTAGCAAACTTTATGCTTTTCTTTCCCCACTTTGGTTGGATTGCTGGAATTCTCTGGCTTTAAAACTTTCTACATTTGCGGAAATGTTGTGCATTCTCAAGGTGCTCTTACAGAGGAATCTAAGGAAAAAATGTGGCCCTTCATCTCTTCGGTGAACAGAACTGCTTCATTGAACACCCCAATTCTGAGTCATTGGTGTGATGACATTCTTTCTCTGCTGTATCATGTGCCTTTAGTGACCCTCAATCATATATACCGCGAGCATAACTAGCACCCTGACAGTCTCTCCAAACAGGCTCTTTCCTTGGCCCTGAGGCATGGGGAATTTTCTAGATCTTTAGATGGTATAATCATTGATAATGGGATATTTTAGTTATTTTTGGCTTGTGTCGGGATTTGCCCTTTCACTCTCTTTTTGAGGCGCAAGCATTCAGTTTGAATGAATGGTTCTTTTACCGACATGGATGTGCCTATTAGCCTGCTTGTTATGATCCTGATTCATATGTTTTTTGGTCTCTCACGAATTGTTTCCGATATATTTTTTGACCTATTTCTACAGCAATGATGATACAAGTCTGCCCTTGGCAGACTTTATGCTTTTCTTTCCCTGTTTTCGTTGGATGGCTGGAATTATCCAGCTTTACAGCTACCGGAGAGATTCGCAAATGTATCTGCATTTGCGGAATTATTCTGCATTCTGATGCTGATCTTAGAGAGGAATGTAATGAAACAAAAATGTGGCACTTCTTTGCAAAGAAGAGCCTTCTCTTCAATACACATATTTGAAATTTTGTTGAAGGGTAAATTTGGTATGAAGTTATGATGCAAATCTGAAGTAGTTATTGAGGATTGTTTTGGTACATTTCACAAATAAAATAACTTTGCTTATGCATGGAATTAAAAAAATTTATGCTTATTTTATGGAATTAAAAAACTTTTATTATGTTATGGTTATAAATAGCCAACAAGCTCTTATAAAATAACTTTGCTTATGCATGGAATTAAAAAAAATTATGCTTATTTTATGCAATTAAAAACATTTTATTATGTTATCGTTATAAATAGCCAACAAGCTCTTAACCTAGGATAATAGATGCACCAACACCAAATTAGATATTTTTCCTATTTGGTCACTTCTTTCGGTTGCCATTCATTTGGGGATCCCTCTCTTATCTGGATTTGGGGATTCACAGGTTATCATCTCTTGGGTGAAGAGAACTTCTTCATTGAACACCCCACTTCTGAGTCATTGGTGTGATGACATTCTTTCTCTGCTGCATCATGTCCCTTTAGTGACCATCAATCATATCTACCGCGGGCATAACTAGCAGGCTGACGGTCTCTCCATACAGGCTCTTACGTTGGCCCCGGGGCATGGGGAATTTTCTGCATCTTTAGATGGTATGATCATTGATCATGGGATATTTCAGTTATTTTGGCTTGTGCCGAGCTTTTCCCTTTCACTCTCTTTATGAGGCACAAGCATTCAGTTTGAATGAATGGTTCTTTTGATGTCATGGATGTGCCTATCATCCTTCTTGTTATGCTCCTAATTCATATATTTCTTGGTCTCTCACGAATTGTTTCAGCTAGATTTCCTAACCTGTTGCTACAGGAATGATGATACAAGTCTTCCCTTGCCACACTTTATGCTTTTCTATCCCCGTTTTGGTTGGCCGGCTGGAAATCTCTGACTTTATAGCTATCATAGAGATCCGCACATGTGTATGCATTTGTGGAATTCTTCTGCATTCTTATGGTGATCTTAGAGAGGAATGTAATGAAAAAAAAATGTGGCACTTCTCTCCAAAGAAGAGCCTTCTCTTCAATACGAATATTTGAAAGTTTGTTGAAGGGTAAATTTGGTATGAAGTTATGATGCAAATATGAAGTAGTTATTGAGGATTGTTTTGGTACATTTCACAAATAAAATAACTTTGCTTATGCATGGAATTAAAAAAATTTATGCTTATTTTATGGAATTATAAAACTTTTATTATGTTTTGGTTATAGATAGCCAACAAGCTCTTATAAAATAACTTTGCTTATGCATGGAATTAAAAAAATTTATGCTTATTTTATGCAATTAAAAACATTTTATTATGTTATCGTTATAAATAGCCAACAAGCTCTTAACCTAGGATAATAGATGCACCGGCACCAAATTAGAGCTTTTGCCTATTTGGTCACTTCTTTTGGTTGCCATTCATTTGGGGATCCCTCTGTTATCTGGATTTGGGGATTCACAGGTTATCATCTCTTGGGTGAAGAGAACTGCTTCATTGAACACCCCACTTCTTAGTCATTGGTGTGATGACATTCTTTCTCTGTTGCATCATGTCCCTTTAGTGACCATCCATCATATCTACCGCGAGCATAACTAGCAGGATGACAGTCTCTCCAAACAGGCTCTTTCGCTGGCCCCTGGGCATGGGGAATTTTCTGGATCTTTAGATTGTATGATCATTGATCATGGGATATTTCAATTATTTTGGCTTGTGCCGGGCTTTGCCCTTTCACTCTCTTTTTGAGGCACAAGCATTCAGTTTGAATGAATGGTTCTTTTGATGTCATGGATGTGCCTATCAGCCTTCTTGTTATGCTCCTAATTCATATGTTTCTTGGTCTCTCACAAATTGTTTCGGCTAGATTTCCTGACCTATTTCTACAGGAATGATGATACAAGTCTGCCCTTGCCACACTTTATGCTTTTATGTCCCTGTTTTGGTTGGGCGGCTAGAAATCTCCGACTTTACAGCTATCAGAGAGATCCCCAAATGTATCTGATTTTAGTATTATTCCAATTTAGTACTATGATTATTGTCTTATATTACAAGTATTAGATCAAGAAGCATGTCAAGAGTAGTTTCCTCTATTTGAACTAATTATATAATTTCTATTCACTTTTTTGAATAACACATGATAGTCAATCTTTTGAATAACACATAATTATACAGTGATGACACACAAGGAAAAAAAATACTTGCATTCAAACAGAGAAGATAGTCAAGCCCTTTGTTCACTTGTGCATCACATCGTTGGTTTGAATCTCCTCCCTATACACTGATGGAAAAGAATGCAAACCTAGATATGGAAGATTAGAGGACAAATAGACTATGTTGCATCAGAAAAGTATAATGAGGGGTGTATTGAAGCAACGAGATTTGGACTCAATAAAACACAGAATCAGGATCATAATGAGATAGTCAATTGACCAAAAGGGATATGTCGAGAAGGCCCAAAGTATCCAATAAATTCCTTGCTAGAGAATGACTCTAATACACTTTAAGCATTTACAACCTAAATTTGCATAGTTCCATTGCATGTTTTTTTCTCACATTATATTAAAAAAAAAGTATATATATGCCACTATTCTACATTCTATTCTTCTGCCTACTACAGTTTCATTGTATGTATCGAATCCTTGTATCTCACTTGTGCTATAGTATATATATCTACATATATGTATATATACACAAAACAAATAAATTCATATACTTACACGTTTGTTTCCTCTTGCTCTCAGTGTTTTCCTCGCATAATGGAGGCACCCTTGACAGAAAATGCGATATCTTCTTTGTTGTCTGGTGTTGTACATCTTCAACCACTTCTACAGGTTTTTTCACTCCATCCATTCGGACCAACAAATGCAACTACTCCACGTTTCTGAATTACTATCTCAGATGGTAGCAACATGCACCAGACTTTGCTCCCAACTACCTTCAATTCCTCATATCAAATGGAGAACTCCAAGAAGCCTTTGTCATCAAGCTCGCCAAGTGCACCTGCACCGTCGTCCATAATAAAACGTAATTTTCTAGCCATTATTTTAAGCCCGCTCTTAGGTAGCTTAGCTTCTACATTTTTACCTACCACCAACATCATCAATTTCATAATACCTTTACTAATTCTTTCCTTTTTCTCCTATAGGACTATTACAATACTCGATCTTGAATTGGTCCACCGCAAGATTGCCCTTGTTGGGAGCCTTGTTGCTCTTTTACTACCGACTAGCTTTGGCATTCCAATTGGTTCATCAACTAGCCAATCTAGCCACCCCATAGAAGAAAGCGATGTTCACTCATCCCAAGCATCAGATACACCAATACCCATGCCAACAACTGTAATTCCATTCAAGGCACTCAATCCCAACTATAAAAAATGGTGCATCCAAGTTCGTGTGCTTGCCAAGACACCCATCCATGAATACACCAACCAACACGGCCCAGGGAAACTATTTGGATTTGACCTTATTGATTGTTCTGGAGAAGAGATCCATGTCTCTGCCTTTAACAACTTTGTTGACACCTTCTATTCCCTTGTTGAAATTGGGACAGTGTACACTATCTCGAATGGCACAATCAAAACAACCAACCCTTCATATAACCATTTGAAAAACCATCTTGAGATTGTCCTTTCATCTATGTCAACCATCCACCCTTGCCTCGATGCATTCCCCTCCATTCCTTTACATTCCTTCCACTTTAAAACAATCAATGACCTCCAAACTTTACCTTAAAATTCCATGGTTGACCTAATTGGCCTTGTTAGCTCTGTCTTGCCTGCATCTACAATTCAGAAAAAAGACAGTTCTGAAACAAGTAGGAGAACCGTTTGCCTCAGAGAAACATCCTATTTTAGCATTGATGTCACACTTTGGGGTCATAATTACCACACTGAGGGTTCACATGTCGCTTCACTATACTCCTCCAACCCACCACCTGTACTTGCAATAAAGGGTGGTCATCTTACAGATTACAATGGTAAAACAATTGGAAGTGTTCCCAGTAGTACCATCCTTATCAATCCAGATATTGAGGCAACCCATCACCTTCAGAAATGGTACACTGATCATGGATTTCGTGCTACGTCGTCATCCTTGAGCCGCAAATACATAGGCTCTATGTCTCGAACACACCCATCTAAAACAATTTTCACCTTGCAAAGCATGCAACCCTCTGATAAGACCCTATGGTTCTTTCTGTGTGCTTCCATTGTTGACATTAACATGGATGACTTCCACTTCCTTACATGCCCTCTCTTTGTTGATGGTGTTCAATGCTTGAAGAAAGTTGCACATAGAGCTTTCAACACTTGGCATTGCAGCAAATGTGATGGTGAATTCACAGAATGTGACTACAGGTACATTTTAAAGCTTTCCTTGTAAGACCACACCGGCTAGATCAACGGGGCCACAGCTTTTGATGATGTAGCCAACAAACTAATTGGTGTCTTTGCAAAGGATTTATGCCTGCTCGCCACTGAGCCCTCCGCTATAAAGGATCTCTCTCTACATGTAAATTCACGCTAATACTTGTTCACCTTATCCATTAAGACGGAGACTTTCAACTCCAATACACACTTAAAGACAACCATTGCCGATTTAGAAGAGCTTCCTTATGCTGCTGCATCAACGAAACTCCTTGAATAAATATCTACACTCACTACTCAAACCCATCCTATTGCACGTCGTCTCTAACCTCCCCTTCATATACTCCACCCTTGGGTATTGCAACCACCACTTTTACTCACCCTTCCACATCTTGCTCTTCCCTCAATCCTTGCTTCAACACATCGTACCCTACAATACACCATCCCACCTCTCCAAATGAACTCCACCACAGCTCAACCCAATTATGTTTCTTCCACTTCATCATGATCACTATATTCCCCCCCCCCCCCCCCCCATTTTCCTTCCTTCATTGCTTGTATATATACTTTTCCCTTACTTTCCTGTCTTTTTCCAAATATCTGCAATGTAATTAGCTACTGTAAATTTTTTGCTCACTTCGCAGATGTGTTATCGTATACGTTACGTGTTTATTTTTAAAGCACGCCATACATATCTATCCATAAAACATTTATTGTTTTCTTACATGTATACAATGTTTATTATGTCATATATGTGCATTTCTTTTTCCTACTACGCTGCTCCTTGGTTGCTTTTCACATACATAAATGCTCCACATACATCACAAAAACTACTTTTTACGTTATGTCTTGCAAAAACTTTCGCAATGTGTTATTTTGTATACATAGACGTACATTCTTATCTGTACTTTGCATATCTTGCTTTTAATGTACATGCCTCGACTTTTTCTTGCAATTACACATTTATAACATTTGAAATTTTCATCAATGTCTTCTCCAGGTTCAAGGAAAACTCCTCTTCAACAACCCATGTTTCCCAATACTACACGTGACGAAATAAATGCACATAGAAGGCTTCTTTATAGCCAAGCAAAGGACCACCAAAATGCGCATAGACGTCTTACTTATAAATCTAGGAGTGGAAACATCAATGCTTCAATCAACCCTACCCCAATGCACACATCCACTACACGCCCGCCTCCAACCACCCCCTTTCCAGATGGTCACACTTGCTTTCTTAATTGACTTTCTCGCCTCCACCCACTTCATGTTTTCTCCATATGCAAGGAATCATATCCAAAAAATGAAAACAAATTTCTCAAGTGGAATCTATACATGCTCTCGATGTAGTAATGAGCGACATGGCCATCACTTCTCCATAGATAACAACATGGATCCTGGAAACCAACCAATTGAACTTGCACACTTGACTCAAATAGAAGAAATGCTAATTTCCCGAGTCAATCCAATACTTCAAGTTACACATGCACGTGATGTCCAATACAAATACTCCGGACATACTATTAGTTTCCCACAAGATATCTCCACAATAGCCACCTCTCTTCCATGCCTCTTAACAGATTTGGACATCCTTGTTGTTCGGAAATTCAATGCTACAAACAAGCCTTATGAATTCATTGTTAGCCGTTCAAATGTTCTAGCTGCATTGGAATTCAAAATCTCCAATGACCTATATTACAAGGATGTCCACCTTGACCTCCAAGCATTACATGCTTTTCCACTTGAACCCACAGATTTGTCCTCCCTTCTTCACCATGCCACAACCCCTGGGCCTGACCTCCAACTACCCTCACCCACTACTGATGATGCAACACCTTCAATGCCAATTCCAACAAGCATTGAAACCTCGTCCTTTGTTTTTGCACTCCCAGATTCTTGCACTGAGACTGAAGAAATTAGGCAGTTTGCATCTACAACCCCTACCACCCCTTCAACATCAATTGATTGGCCCCCCATTGGTCTTTCTCCAATAAATGAATACAATATGAAAGGGCTCCTCTCAATGGCATTCCCAATGCTATTTTCCACAGGGGTTCCCATGCTAAAACAACCTCGTCTTTATGAAGTCTCCATGCAAGAATATGCTTTGCACCTTATCTGATTCCATGATAATAGGTTTTCCCAACACCCTCGCTTCCGCTACTACTTGTACAACCTTATGATGCGCCATCGTAGCCAAGCTACTGCAGCTGTTTTTGTTAAACGCAACCTAGCAGACACACTCCCCGCAACTGTCTCAGCTTTGCACACACAACTCAACCATCTACCAGACTCTCGTGTTGTTGATCATGCCATGCGATTTGGCTCTGCTCTGCGTGGCACCCGCTCTTTCTGGAGCAAACGACGAGACGATTTGTGTGATATGATCACCTAGCTTGGTAGCCCAACCTTTTTTTTTACCCTCGGTGCAGTTGACACCAAATGGCATGACCTTCACATGCTCATGCCTTCACAGCCTCCAACTTCATTTCCTTCACAATTCCAATGGAAAATTCATAACATTATAACCAATCCACATACTACGTCTCTATATATGCACCATAGATTCACCATCTTCCTTGAAGAGGTCCTACTACACACATTCAAGACAAAAGGTTACTGGTGCAGGTTTGTTCCTCTCACTCTTTGCATTTTATTTTGTTTTACTGCTTCGCATTTTGAAATTTTCCTTAACTTTGTGTTTTTTTTTTGTTCCCTTCTTAATATAGGTATGAATGGAAAAACCGAGGTTCTGCTCATATACATGGATTCCTTTGGTTGGAGGACGCACCCAATATGGACAGCCTTGATTGGAATGATCCCCTTGCTGTTAATAGTGCAAAAACATACTTTGACAGCTTCTTAACAGCATGGAACCCTCGTCCCGTGCACCTTCGTGTCTTCGCCTTCCATCGAGCATCTCACCAAGACCCTTGCACACTTGAAGCATCCTCCATATGTGAAGGAAACCATAATGATGACTATGAAACCCTTGTCAATTCTGTGCAACGCCACACAAAATGAAATGAATTTTCTTGTCTTCACAAAAAAGGCACAAACCTTGTTTGCTGCTATGGTTTCCCCTTTGACTTACATGAAACATCTTCTATGTTCATTGACAGCTTTGGCCAAAAAAAATATAGCCCCGCTAGAAATGATGCGCTTCTAAACGTACACAACCCTCTTATGCTCTCAGTATGGAGAGCTAATGTTGATTGCCAACCAGTGCATCCGCGCCATGCTGTCCTCTCATACATTTCAAAGTATGCTTCAAAATAAGAGAACAAATCTGAGAGCTACCATGACATTCTAACACGTATTGCACATACTGCCCCTGCAGAAGAGGGAATCTTACTACCTATCCGGAAACTTTTGTCCAAAACCATGGCTAATCGAGACATTGGAGCACAAGAAACCTGCCATATGCTACAAAAAATTCCCTTGACTCTTTGCAGTCGTACATTTATTTCCCTGAACACCTCCCAAACCATTTTCAAACGTGTCTCACTAGACGTCCCCAACACCCCCCCACCAACCAACTTCATTTCCGCATACATGCAAAGACCCGCTTCGCTTGAACACCTTCCCCTTCTCAAAGCTTCCCGTTCTTGGTCCTTTTCTGCATGTAGGAAAAATAATCAATGGAAGATGCACAAACCGGCCAAGATCGTGCATGTCCTTCCTCGTTTCCTTGCCATCCCTCCTTCCACCTCTCCTCTTTATGTCGATTTCTATTGGAGTGAACTCTTACTGTACAAACATTTCTGCAATGTGCCAAAAAATATTGGCTCCTTTGACTTGGAAATTTTCTCTGCATGGGAATCCTTCCATGGGAGCTATAATCCCTAGCATGTTGACTGAGAACCTTCACCCCCTCCAACTATTTCTGTTGATACACCCCCCCTGATGAAGATCATCCTGCTTCCTCTATCAACCTGTCAGAATGAGAACTCCTCTCTCAACTCCACCCTCGGAACAACCTACAACTTGATGATCTTGACATGCTTGGTCATTGCGACTTTGACACCAATCACAATTGATGCCACACACAGATACCTTTACACTTGCAAAACTCAGCCATCTCGTTTCTTGACTTGAACCACTCATCAAACCAAGCAGAACTACAACCTTTTTCAACTCCTGCTTCACCTAATTGCTTTTCTCCAACACAACGCAAAGCATTTGAAATTATTATGTCCCACTCCACCCAACACACTACCACAAAACCATTAGGTATGATCATCCAAGGAACTGCAGGCACAGGAAAATCCTACTTAATTGGATGCTTGCAAGCTGCCTTCTCTTCATCATCTCCAAATAACTCATCCCCTCTTCTCCTACTTGCTCCAACTGGCATCGTGGCATTTAACATAAATGCCCTTACAATACATTCTGCCCTTCGGATACCAATAAATACTATGCTTCCTCTTGAGTGCCAAGCCCTTGCAAACCTTCAAGAATGAATCCTCCATATACGTTATGTGCTAATTGATGAGATGAGTTTCATTGGACCAAAGCTCTTATCCAACATTGACTCTCATCTTTGGGAAGCATTCTCTTCCCATCGAACTTCCCCTTTTGGAGGCCACTATATCATCCTCGTAGGTGACCTTGGTCAACTTCCACCTGTTAAAGATATCCCCATGTATGTAGGAGCATCACGTGGAAACACACTTTGGTGTACCTTTGACACATTCATAACCCTCTCAACGGTTTTTCGTCAACAAGGAGATGACCCTTCTCATATTCAGTTCCGCCAACTTCTCCTCAGTCTTAGGAATGCAACACCAACTATTGTCGATTGGACCCTTCTTATGTCAAGGACATCCTCTTCCCTCTCTCAAACTGAGAACCACGTATTTGATCAATCCACCCATTTGTTCTCAACTAACAATTTTGTTGCCTTACACAACAAATAAATGCTTAAACAACTAAATGTCCCGATTGCATTATGTTCTGCAGAAGTTAGCAAACAAACACTACTACTTTCACCAGAAGATGAACAATTAGATATGGTTGTACTCCTTGCCGTTGGTCAACAAGTTATGTTTACAACAAACCTTTGGGTTGAGGCAAGTCTTGTTAATGGTGCTCTTAGTAAAGTTGTTTCAATCTTGTACAACACCGCCACTACTCCATCTATTCTTCCTTTGTTTGTTGTTGTTAACTTTGTCAACTACAAAGGCTCCCCATGGGATGCTTCTAACCCTACCTACATCCCAATCCTCCCTTTAACAAGAGGTTCTCGTAGACAACTTCCCCTTCCTATGGCCTGGGGTTTAAAAATCCACAAATCACAAGGAATGACCTTACAGAAGGCAACAATCCACATAGGAAACATTGATCGACAAGGGCTAACATTTACTGCAGTTTCAAGAGTTAGACAACTCACTGACCTACACATAATGCCATCTTTTTCTTTTGCTCGCTATTCACATATGAAGGATAGCCCTTCTGTCCAATGAAGAAAACAAGAAGAAACTTTTATTACCTCCAGATCGATTGCACCAGACGTTGCTTAACATAGTTGCTGACATATTCTTACACCCTTGCATTGCTTCCCACACCTCTTCTCGGTACCATAACACTACACTTACAACAGTCTTTTCTCTCTACAATAGAACAAACAAACAAAAAAGAACAACGAAATGTCCATTACACAAGTTTTCAACTTTTTTTCCTTTCATCTATGATGTGAATATCTTCTTGCTTTTCTTATTCGTTACTATGAAAAAAAATGTTAGTCTACCAATTCATTTACAAAAAAACATGTGCCTTCCTTTACTCTATATTATTTAAACATGTTAGGCTTTTCATCGCTCTGTTTTCTCTCTTCCTAGCTCTTCAACAAGAGACATGGACATGCAATACCTGAACACCCTTGCTGAATTTTGCAAGCAAATCAATGAACAACAACCATCACTGCAACAAATTGAACCACACTTTCAATCGACTTCAGACATCCCACTGAATTCGATTCACCCTACTATTAAGCTTCTCTCACAAATAACAACCTTCCTTCAATGCATGGTCCGCAAAGACTTAGTATCCCGCCACCCTTATCTTTCTCAATACATAAACATTACATGGTGTTGTCGTTGCCATAGTCCCTCTTGCATTTATGACTAGAGCCTCCTCCTTGTTTGCAATTTTCTTTACCCTCTCCTTACAACCTAGCAACCCTTCTTCTTTGATTCTCACATGTCTTCAGTTGCCATTACTACCCTTTAGTTGTACGTACCACCTTGTCCATAACCTATGCTTTTCTTGAATAGATATATTAGACTTTTCCACACTTGCAACACACAAAAATTGTACATATTACATGGTTCCACTACTACCATAGTACATGTACATTTATTATATTTCCCTTCTACTTGTACATGTTGCTTAACATAGTTGCTCACATATACTTACACCCATACATTGCTTCCCACACCTCTTCTCGGTTACACAGAAAATAATAAACAAACAACACCATAAAAAACAAATACTATCACTTTTCACTTGCTAAATACCAAAACAAAACAACCTTACCTTCTTCCCTTCCCCCATCCACCCCCCAAAAAAACACTCTTGCACTCTTGCATATATTTCATTTCATTTGCTTCCAACATCTTGACTTCGTTTTGTTTCATCTACTTGAATCTACCATAACATTAGACTTACAACATTATTTTCTCTCTACAATAGAACAAACAAAAACAACAACAACAAAATGTCCATTACACAAGTTTTCAACTTTTTTTCCTATCATCTATGATATGAATATCTTCTTGCTTTTCTTCTTCGGTACTATGAAAAAAAAATGTTTGTCTACCAATTCAATTACAAAAATAGATGTGCCTTGCTTTACTCTATATTATTTGAACATGTTAGGCTTTTAATCGCTCTTTTTTCTCTCTTCCTAGCTCTTCAACAACAAAGATGGGCATGCAATACCTGAACACCCTTGCTGACTTCTGCAAGCAAATAAAGGAACAAGAAGCATCGCTGCAACAAATTGAAGCATGGTTCCAATAAACTTCAAACATCCCACTGAATCCGATTCACCCTACTATTAAGCGTCTCTCAGAAATAAGAGCCTTCCTTCAATGCATGGTCCATATGCATGAAAGGGACACCATGCGCAATATCTGCAAAGACTTAGTATCCCGCCACCCTTTTCTTGCTCAATACATAACCATTACCTAGTGTTGTCGTTGCCATAGTCCCTCTTGCATTTATGACTAGAGCCTCCTCCTTTGTTGCAATTCCCTTTACCCTCTCCTTACAACCTAGTAACCCTTCTTCTTTGATTCCCATACGTCTTCAATTGCCATTACTACCCTTTAGTTGTACGTACCACCTTGTCCATAACCTATGCTTTTCTTGAATAGATATATTAACATTTTCCACACTTGCAACGCACATAGATTGTACATATTACATGGTTCCCTTACTACCATAGTACATATACATTTATTATATTTCCCTTCTACTTGTACATGTTGCTTAACATAGTTGCTCACATATACTTACACCCATATATTCCTTCCCACACCTCTTCTCGGTTACACAGAAAATAATAAACAAACAACACCATAAAAAACAAATACTATCACTTTTCACTTGCTAAATACCAAAACAAAACAACCTCACCTTCTTCCCTCCCCCCATCCACCCCCCAAAAAAACACTCTTGCACTCATGCATATATTTCATTTCATTTGCTTCCAACATCTTGACTTCGTTTTGTTTCATCTACTTGAATCTACCATAACATTAAACTTACAACATTATTTTCTCTCTACAATAGAACAAACAAAAAAAACAACAACAAAATGTCCATTACACAAGTTTTCAACTTTTTTTCTTATCATCTATGATATGAATATCTTCTTGCTTTTCTTATTCGGTACTATGAAAAAAAAATGTTTGTCTAGCAATTCAATTATAAAAATAGATGTGCCTTGCTTTACTCTATATTATTTGAACATGTTAAGCTTTTAATCGCTCTTTTTTCTCTCTTCCTAGCTCTTCAACAATAAAGATGGGCATGCAATACCTGAATACCATTGCTGACTTCTGCAAGCAAATAAAGGAACAAGAAGCATTGCTGCAACAAATTGAAACATGGTTCCAATCAACTTCAAACATCCCACTGAATCCGATTCACCCTACTATTAAGCTTCTCTCAGAAATAAGAGCCTTCCTTCAACGCATGGTCCATATGCATGAAAGGGACACCATGCGCAAGATCCGCAAAGACTTAGTATCCCACCACCCTTCTCTTGCTCAATACATAACCATTACCTGGTGTTGTCGTTGCCATAGTCCCTCTTGCATTTATGACTAGAGCCTCCTCCTTGCTTGCAATTCCCTTTTCCCTCTCCTCACAACCCAGCAAACCTTCTTCTTTGATTCCCACACCTTCTTCAACTGCCATTACAACCATTCACTTGTGCGTACTACCTTGTCCATAACCTATGCTTTTCTTGAATAGATGTATTACCTTTTTCCACACATGGAATGCACAAACATTGTACATATTACATGCTTCCACTACTACCACAATACATGTACATTTATTATATTTCCCTTCTACTTGCATGTAATGCACCTCTCTAAACTATGTACTCTATCAAACAAACACTTCTTTTACAAATACAATGCAACAAACTCTATGTAAATAGAAACAGTTCACATTATACTCAGTTCTTAACTTCTACTGTACATTTAATCCATGTATATATTTACCTTCTACTTCTTGTCATTACACATATGTATATTCTTTTTCCCATGGACTCCCTATACTTGGTTTCAAAGTAAATATGTTGTCCATTTGTTACTTCTACTCAATTTAGACTGTTTGGACATTAAATTGGTTGTAAATATTCGCAATCCTCATTTTGTTTCAAATACTCTCTTATGATCAGAGAAACAGTTCACATTGTACTGTATGTACATAGAAACAATTCACAATATATACTAAATTCTTCAGTTCTGTTGTACATTTATCCTATTTGTTTATTTAGCTTGTACTTATTGACTTCATACCTATGTCTATTTTTTCCCCAAGTGCGCCCCTATACTTGGTTTGAAAGTAAATTTGTTGCCCATTTTTTAACTTCTACTACAAGTATACTATTTGTACATTCAGTTGATTTCACATATTTGCGATACTTGAATCGTTTCAAAATACTCTCCATAAAACAGTATATGGTCTGTAAATAAATAACTGTTGCAATAGTTTGTTAGTCAGTTTTTACATTTACTAGTCCAGCTACTTCATGTGTACTTGTCCTCTCCGGTTCCCGCCACTGCAAGCTTCCTTTGTGGCATGCAAAGCATCCAACTCCAAACTAAAAGGTACTGTCCTATCTACTTTTCTTTCCATGCTATTTGAACATTTTATACAAGAAGAAACAAAAAAATTACTTTATTTACTGAATACTATATTTATATTATAGTTCATTGTTCTTGTGTTGTGTGCTACTCTAACAGGTTATCATATCATGGTGGGGAGAAGGAATCCATTGGTGGTGCATAAATTTTTTATCCTCCCGAGGTAAATATCCTCAATATGATATCTTGGCATGTACTATTTGAATGGATAATAATTACATCATTTTCTGTAATACAACTATTAGATTTTTCACATATATATATATATAATAGCATGTTGGATACAATTTATTGCAAATAATTAACATCTTTTTCAAATTAACTATCTCTTCGTATTTTTGCTATGGTTGGTTGAAGACTTTTTTTACCTTATGAGTATTATGCTACTTTAGAGCTAGAACTAAATGCTATATTCCTTTCCGAAAGCAATTTTAATACTGCAGAGCTGGAACTACACGCTATATTCCTTTTTGAAAGTGATTTTAATACTATAGACTATTTTTTAGTGCTCTCTTAATTTTCAAGTCTTTTTTCTGTATTTAAGCTAACCATTTTATTTTCCTTCTTTACAGTCATCCTATGGATTTGTAGACTACTATAATCATACATCAGCTTCAATCTCCATTTTAACTCTTAATGGAAGACAAATGTAAGCCACAGTTTCACTTCAAAAGCTTCTTTTCATTTTATAGTTGTACACTAGTTTCCTGTCTGATCTATAAGTAAAAATTGCTGATCAATCTTGTGTAGATATGCAGATTTGGCCAAGTTATTGAAGTCAACTGGGCTTATGCAAGTGGGAGATCATTGAAGAATATGGTGCTGAGGTATATCCATTCACTGCAAAGAGAATTGATCAGCTGAGGGACAAAGAGGAGGTCGTAAGGGCTGCACAGACTGTAGAGTCTCTTCTGCTGTCCAATGAACGAGATTTTATCCTTGCCAATGGAGGAAGAAAGGTGAGTTCTTGCCATTTATGCTTGTGTTTTACTTTGCCTCGAAATCTGGATATCGTTTCTTTATATGAGAATGTAAGAAAGAAATCATGTATTGAATTGGGCAATTTAGTTTCCTACAATTATTGGATTTTGTAAGGGTTTAGCAATAATAGGTGCAGAAATTTTATTATATGATGGTCTCATTGCCAATTTGTGTTTTTCCAATAGGTTCCAGTAGCAGATCTTGTGGGGAAGATAGTGGGTCTATATTTCTCAGCCCACTGGTGTGGTCCCTGTAGAAATTTCACTCCAGCATGCCATGGCTGGCTTTACCATTTGCAGATCACACTGAAAAGAAGTTCACTACATTACAAATTGATGTAGTGGGCCTTATACAAGAATATGGAATCCGAGCTTACACATTTACAAAAGAGCAGCTGGATGAGATTGAAGCTGAAGAGAAATCCAGACAAGAAGCACAAACCCTAGAGTCACTCTTGGTTTCCGATGAGTGCAACTTTGTGCTCAAGCATGAAGGTGCTCAGGTGAGTTACTGAGATCTGCTTACTATCTTCAATGTTCTTATGCCATGATTCATTAATCACACTATCGGTCTTTCTTTGGATTTCACTTCTACGTTGCAGGTTCGAATCTTGTAGCTTCTTAGAAGAAAGAAGAACGACTAGGATGAGCAAGCAAGGAGGCTCTGAAGAACAACTTTCTCCCTACAACATGGGCGATCTCGGTTCTGCCCTGCCCAGTGGTGCCACAGGTAAGCCCTGTGTATGGAACTACTCACAGACTGTGTTTTCATGATTCTCAAGTGGTGGTTTCTGTGTCTTTGAAGCTATTTTTAAAGCCCCCGTGCTTTATTTGTATTTTGCTCCTTAATAGTATTCAATCGTGAAGTCTATCTAGTGTTAGTTTTGAGGGTTTCAAATAAAGTACATGCTCATTTCTAAGCCATCAATACTTCAAAATAGTCATTCCCCTTCCCCACATAAGGCAATGCAAGTGCATGAAATTTAACTACTATGTATCTAACTTACTTTTTTTTTATGTTGAAACATTCTTGTTATTGACATTTGAATCACTTTCATGTCTACATTGGTCTCAAAATTGTCAATGCTCATTTTTGTGCCTCATATTCAAAATCTGATCAGTTTTTTGATGCACAATTGCTTTTTGTCCACTCTTCTCTATCTCCCAGTAACCTAAACTAGAAGAGATCCATTTGTACCTGGATTTGAAATGCACCTTGAAGTTACAAAGCTAGAGGTTTTGTATCTCAAGTTCCAACTCTTGATACCTATTATGTATGTGAACTTGAGATATGCATCCTACCTTCGCAAAATCAAGGTGAATATTAAAGTAGTCTGCACTAGCATTCATATTTAATGCACTCAATGGACAGTCTAGATTCAATGCACTACAACACACATGCATGAAAAGTTGATGGATCACTGTCATCCCCACTTGGGTACAAAGTGCACCTTGCTTATCTCGGTGCAAGTACAATTTACTTTGTACATTATCAGTATTTTTTTTTTGGCTCAAATTGTTGAGTTTGTGCCATTTGTATTCTTTTCTATCCTTATTGTCTTGTGTCAGTAGCTCATGGTATCAATGTTCTACTCTATATTTCTTTTTACATTGTAAAAAAGATGTTTGTTTGACTGTATTTTACTTCTGAATTTGGCATGGTCTGAATCGGAGATACTTTAGCAACCCTTTTTAATCTTGAAAAAGCAGATACTTATATTACTAAGAGGAAGGCAATGGTCATCTGGTCAAAGAGTACATGCTAACCTATTGTGACATTGCATAGCCTTTCCCCTACCTACCCATTCAGACAAGGCATATGCATGCAATTTAACTCCCATATCTATCTTTTCACAATCAGGTTAGCTGAACATTGAATAGCTATAGAGTGCAAAATCAAGAATTTATCAATTATGATTACCCTTGGGCCAATATTTAAGTGTTTTGGTAAAAACATTTCACCATAAGAAGTCAAGGACTCCAGAGTGACCATCCTGATTACTGCTAGACACCTCAAACTTATTTTGTGGTGGCACCAAGGATCCCTGAGATGACAACTGCCCCATACAGTTGTGATATAATCATGCCTATAAAATGTCCTTGGATACAAGTTCAGTCCTTAACAAATGGGCACCTCCAAAAAACATGGCCAACATCTTCATTATTCTCACTACAGCTACAATTTATATCTGTTAATGTCATTTTATTATCAAGCTTTCTATTAGTTGGGAGTGTTATATACTTGGCATCTTATTTTAAGTGCTTCTAAACTGCTTAAAATTAATACATTTTAGGATCATTCTTTTACAAAGTGTTTC
>LPNX010170767.1:148936-391436 GCA_001517045.1 Pseudotsuga menziesii
ACTACAGGAGTGTATAAAAACAATGGTTATCTTCTGGTGTCTTGCAATGGAGGCCTAAATCAGATGCGAGCAGCGGTATGTGTGATGCTGTACTCAAACGTTGTGTTCCAGCAGGATTTCTCGTCTGTAAGATATGTCGTCACTTAGAAATTTGCATTAAGTTTAGAGTGTCTATTTTGTATGAATATGGCAATCTTTGTATAGCCTGATTATTATTTCCCTCTGATTAATTACAGATATGCGACATGGTTGCTATCGCAAGGTATCTTAATGTGACATTGGTTGTACTAGAACTGGACAAAGCATCATTCTGGGCAGACCCAAGGTAAGTTAATATGTGATAATCATATAATATACTCAAATGGTTGGTTTTTTCAGTGTTGTTATCCTTTTTCTATGTGAATAGCTTGTGGTGGGGAGATTTTATGCTCTGGAAGTGTTTCTCTATTCTTAATAAAAGTGTGAATTTCTGTTTTGGCAGTGAATTCAAAGACATATTTGATGTTGATCACTTTATTACATCTTTGAGAGATGAAGTTCGAATACTCAAAGAACTTCCCCCAAGACTAAATAACAGAGTACAACAGGGAATGGTACCTTCCATGCCTCCTGTGAGCTGGTCAAACATATCATACTACCTTCATCGGGTAGAGTAGATGTAGTTTGGCGATTTATAGTCTACGTTTAGCAATCCGTCTTTCACTAATTTTTAGCAATTTTGCTTTCTCCTCTGCAACCTGCTAAAATATATTACTCTTCATACTGCAGATTCTTCCACTGATACAGAAACACAAAGTTCTGCATTTGAACAAGACAGATGCACAACTAGCTAATAATGGTTTACCATTAGAGATCCAAAAGCTATGCTACCGTGCAAATTACCATGCTCTTCGGTTTACCGCACAAATTGAAGAGTTAGGCCGAAGGCTCTTAAAAATTTTGAGCGAAAATGGGCCATTTTTGGTCTTACATCTTCGGTATGAAATGGATATGTTGGCTTTCTCTGGCTGTACTCATGGTTGTACTGATGAAGAGGCTGAAGAACTCACCAGAATGAGGTGAGTTATTGTTCACAATAATGAAAGTCTTTATTTTTCCTCATGAAATCATTTCTAATGTTTTTCGAAACAGTAGTGATCTACAATTCCCTGTCAGGTATGTGTATCCATGGTGGAAGGAAAAAGTCATCAATTATGAACTGAAATGATTGGATGGCTTATGTCCATTAACACTAGAATAGACTGCACTCGTTTTACAGGCACTTCACTTTGATAAAAGTATGCAGATTTATATTGCAGCTGGTGAAATATATGGTGGAGAAAGGAGGATGTCTACCCTATCCGCAGCTTATCCCAAAATGGTATGTTAAGTGATTAAAGGCATCCTTGTCTTTTAATACTCTTGCAAGGTATTTCTCTTTCATTTTCTAGGCCATCTTTTAATGAGAAAGGTTTAACAAGTTAGAAAAGAAATGTTATTTAATCCCGTGGATTTGAGGCCTTTCCAAAATCACTCATCCCAATTGGCTGCTCTGGATTACATTGTCTCTTGTGAGAGTAATGTGTTTGTTCCAACATATGATGGAAATATGGCCAAAGTTGTTGAAGGGCACAGAAGGTAGATGTTACAAATCCCTAACCTTTATGTCCCTTATAATTCAATTGCAATTTTACTATGGTTAAAGTCCACAAACCATTTAAGTACTATTCAAATTTAACTTTGTTAATTTGTAGACAATTGTCTAAAGCATGGAATATTTTTATCCATAATGGATTTAGTTTTTTCCTTATGTTATTGTTCATTGTTGCTTATGCTTTGCAGATTCTTAGGATTTCAGGAAAAAACCTTGTTGGACCGAAAACATCTGGTTGGACTTTTTGACCAATATAACAATGGGTCCTTAAATTAGGATGAATTTTCCCTCATTGTTAATGAAGTAAATGCAGAGTGGATGGGAGAACCAACAAAAAGAATAGCTATACCTAATAGACCAAAGGAAGAGGACTATTTCTATGCAAATCTAGAGGAATGTTTGCAATAGCCCCATGATCTTAACACAGTTCCTTTTAGTTATTTTCATTATTTTATTATTTACCACAGGAGTCTCTTGTTCCTGCAAGAGGGACTATTTCATTTTTATATGATCTCCAGAAATCCATCTACTCAGTTATATTAATGCTTTGGAGGATTCATGGTTTTTTCATCCCTTAAAGAGCGTTCTTTAAATTATTTTCTGAAAAGTCAGAGCTAAAACATCTCTGAGAATATAAAGATCGGTGCCTTCATGAGCCTTATGCACAGATGTCATATGCGCATATGTGTTCCACCGAAAGTAAAGGAGTGTTCTTTTGTTGCAGAGTTCACCATAGTTGCGGGTTGGTATAACATCATCTTCCTGAGTAAAACAAACCTGTAATCATAGCTAGGACAATCTATTTTTCCTCTACCAGAGTTTTACTTGATGAGCTGCATCATTGTGTACAGTTCTCAATATGGTGCCAGAGAAGGTATAATCACACAACCAAATGTGTGGATTCTGAAAGACAGCTAGAAACATACGAAATGAATTGTATTGATTGTCGGATCCTCTAAAGGCATTGTCCATTACTGGAGGTAGATGGCATTGTCTTTGCATGAATACAAGAGAAAGGTTCCATCTCTTCATATCTTGTTATTGAACTAGACCTAGTAACTTCCATTGATTGTTACACTTTGCAATAAAAATCACTTAAGCAATCTGTTGTTTTTACAGAAACTCCATATTGACACTATTACTTGAGAAATTTGAGATTTCCACTCCTACCCATATGTATGTGAGTGGAAAATTGTCTTTGCTAAAACATTGGTTTTTTAAAGTTACATTAAGCTCTACTACATTCTTCAATTAAAGTTGAAGGCACTAGCATAGATAGTCTCAAGTAATGCATACATATTCTTTGTTGATCAAATACACATGTATGGCTGAGCCTCGGTGTTGTTTCTTGATATCTCTTAAGAGGGGTGTATATATAACACCTTATTCCTAACTAGGAATAAAGCCTCGACTTACTGTTTATTTTCACTCTGCAGTTGAGGTATACTTTTAGGGTATATAATTTGCAAGCTTTGAAGAAAAATGACATGAAAATTAGATAAGTAACTGTGGCAGTTTAAGATGTGTATGATTTGATGCTTAAAAGACATTGGCCTTTTCTGCATCCGGATTTGAAGTAAACCAAAGCATGGTTCGCTTTTGAACCTTTTAGATTTGAGGGTTTATATATACAAATGGTCAGTCATAGTGCTTTTTGCTATGATTACCCATTTTGAAATCTCATTGGGCTCCCAATGTTACTTTAAGTTTGTGAGTCGTGATAGCTCTGACAAGCAGACAACAAAAGGGGCAAGTCGTGGGTGAATTTTGGCAGTCTAATCTCAGCATTTAAGCCAATTGGTCTTTTGTGTTTTGATAGTGTGCTATCCAAACTCATATGGTTAGTGTTTCTCTGTTTAAAAAAGAAGAGTTTACTTAATAATATTCTAACTCTAATGCACATAGTATCTGCAATATGCCTGATTGATTATCATATCTCAAGTCAATGTGGCTACTATTTCCCTATTTTCCCCCCAAAAAAATGGGTTACTTATAATATGATTGGTGGATTATCATATTCAAAATTAAATAAAACAAATCTTTATATACAAAATTTCAGTTGTACAGTTTTCAAATTAACTGTTTCAATCTGGTTGAAAGTATGTTATGATTTTAGGGAACTACACTGTACATATACATAAGTTATTAGTGAACTAAGGAGCAGCGTGAAACAATTAATTTGCCAATACTTTCAATTTCATTTTTTTTGTTTCTGAGTTCTGCCTTTCAACCACTAAACCACAGCCAGACATGAAATAATTATTTATATGTTTTGATTCTTGTAATAGGTCCAGGTTTCTGAAATTGTGGGCAAGACATTTGCTTTGTATTTCTCTGCTCATTGGTGCCCCCCTTGCCGAACTTTCACACGAAACCTTGTAAAGGTATACAATGAACTCAAAGAAAGGGGAGAAGCATTTCAGATTGTTCTCATATCTACTGACCAAGATCAAGAGGCTTTTGAAGAATACTACAACAACATGCCATGGCTGGCTCTTCCATTTGCGGATAAAACTAAGAAGGATCTCTCAGGAATTTTCCATGTAAGAAGCATCCCATCCTTGATTGTGGTTGGTCCAGATGGAAAAACTGTCACAGACAATGCCAGAAGTGCAGTGTCCACCCATGGAGCCAAGGCTTATCCCTTCACTGATGCTCATCTTGAAAGGCTGGAGAAGGAAATTGAACAGATGGTTGAGAAATCACCCAAGGAGATGAGGTACAGTCGGCATGAACACCCACTTGTATTGACACAGAGGCATGTATATGTCTGTGATGGATGCAACGAATATGGCACTGCATGCTCCTATTATTGCAAAGATTGTGACTACAATCTTCATGTGACTTGTGCTTTGAAGAATCGACAGGATAAGGGACAGGACACAGATACTGCATTGGATGAGAACGGCAAGCCTGCAAAAGTAATCTGTGATGGAAATCAAAGGTGCTCATTAAACATGATATGCTGAAGGGTCTTCAATTTGGTGCTGTAGAATGCATGGTTATCGTTGGATAGACAATTATGTAACTGAACTTTGTTAAGTGGTGGTTACTTAGTAGTGTCAATAAATAGATTGAGTACTTCATAGTCTATGCTCTGAATCTACTGTGGGAATTCAAGATGACTTTCAGGAATGTATAGTGGTGGAGTTTGCTTCCACCTTTAGATTATTTTAAATAGTTGGCTTCTGCTAAATTGCCATGTTATTTTGTAATCATATGTGAATTTTTAAAAGCTACATAGTCATGGAGTTTGCTTTGCATTTGTACTACTTATACGTGATTGATTATCTTCAATAAAAAAACATATTCTAATGGGTTTGACCAATAGGTGATTGATTATCTTCAATAAAAAAACATATTCTAATGGGTTTGACCAATAGGTGATTGATTATCTTAAATAAAAAAACATCTTCTAATGGGTTTGTTGATAATGGAGATAAAATTGTTTCATATCGACCTCAATGGTTAGGATATTGTCTATATTTGTTACTCATGTCGAGTTATAAAGTATGCATCAAAATTGTGTAACCAAAAGTTGAGTTTCTCACTATTAATTTTTAAATTGAACTTTGGGATTTTTACTATTTCTTCTTACTAAAAGGAAATATATGGTAATAAATTTTCCTATTGTCAATTAAGAAGTTGATGATACTACTCGATAAGTGAATGTGATGCCAAGTTGATAAAGAACACTAACACTATAATGATCCCCATACCAAGTGAAAGAAGGTATTGATTGCTTCAAATACATAATTGCACAAATCTAAATATTATCAAAGAGTGTAGATCTACAAGAATATAAAAGGCATAAACCTTTAAAAAAACTAGATTTAAATCCTTGATTTTAAGAAGCTTATAAATATTAAATCTAATAAAGACAAAAAAAATAAAAATAAATTAAAAATAATTACATCTAAAAATCATAATTAAATTATGGACAATCTCAAACAAATTTAGAGGACAATAAGATGTCACAACAAGAATTGTAAAAAAAATTATAGAGGAAAAGTTTGCAAAAATCTGGCATTCAAACATTCCACAGAAGATCAAATGCTTTATCTGGTTGGCATATAACAAGAAATTGAATACTTGGGAACACTATAACCTTAGAGACCTAAGCCTAAGGTTTGCATATAACAATAAATTGAACACTTGGGAACATTCCATGATCTAAAGAAACCCATATTGTCATAACTATAACCTTAGAGACCTTATCATCTATATTAAATGACTCAGCAAAATATATAAAAGGAAAATTATTACAAGTTCCAAATACCATCCTTAGCTTCAAAAAGGACGGTAAGTCTCAAATTTTTCATCATAATTCTAAATACAACAATTTAAAATATTAGAATGTATCCTTAAGAAATCTCCCTTCATTCAACTAGTTCCACAAATAAAATAAAACCTTCCATTCCAACCTCGAGAATGCTTGCTTCGAAAGGAAATTCACTTCCTCATTGAATTCACCATACACATGTTGAAATTGCAAGTGTGCAAATGCTAAATGAAGATTTCTCATCTTGATTTTCCATCCATCCAACAAACCCACCTATAACTGATCCTTTTGCATAGACTAGTCAATAACAATTTCAGAGTCCCAACAATTTACAAAAAAAAGATTTACTTAGTACAAGTAAAGAACAAAATCGCCCATAGAGCAACCAATTCACCTCAAGTGTTAGTACCCCTTCACAATTCATCTTTAATTTAAACACATGGGTGTCCTTTAGTTTCAACATAAATCCTACTCCACACTTTTTTCCCCTCTCTTGAGAGACACCATCAATATAACCAAGAAGACGCTGCTTATCATTAAAACAAGGTGCATTGGGAATTCTATATTTCTTACATTATCATTCTTTAAAATTTTCCTTAAAAGCCCCAATGACCTTCAAACCAACCCTCATAGCATCCAATCATTATATTTTCTTCATAACGACAATTTTTCTCTCCCTTCATATATCTTGAAGAATTTTTGACATGAAGTAAAGTTTTTGGCACCAAGATGTTTGAGATAAATGTGAACAAAGTTCTCACTTCAGCTTCATACGGTGAAAGTGCAAACAAAGACTTAGGCAAATAGGCTATCCACTAACTCCTCATCAGACAGGTCTTTTTCAAAAATATCAAACAGTTTCAAAATAGATTGGCGGGTTAACAGGAATTCTTATGTCTTTGCCAATGATGTTCTTTTTCTTATTAATAGGTTATACTAGTTAGGCAATGATAGATACTAGACTACCTGTTCTCACTTACCCGCGCAATTGCTAGTTGTAAAAGATATCAATAAAATTGCGTAAGCCAGTTGTTGGAAGATATTTGGGGCTCGTGCCGTTCCACAAGTCAAGAGAGATGTATTCATCCTGCGGTTCCTCCTCCTGCCATGTTGTAATGAAGTCCATCTGGCATTCAAATCGCCTCGGTTTTCCTGTGTCTGATTTTCCTGCGAGGTAGAGTTCCATTATTTCTGGTTTTTTTTTTGGAATTCCTTCAATTTGGGTCGGTTCGTTTGGGCCAAAACCCTTAGGAGCACAGTTCCATGACATAGTTATCCTCAAAGTTCCGCCAAAATCCTTAAGAACAGTTTCATGGCATAGTTTTGCAACACAAATAGGAAAATGATTCCACCTGATTTTATAAGCCGATCTAGAGAACAAATCACCAAAAAAACCACCGAAAAAACAAGGCTATTTTAGTGCCAGTTATCCCACGCCTTCCAACGCAGAAGTGTGTCAATCAACCGAAACTTCTGAAAATTGAGGTGCCCAATGATGTCAAACATAGACTCCCAGAAACGCCGCTCCTCCAAAATATGCTCGCTGTCGGCGAGCAACACTGTTTCTGAAATCTCCTCCCTCTTCCTCGCGTTATTATTATTGTTATTGCGAGAGTGCTGAGAGGGCTCTTTGTCTTCACGGAATGGAGGGTACAGAATCGGGGAAGTTGAATTTGGCGTTGGGGCCTCTCAGGCAATACAGTGTGGCGTCGTAAGCACGGGCAGCTTGCTATGGAATTTTGTAGGAGCCAAGCCATATCTTCTTTCTGGTTTTGGTTATACGGATTTCGGATCCCAGCTCCCCCATTTTTGCCTTCGGATTCCTTTAAATTGGGGGAGCTTGTGGGTTTGCTGTTCCTCCTCGGGGTCTTCGTGCATATTTGGAGATGCAAAAGCTCTTTGCAACTAGTGAGTGAGAAAATAGTGAGGTAATTGCTTGAGAGAACTCAATGAAGTGTGTCAGGGGATTGAAGGCGAATATATATAGGTATCAAAAGCGCGTATTATATCGTGCGGTTAGCTATACATAGGAAAATCGTAAGTCAAAGAAAGGATCAGGATTCACAATCATGACAGAAAACATATCATCAATTCTCAAGCCCGAGCAAACATTTTGGATAAATATTGATAAAACAACTTTAAATAATAAAGGCCTGTGAACTCATGTGATAAGTGTAATTAGTGGCATGGTAATACCTACTTCATGTGACACTAGAACTCCAGCTAAGAATTGGGAGTTGACTTAATGTACATAAGGCTTAATAGAACTCTATTTGAAAATTAGGAGTCGACATAACTCCAAAATGTTATATTAAGGATAATAGCTTTATATATTAACTATTAGATATAACTATTAGCATAACTTTAATAATGATATAATTATGAACTTAACTTTCAATATAAAATTAACAACCATAAATTAAATTGTTGTTATATTATATTAACTATTAAATATAAGTAGTTGACATATCTTTAGAGAAAAAAACAATATTAATATAACAAATATATACATGTAAACTTATTCTAAACATATTAATTTTATTAATATGATTAATATACACATAAATATATAAAATTATATAAAAGACAAGTCGATTGGCGCTCTACATCCCATTATAGGGAGAAAAAATTGTTGATAAAAAACACAACACAATATGGGGAGATGTTGTAATTTTTTTTTACTTAACAAAATAATTAAAATTTAAAAATCAAATTACTAGCAAAAAAAAATGTTGGTTGTGCACATGGTTTAAAACCATGTGCCAAGCCTCCTAAACAACCTATGGTTTTATTGTACATGGTTTAGGAGGGCCTTCCAAATGGTTTTAAAACCATGTGCAAGGCCTCCTAAACAACCCATGGTTTTATTGTATATGGTTTAGGAGCTTGTTGCAAATGGTTTTAAGGCCATGTGCAAGGCCTCCTAAACAACCCATGGTTTTAGGAGGGCCTTGCACATGGTTTTAAAACCATGTATGGAGCAGATGTTGTAATGTTATTTCAAAATAAGCAATAATATAAAATATTATATCTCCTTAAATATTAATAATAAAAATATTATATGTCAAAGTTAAATAAAAAGATGTGTCTTTTGATCTGAATCACATCAAAGTTGATAGTTGAGTACAATAATTAAGAAGAGCTCTGCATCTCCAAAGATTTAATCCCTCTTTTGACTATTTAACTCTATTATTAGTATTGTTTTATGATTGATAAATATTTATTTCTTTTTTGTCTCTATTGTATCATCCTGAGTCAAATCAATAGTTGTGGAGTCTTTCTTAGACGTACCTAAGTCAACTAGGGTCTATCAGGAATTTGTTAGCTTGGTTGGAACTTGGCCTTCTTTTTGTCATGCTTTCGTGTTCTTGTTTATGCCATTTTTACTGTGTATAATTGTTTTTGTTCATTCTTTATTTACTTCATTTTTCTCTCAATATAGATTCGTTTATTTGTTCTCCTCTTAGTGTTTAGTGGACATATCTATAATCTATTTTTTTAGCTCTTGCATTCGTTTTTTAATGTAATTATTTTGATTTTTAATTTTGTTAATTATTATTTGTAAATAAGATTTGTTTTATCATTGTTTTTAAAGTTGTATTTTACAATTAAATATTTGATTCTATATTATTTTTACTTTAAAAATAGTTTAAAACATAATATTTAATAAAATACTTAAATTTTTTATTTTAAGTTGAAACAATTTATATAAAAATTGTTTTAAAGTCTTCTCTTCATCATATATATTTTAATTTTATCTTTACCATTTTATTAAATTTATTTTAATTTTTTAATTTTTTTCTTTTAATCATTTATTTAGACTTAAATCTTGTAAACTCATATCAGCATTGATGCGTCCTCGCTTGCTGTTATTGTTTGCAGCCTTGAAAGCTATTTTTCCTATTGTGAAAATTGTTACACGTACTGTGCTGACATGTATACCATTGTAATGCTCTTATTGTTTGCAGCCGTGAAAGTTTTTTTGTCTCTATTGTGAAAATTGTTACACGTGTTGTGCTGACATGTATACCATTGTAATGAAGCATGATGATCTTCGAAGTTATCTTCAAAACCAAACAAAATATCATAATCATAATCAGGTGGGAACATAGATGACAGTGTATATTTACACCAAAATTTTCTTAAAAATATATATAAAAGAACTTAGTGTTAGGTTATTTTAAGAGGTTTTAGAGACGGTGATTATTAATCAGTCTAGAGCAGAGTAATGATTGCTATCTCAATCTTTTCCACTTAACTTTATAAAAAGGCTATAAAAAACTTCAGATTTTTGGAGATTCACTTATCATTATCGATTGGGTGAATAAAGTTCAACAATATAGAAATCTTGCTCTCTTTTCTCTTTATGAAAAGGTACACAGACTCTCGACAAATTTTGATTACATTTCATAACGCCATGTTTACAGGGAAAGAAATTCAGATGGGTGAAGATAGGGAAGCTGAAGTGTATGAGTTCTTTCATAAACCATTCATAGAAACACTTCCTACAGAAACTGTCATTTGAACATTTTGATCTCTTTACTTTCTGAATTCAACATGCCAGTCACAATCACAAGCAGTTTTTGCCACAATCTCAGCGCTGTTTTTAAGCTCAAGGAGAGCTATATCTTTGACATATTTATGGCTCTAACTGAACAGTTTAAATTTTCAGGCTTTTGGCCTAAAGTTTTTGGAAGCTTTTCCTAATATTGTTTTTAGTGGTATACGAAGCATACAAACTATGTAAAAACTCTTTTTAATTAATATAAATATAAGTTTAAAAAAAAAAACCATTGCTATCACAAATTCATTGCTAATTATTAAAGCTTAAAATGCTAAAATCCAACAGCCAACCAGCCAACCATAAGCCTACTTGCTATGCCGCAAACTAATTAATTTTTGCAAACTCAAAATTTTGAGACATAAAAGAACTATGTCATTGGAATTTTGACCCATCAAACAATATCCGCCATCAAAATTTCCTATCTAACACTTTCCCGCAATTTTAACCCATCAAACAGTATCTGCCATTAAAATTTCCACAAGATTTCCTATCTAACACTTTCCCTAAAATTTTAAAGAATTTGTATTCTCTATATTCGTGACATTAAAATTTCTACCAAATTTCCTATTGAACACTTTGCTGGAAAATTTTAAATAATTTTTTTCTCCTTTATATTTGTCATCAGTGGTCACCCATTTATCTGAACTCCTCATAAGCTCCACAAATCCAGAGAGATGTACGTATCTTGCTGCTCCGAAGTCGGAATGAATTGATCTACCGTGGAAGTATCGTCAATCCACGGGAAATTCTGGAAATTGAGGCACGCACTGCTGTCAAACAGAGACTCCCAGAAACCCCGATCCCCCGAAATCTGCTTGCTGTTGCTCTGCAACTCCGTTTCTAAAACCGAAGATGAACACGACGAGGAGGCGACGGAAACCCCGTTGTTATTGTTGTTATTGTGCGAAGAGGGCGAAGTGGAAGGTAGTTCGTCCCTGGCATATCTAGCGGCGGCGAGCTGAATCTGGCGGGGTGTAAGAGAAAACGCCCCCGGAATGGAGGGTACAGATTTGGGGAAGTTGAATTTGGCGTTGGGGCCTCTCAGGCAATACACTGCAGCATCGTAGGCGCGGGCGGCTTGCTCGGACGTTTTGTAGGAGCCGAGCCATATCTTTGCTCTGGTTTTGGGCATCCGGATTTCAGATCCCCAAGTCCCCCATTTTCGCATTCGTATTCCCTTAAATTGGGGGGCGCTTTTGTGTGGAATCTTCGCATGGTAGAGCGTTCATCCGGTCTTCCTCGGGGGCTTTCTCCATATTTGGCAACGCAAAAGCTCTCTGGTACTAAGTGAATATTGTGAGAGTTATGTGGGAATTGCTTTGACTGAGCGAAAATTGGAGGCGGATATATAGCTATCTCAGTGCGTAGAAAAAGCGCGGATGAAACAGTGTGGTTAGTGACACGCATCAAGCAAAAACCATGAGAGAGAATGTTGACCTGTGCTTTGCAGATCTGACTAGTAAAATATGATCGGTCCATTGTGCCATGTTTTCTTCCAGAAAGAAAAAAGTGTTGTCAGTCAGTGTGACGTTTACTAATTTTGATTTTGAAAACCAAAAAGTGTTGACAGTGTGGCGTGCAGGGCTGGAATTTGACATTCCAGAGAACGTTTTTTTCATTTTTACTTAATTTTTTTTTTAATAAATTTAGATCACTTCGTCAAAATTTTTAATACTTATGTTAATTACTAAAACTTAGTTAACAATTTTTAGTCATTGTGCTAGGTCAGCTCTTGGGCTGCTCTTAATTTTAATCCAAGAACACATAAATGCTAGACTTCTCTATTTTCGTGTATATGTATATTTTAAAATTTACTTAATTAATAAAGTTTTATATAAATATTTTACTCATATTTATATATAATATAAAAAAAATATAAAAATAAATTGACAAACTGTCAAATGATAGGCACTAAAAACTTAAAATCGACATTAAAAATTTATTGACAAGCACATGAAAATTGAATTTCCAATCCTGGTGGGGTGTAATAAATTAATAATTTTGATTTTGAAAACCAAAAATTTGTTGACAGTGTGACGTGTACTACTTTTGATTTTGAAAACCAATCTCAACCGTACCTTGTTTCAGTTCGGTACGTGTTTCAGATCTTGCTAGGCATTCCCTTTTCAAAAAGGGGGACAATATTCATCATCGCGTGGTGAACTATTAAATATTAAATTGCTATGTAAAATGGGTTAAATATATCGTTGAATGTGAAGTAATTGAGATTCAACCATATGGAAGAGTTGAGGCACCTATTAGGAGGAGTCCAGAGGATCAAACGAACTCAAAGAACACAACAAAAAAATGCAACCAGCGAACGCTATCACCAGCCTCTCAAGTTGCGGAAGGTTAATATTGGGAATGAGGAACGAAAGGGGCTCACCCGTGGAAGGAAAGAGGGTTTTTAACGACTTAATATTATATCTATAGGCTATCATTTTTTTTTAATACGATAGAAACAACATCCTCTTGAGAGTATATCTAATAGCCTGTAAGCTAGATATACCAATATTTGTGATTTGGCAGGGGCTAAGACATCTCGAAGCCCACCTGGTTGAGCTTCTATTCCAAGGGTCGCCTACCTTTTGAGCCTTGTCACAACTGGCCAATGAGCAACCTCGCCCCCTGCCGATTTTGAACCACCTCGAGGGAGATAACACATATTCTTAACCATTAGACCCACTTAGGTGTTCCTTACTTTTTAATATTACGCTACCAATATTCATTTACAGTTAGGGACCTTCGCAATTGGAGGGAGCAGTGGAATTATTTTCTCTTTAGATAAGGAAGGGTCTAAATTTGCAGCGGGTGGGTGAGAGATTTGGCCCTTTCTCAACAGATCCAAATGATACAAGTTTTGGGGACTCTTCAGTTGTGATAAATTGGTTGAAGTTTAGTAGTTTGTAAAAAAAAACATATCTTGAGTTTGATTTATGATGAAATCATTTGTATATCAACCCTTTTTAGAATATCAATATTAATCATATCTCAAAAAAAGAAATTACACAATCAATGATCTTTTAAAGGAAGTCATATCTCAAAGAAACTACACAACCAATAATCTAAACGAAAGCCTTTTACTCAATGAGAGTATTTGGAAAAGATGGGGTGGGAGAATGTTCAATTGATGGAGGATGACCCAAGGCTTTTTTATTAAATGATTTATGAGAAGTCCCATACAATTATATGGATATTATTTTTAAGGATCTATATGATCAACATCTTTGATTATCTGTCTTTGCATGAAGATTGTAAAAAAAAATCTGTTTTGTTTTGTGAGGAGGTCAACATTCCGTTGGTTGAACTTAATGATTTGAACTTTGTTTGAGGTGGATTTTTTTATACATTATATAAGAAATGTTGTATAACAATGTAAAAGTAGTTTTTGTTTATAATAGAAAATTAGGAAAAAAGAAAAAAAATGCCGTTGATTTGAGTTAATACCTATATTTTCAAAATCAATTAAGTTACTTAATTATGAAATACAAAATATTAACCATTTTTGTATATGGAAAGCTCAAAGTGAATTCGTTAGAATGCGTTATAAGGTGTAAACTAAAGATACCATGTGAGTTTGTTAAAATGGTATTAGAATGGGTTTACAAACAATTGGTGGTAAGGGTATGTATCATGGCAAAGGTGATATTCGATGCTTTTATGATAATTATATTAATATTTTTTTTCTTTTTAACAATCATGATTAGTATTTTTTGTTTTTGGGTGAAGTTGAATGTGGAGTAAAAGAAAAAAAGTTCAAAGTATATTGAAGAGAAGATTTAATGATTTTATCATGAAAAGTTGATGTAAAAGGGAATATGTGCAATAAAGAAACAACTAGATGAAGATGATTGCAGCAGAGGAATTGGTCTCATGAAATAAAAACAAAAAGGAGAGATATTTGAGAAACTAGAATTGGTGGAGTTTGATGAGAGAGTGGTAATGGTGTAGAAGAGGGAGGATAGAGAGGCAATAAGAAACATATGGAGTGGCAGTAAGAAACATTGAGAGGGAGAAGTTTGAGGTGGTGATCTATAGTGGAACATAGTTGTAGAAGAAAACAAAAATAATAATTTGCACAAGCAATATAGGAATTCATGGCAATTATGATGAAAGTGAACATGACAAAGTAGATGTCAATGTTGAGAAAAAGTGTGAGCTTCTTATAGTCCCATATTGCATAAGATTGGATTACAAAGAGGAAGAAGGATCGAAAGTAGAGAAGGAAGGATGAGTGGTACAAAGTGTGTTACATAAAGAAGAAGAAAATAAAGAGAAAGATAGATATATAGTGCTTATAGTTTTATTGACAACCTACTGAGAAACGCACTCACATTTTCTTGCTAGAGGCGTCTCGTGTAGGAGGATCCTTGGTATTCAAAACTATCTTTTACACAAATTAAAGCATTTTACATTTATTAGATAGAACCATACTACCTAATATTGGTTCCCATAGATGTAATGGAAAATGGCTAGCTTTCAAAGCATAATAGAATACTTGAAAATAATTATAAGTTCAACCTACATAGCTATTGATGATTTGAACTTCCAAATAGCGTGCAAATAGCAAGTGATTATAAGTACCATGCCTAATTCCTTTTGATGAAGTCAAATTGTGAAAGGGTCAAAATGTTCATGAATTGCAAAGGAAAATTTAATTGTATTCAGAAATATAACTGCATTTATGGACTACATTGGTAGTGAAAATGTTGGCTTTGTGGAAATATTTAGATCCTTGGCCAAAGAGTTGTATCCTTGGACATGGCACAACCTTAAAGATTGTTTTCTTATTAGATAGAGATAAATAATTAGGTCAGTCATTATAGTTATCTCGAAATGAAGTTATTAAATTGATAAATATTTTAAACAAAGTATCAAAATTAGTTCAAATGGTGCATGCACTTCTTCCATTATTAAGAAGGTTGTTAAAGGAATTTAGTGACCCTATTTGAGCAATGTTGTTAAAGGAATTTAGTGCCCCTAGTTGAGACTATATAAAGAGTTATTGATAAATATTTGTCGAATTAAGGCTATTGGTTGAATGTGCTACAAAAGATTATTATCTTTGAAAGATAATCATCACCTAAGAAACGAATTGATTCAATTGGTACTTAAAACATTTTCAACCATTTAAATTATGAACATTGTGAATAAATGTAAATCCTACAAAGGAAGTGGATTTTTTTCTCCATGTGAGATGGTTATAGTGGTATTAAATTGTGTAGAAGTTTAATGATTACAAAATGCATGGAGAATTGTTGTACTATGTGCTTGGTAAATTTGTTAAAAAAATAATGGAAATTTGTTATTGTGGATATTTTTGCTAAAAGTTTTATCATTGTGGTGTATTTATGCTTGTTTTCAAATGAATTGTATACTTTGGTGATTGTCTCTTGAATATTGGAGTTAATTTGTTTATATAAATTGTTGGGAAAGTCCCCTCTTGTGTAATTTATAAAGGGGTTATGTCATCAATACATCAAGGTATTGGTGCAATTTGAATAAAAAAAAGAGAATAGGTAGAAATGTTAAGTTGTGATATATAAGAGGAGGAGTCATGTTATACATTGAAAGAGTGAGTGATGACTACCTCTAGTGGTAAGTTTGGATAAATGATGAAAGAGGAGATGCAACTCCAATATTAAAGAGTAGTGGTTAGAGGTCATGGAGGATGAGATATTGAAAAGTAAACAAAATATTGTTACATGGATGTTGTAGCAAAAGAGAGAATTGAAGTACAAAAAATAAAAATCATGGTGAAGAGTGGAGAGGGACACCATACATTCTACATTGAAAATTGTAGTTTTTTAGGAAGAAGAATTCCTATGGTGAAAGGAACATTAGTAAAAAAAAAGGATAATTTGTGACTATAAGACTAAAATGGTTAGTCATGACATTTTTATAGGATAAATACTAGCAAATTTGAGAAAATTCAATGTATTTTAAGTAATGTAGTTATAAATTACTAACATAAACAACTAATATAGTTTAGAGATAAGAATAGGTGACTATTCAATGACTATGTGAATGTAAATTAGTAGTGTCTATTACTTATATGTAATTTATTGATAGTAGTACACTCTTCTAAGAAAATTATTTAATCATACATAAAATATTGAAAGATAGTTATATTTTCTTTTAAATAATCCATCCAAACTTGGATTGACAAAAAATAATTTATGGAGTGAAGAGTGCATACAAGCTATATTATCTTACACCATTCCTATCCATGAATATGGTCAACTTTGGTTATATAATTGGTATATATGTGGCTAGAGAATATGGATATTGAGAATAAATCAATACAATGACAATTTATGCGCCATTTACTTCCCTGCATTACACTAAAAACACATTTTCTTTTATTAAAAATATAAAACTTTACAATTTTGCTTTCCAGCATTAGTTTCATCCATTTGGTAATTGGTGGTAATTGGTGCCTAACAAAATATGAAGTGAAGACTCCACACAGCATGATAAAATTTTATCTTCTACACCAAATATCTCCCTGTAGGAGTAAGTGATGGAGAGAAAAGACATTTGACTCCAACTTTGTCATATCCCAAAGCATCCTCTACCCATCGGAATATTTGATCATTTCCCCATCTTTGTAGTGACAGATGATCTCAAGACAACTAAACAAAATTAAAAATTTGTAAGCTAGAATAGGGAAAGTAATGGAAACAAATTACCATTAACTCCTATCCAAAGAAAGAAGAGAGAGAGAGGTCAAAATTAGTATAGAAGGTTTTCAAGGTTTTTGATGTTCTATAGGGTTTGTAAGACATCATCATCATACTTGGAAGTTTACCATTGTGTTCTCTATTAAGATCATCATCCATGATTTTTATACAAAATGGAGTGTCTACAAATATTACATACCATGAACTTTATACAAATGAAGAAGAGAGGTCAAAATTCCCATTAACTCCTATCCAAGAGGGAAAACAGTGAAAACAAATTCACATTAACTCCTATCCGAATCAAAGAAGAGAGAGGTCAAAATTGGTAGAGAAGGATTTAAAGGTTTTGATGCTATATAGAGTTTCATATAAAATGGGTTGTATGCCATCATCATCATACTTGATACCTCAACATCATGTTCTCTCCTAATATCATCATCCATAATCCTTATACAAAATGGGGAGTCTACAAATATTATATACCATGATATTTATACAAATGGGAAATACACATCGATTGTACCCTTATAACTTTCCTAGTAATTTCATTTGATTGGTGATACAATGAATATACATGTACACTGTCCCTCCCCTCATTGTATATGATGAGAATATTGTGCATACCACTCAAAGGAATTCAACCCAACATTCAACTCAATTAAAGATTGTGTTATCATGGACAGCTTGATGAACCAAGGTGGAAAAGAATGTATGCTTTGATCATATTCATTTTTTTATTTTTTCTTTACAATATTAAATGCATATGGTACAAAATTGTTGATACATATTCCTACCATGGTATAATATATTATATCAATATAATAGCAATATATAGTATTAATATATTATATTAATTAAAATAATAGATTACATTAATATAATATTAATATATTATATTAATTAATATTATCTACAATCATATATAATAGTGATTTGGGAGTTTTCATTTTATTCATGCCCATACACCAAAGAGATCCCATGTATTATGGGCATGGTATAATGGGAAGGCATGGCCCCAATTTCATGGTTGGTGAGATTGTTTCCCATCCAACAAACGTATGAGAATAGTATTATGGACTTAACAAGATCAATAGATGTGTTTGTAAGAAAAATACATAGGTTCACTTAATATATATTGGGAATCTTGGGAATATCTTTAATTATCGAAATATACTACAACACATAAGCATATCAATATTTGAAATCATGGGATAATATTCATTCATTTATCAATCAATAACATGATAAGCATCATTTGAAAGTCAACATAGTTTTCTTCTTTCTTTTGTTGGGGTAACCAATTGAATGGTTCCCTTTGGAGACTTGAAATATTTTAATATGGGAGCATGAAGCCAAGAAGATCAACCATGAGGGAGGTGGTTTAGGATATATTTATGAACAATCCAATACTAAATTATTGAATTATTCATTCATTCTACCCATCTTAAATTTCTTCATTTAGTTACACAATGAACACAATTCGATAGAGATTCACCACTGGCATATGGAGAACTTGATGGTTGTCAATTTCAATGGGAATTCACCATAATTCCAACAAACCCTTCTATTCCATCTTTCTTAATAACCTATATCATATAAAAATATGTTGTTTTCCTACAATTCAAGGGCACTTTAAGAAATTGCATTAGCTTAGATTCATTCCATGAAGATGTGAAACCCAATCCCATATAGAGAGTCTCATAGGAGGAACACATGGTAGAGGAGAAGAAGATGACTTGTGATATAAAAAAAGAACAGACTTGAGTTCTCCATGCGGGTATGGCATGTGGTATGTATACATTAGTAATATTACTAACTCCCAAATTATTAAACTAAAAGGCATATGGTTTTCTCTGAAAATGGTTTTTTATTTTATTTTGTACAACAAAATTTGGGGTGGATAGAGAAATCCATGGTAGAAAATGTGAGTTAAATGGGAATATCACCTTCAATTTTGAGTTCATTTTCTTTGAAGGAAGTTTCCTTTGTTGAGGTATTTATTATTCTTTTATTCTTTTAATTTTATTTTACTTTTTCCATCAATTTTCTCCAATGATATGCATCACATAACACGAACCTCCTTTAATGGAAGTATATATTCTACTAAAATCACCTAGGACTTGAACCTATGCTTATCAATTTGAAACTCATTCTATAAAAATTATTCTGAGAATCACGCCACTAGTGAGGGGTGTCTCTTTGGTGGACAAGGGAGAGGAGCTCCAATCCCTCTTTAGTATTCCCTTCCCAACCTCCCTCTTCCCACATCCCCCCCCCTCTTCCTTACTCCCCCCCTTCTCCTCCCTCCTCCCCCATCCTCCCCCCTCTTCCTATTCCCCTTTTCCTTCCTACCCCCCTTCCTCCTTCCTCTTCCCCCCTCCTCCCCCCTCTTCCTCTTCAATACTACCCCCCCCAATCCTCCCTCCTCCTCCCTTCCCCACGCCCCTCCACACCCTCCTCCTCCCCCTCCTCCTCCACTGCTGAGCTCGCTTGGGTGCCAAAGGGCTGCCCCTCATGAGCGGCGCGATTATGAGAATCACGCCGCTCATGAGGGGCAACCTTTGGCACCCAAGCGAGATCAACGACGAAGGATGATGGGGAGGAGGACGAGGCAGATGCAACGGGGAAGGGAGGAGGAGGGGGAAGGAAGGATGAGGGGAGGAAGAGGGGGAAGGATGGGGGCGGAGGGATGCATGGAAGCGAGGAGGTGAGGAGGGGACGTGGAGGAGGAGGCAGTAGGAAGGAGGAGGGGGATGAGGGACGCGGGGAAGGGAGGAGGGAGGATTAGGGGGGAGAAGGTAGGAGGGAGGACAAGGGTAGGATGTGAGGAAGGGAGAAGGGATGAGGGAGAAGCGGAAGGTGGCGGGGGAGGGAGGGAGAGTTGGGGTTTCAATATTTTTTATTTTTTTAATCTAAAGTTTAGGTGTTTCGATATCAATGTTATATGACCCATTTTATTAAATTGAGCACATAGATCTGTGGACAAACACACAACTAACAAGATAGATGACACAATTTACTCAATTATTGAAGAATGAAACCGTGCAAAAATGGCTTGTAGCTATGAATGATTTTCATTAATCAAAGAGTAATTAGATAATAATTACAGTGAAGTACAATATCTAAATAGCCACAAGCAATTCAAATCCACATGAGGAAATTCGAAATGACTAGACTCTACTTGACTGTAGGTAACTAAGACCTTGTCTAAATCATTATCGGAGGACTCAGTAGTTAACTGACCTTGTTTAAATCATTATCGGAGTTCATCAAAGTTCTAAAACACAACTCAAGTGTTACATTCCATGTTGACTAAGGCTAACTAACTGTGGTAGGTGAGAAATGCGCCCCTCCTGCATGAAGCCATGCAAACCTAGCGCTAACTGAATGTAGAGGACTAGAACTGAATGTAACTAACTCCTAATTGAGCTTGACTAGTCACCAACTCAACTCAATTGACCTTGGTTGGTATCGGCACTCCCAATGGCTCCTAAATTGCATGGATTGGTCTAGGAGGCTCATAAACTGATGCATGCAAGTGCAATCAATGGTATTAGACCTTAATTAGTGTTCCCCACACTTTAGTAATGGAAACATGTGCCCTAATTAGGCCAAGTGGACCCAATGGTGCTAGTGACTAAAAATAGACTAGATGGACTCCCAATTTAGACATGAATCTTGATTTAGACATATGACCAAATTGGACAAGGAAGGATTAATAATCCTAACACCCCCCTGAATGCTAACTTGGACAATCTGTGGGCCTTGGTAACTAAGACCATAGGTGTCAAAACCCCAAATTTTCACAAAAATTTAAAATTTTGAGATAACATAAAATGCTGAATATAAGTTGTTTACTAACAGCTAACGGTTAGCGGAAAATGAAACATTCCAATGATTAGTATTACACATTTTCAAATTACGTTAACTAAAGTAGCTTCTTTTTTTTGTAATGTAAATAAGATTTACTTGCATACTGTTTTCTTTCAGTTTACTAATGAGTCTACTTTATGGCAAGTAGGTGGAATCTAACTTTGAATCCTGGGATTACTTAGCATTTATGCTAATGCAGACCAATTGCTGATTCTTACAGGTTCACAGGTATGATTGAAGAAGTAGACATTTTAAATTCATAAAGTATCAAGAAGTGTTTCTAATTACAAAATAATATGCTAGTAAAAATAAGCTGATAATTTTCAAGCAACTTCAATGAGGTAAAGTAGTTTATCTTTTCTAGTTTTTCTTGTAAGTAGAGTTCAGATAAATAAGTTTCTTTGTTTATCAAGCTTAGCGACACCAAAGATATTTACTGTGAACTCTAAGCTTGTAATCTTTGTCCCAAATTCATTTCTATTTTAACATGCTTAACTTGCAAATGTTATACTTATTCGCGCTATTTGTTTTTATTCATGGAAGAGCTTTTATCATTACTGATAGTAGAAAATTCTCAATAGAATATACGATTCGATTTTATTTTTAACTTATTAGTTATAGAAAATATCAACCTGCTACTTATATGTACTTGAACCAGTTGTTCACTAACATGTTATCAAATTTCTTACTTACATTAACGACGTACTGCATGTACTAAAGTAACCACCTACATTATCGTATCATTTACTAAAGTACCAAAATGATCGTTATTTACATTCTGAAGGGAAACTTACTGTTTGTAAAAAATCCTTGATATTATAAGATTGATTATTGTAACAAATAACTGCATCGTTCCAAGATGGAATACTATTTTCCCTTACTTCTGAAGTCTAAGTCAATCAATGTCGTTTCAATGATTATAGACTTGAGCATGGTTATTCCATTGCAATTTATTATTATCATAATGCCTCTCTTATATTAAGTTAATGTTTATAGTAACTAATAAGGTAGATCTTTCTTTCATGATCAAAATTCTACTTTATAAGAAGTATAGGTTATCTTGTATAAACACAAAACTATCTTACCCAATATAAACAATTATGGTAAATTACTAGCATTGACAAGTCGAAAGGCAACTAGTGTCTATGAAAGTTTTAAACCAAAGTTGAACTTTGTAAAAGTCATAATTATACTCTTTTACTATGCTATCCAACTCTATAATTTATCACCACCCAAGCTATTGGTTTATGAGTGATAAGTTTGGTTTACAAAACATGCATACTTAACATTATTTGCAAGTATATAAGCCCACTTGTTGTAAGCATGATCGAATTTTGGGATTAACATAAAGATTAAGTGGTTATCACCCTTCGCTAGGTCAACGTTAACATATTATTGTTTTATCCAAATGCCAATAATGAGCTATCAAACATTATGATAAGAATTACATATTATTAACGATATGATATATATAAGCATCCATCATAGTTCATGCAATGTTTGATACAAATTATTGTTTTTAATAATTTGGATGATTGAAACTGTAGGTGGACTTTGGAATCGACCCATGCATGGTTTGAAATATTTGAGGGCACATGGTCACCTCCTATCCATGTATTGGAGATATAAAACCATTGCAACCCTAAGTCCTTTGTCATTCTCCCACCGAAGTTCACACTAGCCTTCGGGTTGCTCTGCAAGGTTTCATGGTGGTCGTGAGTGTTCTTCCTGTTCCAGCTTGCTCCAAGTCTTGGGTTAACGTTGCTGTAGTCTCCTACATTCAGTCTTAATGCTAGCCTTCATAGCTATGGGTTTTACCATGCAAGAGTTCACTGGTTGTTGCACTTGGCTTGCAGCCTATCCTTAGCTTCATCTTGCCTTCCCCGTGGCCTGTCACTGCGGTGAAAAGCTAAGCTTCATTGTTGTGGTTGTGCTCCATCGACGTCGTAGGGTTTGGGATTTCGTGTGTGAAATTTGCAGTTGGTGACAGTCTCGCCACTAGACTGTTCGTTACTGTTTATTAAGGTAAATATTTGGTTTTCTTCACAGTAAATTATTTTTACAGTAGGGTTTTTAATAGTGAACAACTATTGTGACTAACACACAGTATCGTGCTTCTTCGTGCAGGGACTTGTGACTAATATTGCAACTCGTGAAGAAGATGATGTTGGATGTATTCAAAGGATCGTGGCTTCAATCCGGTAAGCCTTGGGTTCAACAAATGGGTTCTTACCCTGCTTGTAATAGGGTTGTCGATGGTGAAACCTCGAGCTTGGAAGCTTGTCTAGTTTTTCCATTAGTTAAATGATTTTCTTGTTTTTAAATGTAGGTTGTTCTAGTCTATTTACATACCCTCTCTATGTCATTGGGTTGTCTCGGCCTTGAGCTGGGTGTTGTAATTAGTTTCAGTTTCTAGCCTTACGGCCTGTCAATGAAATACATTGGTTTTTAAAAGAGTTTGTCTTCAAGCTCAGGCTCGTTTTGCAGTGATACTATATGGTGACTCTATGTAAGTTAGGGTTTTCCCTAACCAACTGTTAATAATGAAAATTACTATCTATTATATTTTGTGTATACTATTGTTATTTTTTTAAGATTGTAACTCACTCATAGTGTAATTTGTAATATTTACTTAATTGCTTGGGAAATATGAGCAAGGGTTTTCCTGAATGAAACCCTTGTTTAAATAAATCTTTCAATTAATTTTAAATTGGTTCTGCTACTTCTTAAATTTGTTTGATCTAGTATTACAGGTGTGTTGTGATCATTTTAAGTTGTATTTGTACATTTGTCTTTTCATTTGTTCTTAAAAGCACTGTAAACAGTCTATAGTAGTTTAATTGCTTATTAATATAATAATCCAAATAAATGGATTCTAGCTTAAATGTTTTTATTTGTAAAGATTAAATTTGGTTTAGGGTTTTGACCCTGTAGCTTACCTTTATAGGTATAAACCTGTTTGATAACTATAAAACAGTTCTTTACATAGATAGATATTTATTTTTATATTTGTTGTTATTTATATTCTCATTGTTTTTATTTACTAAAACTAACAGGTTGAATTTATTCAGAGTTCTTTGAAAAGATAAGCATAGGTTCTGTAACTTAGTTTGTTTTTTTATAATTTAAATACATTTAATATAACCCTACTTGGTTATAGTAATTGATAGTCTTAGTTTAGTTGATATTATTAGAGCATAAACTATATGATTAGTAGTCTATTTCTTTATTGAACTGAATGTAACAATGTAGCTTGACTGTGATTTTTCTACTGCACTACAATTAGTTACTAAGTAAACACAGAGAAATATAAACCTCTCAATACATAGTTTAACTTCCATAATAATTTAATTTGAATAAAATTAATCTACTGTCTGTAAATACATAGTCTATCTACTAGGATATTTTCTTTACATATTAATCCTTCTACCTGTACTAGATTACTGCTATTTCTTTTCCAATATATTTACATAAATAAACTGATTAACACAATAAACATAGATAACCAGATCATTATTCTTTTTTTATAATAACCTACATACTGAAATAAATTACTCTGCTAACTATGAAATGCAGAACCATATCTATTCTATTCAGTCTCTTAACATATTCTTTCATCTAGTGTAAATACTCTATCTTTGCTGTAGTACGGCCTGGTCCTTCCAGGTGTGGAAAAACACAGACTAGAATTATTTTCCATTATAGCAATTTACAAACTGAATATTTAACATTCATTTAACAGTCAGATTCAAATTTATCTATCTAACACAGTAAAACAAAATAATGTAGAACCTGATTAGGATAGACAACAACAGTGTTAGGAGGCCGTTCCTCCCTACCAAATTCCTGGAGAGTGTTCAAACAACACTTCCTCGGGACCCCCGAGCCTGTTCCTAGTCTTCTTGGATGAGAACTGGTGGAGCATGCAAACAGTAGACTAGTCCAATGACTCGGTAAAATTCCCTGCACTTAGCAGTAAGATCTTTCAGCTTAAAAGCTGCACTATATCACTCAACAGTTATCCCCTCAAACTCTTTCTACAATTCCCTTCCATTGAATTTCTCTGAAGTACATTCACCTGAATGATCACTTCTCTAGAATGAGTAGCCTTAGTTCTCTTCAATGGAAATTTTTATAAAAATTGCCTAGGTCTTTTGGGTTAGTTGTCATTAATTGCGCCACCTGCTCTCATCCCACTTTCTTGGGGGATCATGACCCCAAATGTAGGGAGGTTGCCACCTGCAACAGTTGAAAGTGGTTTGAGGATGCCGCCACATGTCTGTTTGCTCTCCACCTAGTCTCCTCCACCAATTTGACCAGTAAACACTCTTTTAACAGTTCTCCTAAGCTGTTGTCTCTTCCTTTATTTATTTATAAACAAAATTTTCAGAATTACATTAAATATCTTTGACTCTAATGAGTCATCAATTACAACTTAGCATAAAATTTAACATATTGTCCTCAAATAAAATCAAATAATATAATTTTTTTTTTGCAAAATTGGGGCATGTGACATACACACCCCCTTAGAACATAAAATTGTCCTCGATGTTATTTATTCTTCATCCTTAGAATTCCCCTAGAATAGAATTGGATATGCATCTCGCATTTTACTTTCCAATTCCTAGGTGGCTTCCTCTGGACTAAGGTGCTTCCATTGCACCTTCACCTGACCAATGGTGTAGTTCCAAAGTGTGATCTCCCTCCACCTAAGGAGACAGTCTGGCTTCACCAGAAAATGTCCTTTTGTTTCCACCTGTACATCATCCCAGTTAACAACATGAGTAGCATCATGAACATATTTTTTTAATACAGAAATGTGAAAAACATTATGTACTCTTAAATTTGGTGGTAATGCTAACTGATAAGCTACTTGTCCAATCCTAGACAGTATTTCAAATGGACCACAGTAACATGGTGCTAGTTTTACATAACTTCCCAATCTCAAAGAGCTCTTTTTGGGCCTCACCTTGATGAACACATGTTCACCTACCTGAAACTCCTTTGGAGTTCTTTTAAGGTTTGCTTGACTTTTCTGTCGATCCTGTGCAACTTTCAGATTACCTTGTACCTGCTTTACAATTTCTTCCATTTCCTTTAATAGTTCAAGACCTAATACTAATATATGCATCAGATTACTCCAAGAGATAGGAGTATTACATTTCCTTCCATACAAGATTTCGAAAGGACTAAATCTGGCTGATGCCTGATAATTATTATTCTAGGCAAATTCTACTAGATGCAAATAATCCTCCCATTTACCTGGTTGGTCTTTCACATACATTCTTAATAAATATTCCAGTACTTGGTTTACTCTTTCAGTTTGTCCATCTATTAGAGGATGGAACGAAGTACTAAAATTTAATGTAGTGTTTAATCCTTTAAACAGAGATTTCCAAAAGTCACCTATAAATTTAGGATCTCTATCTGAGATTATAACTTTCAGTATTCCATGCAGTTAGAAAATCTGTTTTAGCAAGATATCAGCTATGTTTGTAGCTTTATATGTAGTTTTAACAGGTATAAAGTGGGCTTCTTTACTTAACTTATCGACCACTACCATGATAGAATCATTCAAATTCTGATTTTTAGGCAGTCCAGTAATAAAATCGAGACTAATTATCTCCCATTTCTAGCTAGGAATGGGTAATGGCTGAAGCAATCTAGCTGGGTGTTGATGTTCAGTTTTCACCTGCTCACATTCAAAACATCTAGTGATATACTCTGCTAATTCAGTCTTCATATTTCGCCAAAAATATTCTTTTATTAACATAGCTATAGTCTTTTAATAGCCTGGATGACCTAAATATGGAGTTTTATGGATTTCATCCAAAATTAACAACTTAACTTTAGGTACGTTAAGTACATACATTCTGTCTTTATACAGTAAAAATTCTTTTGCATTCAAACTATACCCTTTACTTAAGATTTTTGTTGGATTTCCTTTATTTTTAGCTTGTAAGTTTTAGTAAATTTCATCTTGTTCTATCCCTACTTTAAGCTGTTCATCCATATCTATTGTACAAGTGCTGATAACTGCTGTGAAATTCAGCCTTGCATTCCTACTTAATGCATCAACAACTTTATTTTCTTTACCTTTTATGTGTTGAATTTCGAAATCATACTCACTTAGAAAAGCTAGCCATCTAGCTTGTCTAGCATTTAGATTAGGCTGATCTAACAAATACTTTAGTCTTTTATTATCAGTCATTAAAATAAATTTTCTGCCAATTAGGTGATGTCGCCACATCTTAAGAGCATGTATAACAACAGTTAATTCCAGATCATAAGTTGCATAATTCTTTTCATGAATTTTTAATTTCCTAGACTCATAGGCAATAACATGCCCTTGTTGAGTCAAAAAACCACCTAAACCATCATTGCAGGCGTCAGTGCACACTACAAATTCTTTATTTGGATAAACTATTCTTAAAATAGGTGGAGTGGTTAATAAAGTTTTTAACTTTTTAAAGCTTTCCTGGCATTTCTGGTTCCAATAAAATTTCTTTCCTTTCTTCTGCAAAGAAGTTATTGGATTCACAATTCTCGAAAAACCTTCAATGAACCTCCGGTAATAACCGGTAATTCCCATGAAGGATTGAATATCAGTTACATCCTTAGGAACCAGCCAATCTTCGATCGCCTTCATCTTTTTGGGATCCACCGAAATCCCTTCCTTAGTCACCACATGACCTAAGTACTGAATCTTATCTTTGAAGAAATCACATTTACTAAACTTTGCAAAGAGTTGATGATCTCGTATCTCTTGCAAAACAATTTTTAAATGTTCTTTATGTTTTTCTTCAGTTTTTTAATAGATTAATATATCATCAATAAACACGACTACAAACTTATCTAGATACTTATGCATAACGTTGTTCATTAAGCACATAAAAATAGCTGGGGCATTAGTAAGCCTGAATGGCATAACGACAAACTTGTAATGGCCATATGGAGTTCTAAAAGCTGTTTTAAAGATGTCTTCATCTTTAATCCTAACTTGATAATATCCATACGTTAAATCAATTTTCGAAAACACCGTGGCTCCATGTAGTTGATCAAATAGATCATCTATGCGGGGCAATGGGTATCTATTTTTGATAGTCATCTTATTCAACTGACAGTAATCTATGCAAATTCGCATGGTTTCGTCCTTTTTCTTAACGAAGATGATAGGTGCCCCCTAGGGAGACACACTTGGTTGAATATACCTTTTATCAATAAGTTCTTTTAATTGTGACTTTAATTCATTAAGTTTAAGTATGTTCATTCGATAAGGGGCCTTTGAGCTGGGTAGTGCACCAGGTACCATCTCAATGGTAAAGTCTAGTTCCCTTTTCGGAGGTAATCCCAGAATTTCTTCCGAAAATACATCAGCATACTCTCTTAAAACTGGTATGTACTCCAATTTTAATTCGTTTGTTTTATTTAGATTCTCCTCATCAGTTATTGTTACTGCATAAGCTTTATAACCCTTCCTAACAACTCTCTTAAGCTGCAGAGAAGAAATCTACCTTATGGTGGTTTTTCTAGGGATTCCTTTTACACTTACTGGTTTTCCATCACTGTTTATACACGTAAAGGTTTTATCATAACAATTTAAAATTACCCTATGTTGTTCTAACCAATCCATACCGATGAGTAAGTGATAAGAACCAAGAGGTAAAACATTAATCTTTGCAACAGTTTCAAATTGATCCATAACTACTGCACATTCTTTTACAAAACAAGTTACCTTCCTTTTAGCACCAGTGGCTGACTGAACCAACCAAGAATTTTCAAATTTTGCAACAGATAACTTACATTTTTCTACCATTTTAGGTGAAATATAACTGAGACTAGCTCCTAGATCAATTAAAATAGTTATAGGGGCTTGGTTTATCATACCTTCTACTTCCACCATGGAAGTTTGATATTCTGCTTGTCGATTCTCCAAGGCTGCATTGATTCTGGGCATAGTCCTTGCTAATTATCCAATAGTCATCTCCTCCTATATGGTATGAATATTACTGACAGTATTTTTCCGATTAGGACAGACTGAGGCATAATGTGGGCCATTACACTCCCAACACTTTATAGGTTCTTTACGTTTAAAGTTCTTGGTGTAATTACCATGGTCATTAGCAAATTCTTTACCCTTGGAATTGTTCTAATTTCTTAGTGAATTACTCTTATTCCCTTGGAAATTCTTGTTAAGAAAATTTCTGGCCTTATTGTTTTTAGAATTTCTGTTGGGCACAAATTCTTTCTTCTTTTGATCGTAATGGTTATTATTCTTCTTGGCCTTCCAGTTGGCCATGCTTTTCTTCTTCTGATTCTATTCATAACAGAAGCTGGCTTTCCTAATAGCTTCTTCCAAAGTCTTTGGATTGCCATACTCAATCCTGTCTTTAATATGATAAGGTAGACAGCTGAGGAATCATTGTACATTTGGTTTTTCATCTACAAGGTATGGCACATACCTAAGCAAACTTAAAAACTTGATGTTTAGATCTTTCATAGTCATTGATCCTAATTTAAGCTCATAGAATTATTTTTCTCTCTCCTCATAGTATTGCTCAGATAGAAATTTCTTTTTAAAGTACCTCTTAAAGGTACTCCAATTTACGTTCTTCTCTTTTATTCCCTTCACTCTCTTCAAGTCCTGCCACCAAATATCAGCCTTTCCTGAGAGATTATAGATAGCCATTCTACCCTTTAATTGGTTAGAATAGTTATAGATCTGGAAGTAATTCTTCATCCCAGATCACCTAAGATTCTGCTTCCTCCCCCTTTTCAGTCTCTCCATTGAATGTTGGTGGTTTTATCTTTTTGAATTCCCCAGAAATTTCCTCACAGGGTTTATATTTTCTCTTTTTAGTATAATGGTTATCATCATTACTATCACTAGTAGAATGAAAATTAAGTTGTTCACCAAACACCTTTGAGGATGGGCTGCTTTCATTTTTGGTCTGTTTAATCCTTTTATTTTTATGTTGATGACTTGTATCTTCTGAATCAGCTCTTTTACCCCTACCCTCAGTTTGAAATATTTCTATAAGGATCTGATTTAGCTCCTCCTGAGCTCTCAGAATCCTTTCATTCTCTCATTTAACTGATTCCATTTCAGATTTTAAATCTTTTACTGTTTGTAACAGTTATGAGGAATTAGTGGTTAAATCTTCTGGTATAGGATCTCTTGGTAAATTTTCTGGTTCAGTAAATGGAGATTCCTCCTCTGCATATTCCTCCATCCTTTCCATACCTATTTGTTAAACTTCAGAAACAATTTCTCTATTGAATAACATTTAAAAGAAAATACATCAGCAAAATAATTCAAAATCACTGTTTCATAAAAGCTAGTTGGGCTTTATCAAGGCCTAGTGTTTGAACCTTGTGGTCTTATACCACATGTCAAAACCCCAAATTTTCACAAAAATTTAAAATTTTGAGATAACATAAAATACTGAATATGCGGTTTACTAACAGTTAACGGTTAGCAGAAAATGAAACAGTCCAACGATTAGTATTACACATTTTCAAATTACGTTAACTAAAGCAGCTTCCTTTTTTGTAATGTAAATAAGATTTACTTGCATAGTATTTTCTTTCAGTTTACTAATGAGTCTACTTTATGGAAAGTAGGTGGAATCTAACTTTGAATCCTGGGCTTACATAGCATTTATGCTAATGCAGACTGATTTCTTATTCTTACAGGTTCACAGGTATGATCAAACAAGTAGACGTTTTAAATTCATAAAGTATCAAGAAGTGTTTCTAATTGCAAAATAATATGCTAGTAAAAATAAGCTGATAATTTTCAAGCAACTTCAATGAGGTAAAGTAGTTTATCTTTTCTAGTTTTTCTTGTAAGCAGAGTTCAGATATATAAGTTTATTTCTTTATCAAGCTTAGCAATACCAAAGATATTTACTATGAACTCTAAGCTCGTAATCCTTGTCGCAAATTCATTTCTATTTTAACATGCTTAACTTGCAACTGTTATACTTATTCGTACTATTTGTTTTTATTCATGGAAGATCTTTTTATGATCATTATTGATAGTAGAAAATTCTCAATAGAATATATGATTCAATTTTATTTTTAACTTATTAGTTATACAAAATATCAACATGTTACTTATATGTACAAACGAGTTGTTCACTAACAGGTTATCAACTTTCTTACTTACATTAATGACGTACTACATGTACTAAATTAACCACCTACATTATCATATTATTTACTAAAGTACCAAACTGATCGTTATTTACATTATGTAGGGAAACTTACTATTTGTAAAAACTCCTTGATATTATTGTTAAATTTTTCATATGCTTAGCTAAGACATCAGTATATCATTTCATTTTTCATAATAAAAGCATATAAAACAGGATCACTGAAAGAAATAGTATCACAAGAACAACACAAATTTATCCTAGGAAAACCCTAAAGGGAAAAACCCAGCAAAAGCTTCCTCAATATAGATGCCCCAAAAAGGGAAAAAGGTAAAACCAACAAGGAGATCAAAAACCTGATTCTCCTCCTTCTCCAGCAACTTCTCTCCTCCACAAGTGTGCTATTCCAAGTGAGTGTGTGTGTCCCAAGTGAGGACCACTACACCTCTATTTATATTCATCCGTTCACTTAAAGTTTACTCAATTAACATGTCGGCTTAAGTTAACTCATGTAGGCTTGAGTTACACATGTAGGCTCAAGTAACCACACTGGGGTGCTGATGACCCACCTTTACAATTTGAGGGGACTACCCCATGACTCTTATTAGTTCTTCCGATTAGGAGCATTGGGGTACAATGTAATACAAGTGGTTCTCCCGGTTGGACCATCGGGGACCACAAAAGATACATAAAGAATATTCTTCGAAGTTACAATATTTCAACACTCCCCCTTAATGAGAAGGGTATTCTACATCAACAACAACAAGAGTAGAGATAGAGGACATTATCAACATCAGCAGGGTAACACATCTATAAATCATTGGAAGCTTTTCAACATCATGTAGTCTTCATCTTAAATCTTCAGTCTTCATCATCAGCAACATCTTCAGTCTTTGATCAGCAACATCTTCATCATTTTGATCTTTCAATTAGCAACATCTTCAGCACTTTGACTGTTCAATCAGCAACAACATCTTCAACATTTTGAACTTTCGATCAGCAACATCTTTAGCATTTTGACTTTTCGATCAACAACAACATCTTTAGCACCTTGACCTTTCGATCAGTAGCAACATCTTTAGTACTTTGACCTCTCGATCAGCAACAACATCATCATCATCATATTCTGATCAGTCGATCATAATCATCATCACATTCTGATCTTTTGATCAGAAACATCATCATCATACTCTGATCTTTCGATTAGAAACATCATCAACATAGAAACATCATCATCATACTCTGATCTTTCGATTAGAAACATCATCAACATAGAAACATCATCATCATACTCTGATCTTTCGATCAGAAACATCATCAACATACTCTTATCTTTCGATCAGAAAAATCATCATCATACTCTGATCTTTCGATCAAAAACATCATAATCATAGTGCGTCATCATCATACTCTGATCTTTTAGATCAGTACGTCATCATCATCATACTCTAATATTTCGATCAGCATGTCATCATCATCATACTCTGATCTTTCGATCAGTACGTCATCATCATCATACTCTGATCTTTCAATCAGTACGGCATCATCATCATCAGCAACAACCTGCATACCACAACTCAAAGAAAAAAAGTCTTTGGATCACTTTTGGACTTAAATTCCAGGGATGATACAATCCCACCACATTCTCGACAACCGAAGTTACCGTATTAATTATGGGAGAATCACTCCCTATCACTTTAGGACTAAGTCCAAGGACGATGCAATCCTACCACATTCTCGACGACCGAAGTCACCGGATACAATTACAGGATAATCACTCCCTATCACTTTAGGACTTGAGTCCAAGGATGATGCAATCCTACCACATTCTCGACAACCAAAGTCACCGGATACAATTACGGGATAATCACTCCCTATCACTTTAGGACTTCAGTCCAAGGATGATGCAATCCTACCACATTCTCGATGACCGAAGTCACCAGATACAATTACGGGATAATCACTCCATATCACTTTAGGACTTGAGTCCAAGGATGATGCAATCCTACCACATTCTCGACGACCGAAGTCACCGGATACAATTACGGGATAATCACTCCCTATCACTTTAGGACTATGTCCACTGGATGATGCAATCCTACCACATTCTCGAGGACCGAAGCCACCAAATCTATTATGGACAGATGTCCCAGGATTATACAATCCCTCTTCATTCTCGAAGACCGAGGTCTTCGGATCACTTTAGGGAAGGTTCCCAAGGATGATACAATCCCATCACGTTCTCAATCACCGAGGTCACCAGATCTATTATGGATAGATGTCCCGGGATGATACAATCCCTCTACAACATCACTACTCCCCCTTTCGAGGAAGGTCTTTCCGAACAATACCAAGCTTGTCTCGAAAGTGTTCAAACTCTACTCAAGGCAGAGGCTTCGTCGGTACATCATCATCCAAACCATCATCATCTACATCTTCAATATATGAATACTAATCTATCACCATCTATATCTCTAGTATGTGAATACTAAAAGCATCATCATCTATATCTTCAGTATAGAAATACTGAAATAATCATCATCTATATCTTCAATATGGGAATACTGAAACATCATCATCTCTATATTCAGTATAGAAATACTAAATCACCATCATCTGCATCTACAGTATCATTATCTTCATCTTATCGTGTATGTAGAAATACCGGATTTCTACGTGTTACGTGGAACACAGGGTTCTTTGTCATCACAACTGTGGTTATCACATAGAATCATTGTTGTATCCATCTTCAGGTCAAAGAGACCTGATATCGGCTTCTGAAGCCATATGGCTTCATAACATAGTAGAGCAATCTGCTATGTATTCTGCTTCAACCGTGCTAAGAGAAACACTGGACTGTTTCCTACTAAACCATGAACTCATAGCAGGCCTCAAAGCATATACCTGATTTGATTTTCCTGTCTGAGATACTTCCAGCCCAATCTGCATCTGTGTAGCCATACAATCTATACTCATGGCTACCATCATAGTATAGACCAAAGTCTATAGTCCCTTTCAGAATCTCATCACATGTTTTGCAGCTACTAGGTGAACCCGTCTTGGTTGAACAAGATATTGACTTAAGGTGTTCACAACAAAACAAATGTCTGGTCTGGTATTTGTTAAGTACATCAATGACCCAATGATCTGTTTGTAGTGAGTCACATCCACTAACTCTAATGAGTCATCAGCTAATAGCTTCAGGTTGGATTCCATGGGTGTGGCCATGACTTTTCATTTCAACATATTGAGACTCTTCAATATCTCTACAACATACTTTCCCTGGTTGAGAAAGATTCCTTCTGAACTTTGCCATACTTCTAGACCTACGAAATAATGCATTAACCCAAGGTCTTTCATCTCAAATTCTTCTGCTAGTTTCTTCTTACTTTCCATGATCTGTTTCTCATTCCCTGTCAAGAATAAGTCATCTACATATAGTAATAGAATGACAGGTACATCTTCTACAACCTTGTAGGAAAGGTTAGGATCGACTTTACTCTTGGCAAAGTCCATGCTCATCAGGAAACTATCTATTCTTCCATACCAAGCTCTGGGAGCTTGCTTCAGGCCATAGAGGGCCTTCTTCAACTTGCATACTTGATTCCTTCTTTCTTCAACTTCAAATCCTCGTGACTATTCGATGTAAAACTCTTCCTCAATCATACCATTAAGGAAGGCTTGTCTTTACTTCATCATGGAAGAAACTACCATGATAGTTTTGAAGGAAATGTACCTTGCTTACAGAAGTAAGTGTCTCTTCAGAATTAATTCCCTCTTTATGATAGAAACCTCTAGCCACAACTCTTACCTTACTTCTATCAGAAACATATCTTATCTTGCAAATCCATTTGGAAGATACCACATTCTTGCTTTCTGGTTTGAGTACTATATCCCAAACATCATTCTAGTATCACAACATCTTCTATGAGTTTGTCTTCTCAGGTAATCAACATATCCTAGTCTTTTGCATTCAACCTTGAAGGTTGGAAACTAATTTACTCTTGGTAAAGTCTCAATCCATCACAAAGCTATCCATCATGTCATACCATGTCGAACTTAGATATAATTTTCTGCAGTCATTCCCCCTGAAGTGGAGTATCATCTTCCTTCTTCATTATGTATAGGTGGTTCTATGTTTGACATATACTGGTCAATAGAGTATGTCATGTCATAGTCTATTCTTTCTATGGAGAATCACGAACCTTGCTTTGTACATTTGTTTCATCATATCATATACATTATTCCCCATGATCAACTGTTATTCTTTGATCATAGCTTCTTCCATAGCATTCTTTTCTTCATCTTGAGTTATCTCTTGTACCCATGGTGGTCTTCATCCTTCAAGGTGGATCTACCATTCTCTGAAGATCTTTCTTCCATCAAGGTGTCTCTGACCCTTGGAGCTTCAGATTCATGTTTATTGGAGTGAATCTTGAATTGTCATCACTTGTTCTTCGGAACAAGTCTCATCCTTCTTTTCTTGTAGGAGGTTGTTCATGATCTTTCCTACAATTCAAATGCACCAATTGCATGGTTAGAACTATTTCATAAAACATATGTATAACGACAAATTCTTATGCATCATGCAACTGTTTAGTCAATACAACATTCATCCATATCTCACTTAAACTTTCTAGATGCCTTCCATCTCCACCATGACATTATTGAGATTGTGCACTAATCCAATATGTCAGCAAGGAGGTTTGATAAGTAGCAATGGAGAGTTGTATAGCACCATGAGCTACTTACCCATCACATGCATATTAGTAGTATACAGTCATTAATGCAAACAATCTATCATGCATAAGACATCACCTGAATATAATCAAATGTATAACAAAACAATATCATGAAATGACAATTTAATACTTATCTTTATTTGTTTCATGGGTATACTTCTTATTGAGTCTTCATCTTCATCGTCTTCTTCATCATCATTTCTTATCCTAATGCTGAGGTGGATAAGAATTTCTTCAAGAGTTGAGATCTTCATATTCCTCATTGATTGAGGAATCTTCTTTGGAAGATGAGAGCTTGATCTTCAGAGACGAGCTTCTTCTTCTTCCCAAAGTCGGTTGAAAGTAATCACTTCCTTCTGGAACACATTTATTAAATGATAAAATTCTATGATCCTGGGAGGCCATTCAAGGTGGCCATCACCACTTCTACATTCTTCACTTCTTCTTTCCCCGCTTGAAGTTGTTCTTTGATTTGAGAGATCCTTATGACTGCATGGTCTCTGCATTTTGGATCTTCACATTCTTCAACTGGTTTCTTAAGGTCATATTCTGATCTATGTTCTTCCCTTCAAATAGATTGGTCAAGGAATCAAACCTCATCGATGTATTTAGGGAAGAAACTTGTAGTACAAGTTGATTCGTAACTGAATCATCAATGATCTTCTGGGATTTGACCAAGTTCTTCTTGAGAAAGGCTTCTAGCCTCATCTCCCTCTGAAACTGGAACCTCTGTGCTCATGTAGGTGTCCAATCCATTTTCTTCAGAGAGATCATATACTTCTAGACTTGGAAGTTGTCAACTTCACCAAGCTTATCATCAAGCTGATGTCATAGATCACTTTGAAAAGAGAACCTCAAATGAACATAGCAAAGGATTAGATCTTACCGATTTGAGGTGTATGTCCTCGTTCCGACACTGGTTGATCTAGGGATTGTCACAGAAACCCTAATTTCAAAAATTAGGAATCTTTTAGATATGATTGGCTAGACAGATAGATCTCTTCAAATGGAGCTGTCCAATGTACTCCATTTCTGAAAACAGTGGAGGGAAGCTCCCGGAACAGGAAGCCCTAATTTTCCAATTTCTTCAGCAGAAATTCCTGTTACTGTTTCTGTGATATCTCCAAAATTTATGCTCCTATGTGTCTGAAATTTTTTACTGAGGTAACCTCGCATGTCCCTGATCCAAAACCACAGGTTTCATGATAATTTGTTTCACCATTTTGTATTTATGATCCTTTTCCCAAGGTGACCTGTTACAGGATTGTTCAGAACAGCGAAGTTGTATGGCATGCCATGTGTCACTGGTTCATCATCTAAGTCTGATATTCAGACCACCGAAATTACAGTCCGTGAAATTTATGGAACATCTTCAGGAATTCAATTTGGACTTCTGTAGCCCAAGATATTGCAATTATCCCTAGGTGTCCTGTTTAGGGATGAATTCTGGAAGAGGCTGGAACCCTAACTTGGAAAGAACATATCTCCTGGAATACAGCGAATCTGAGGATGAATTTTGGACATAGTGTTCATCAGGTTTTTATATTTGGCCGTTGAAACTTTCAGCTCCTAATCCTTCTCCAATATCAGAATATATCGAATGTACCAAAACGTAGCATTTTTAGTATTTAGGGTTTTTCTAGATCGGGGTCAAACTAGGGTTTGACTTTCCCAGAGTTTCACCCAACCAAATTTCTTGATCCAGGTCTCTAAACTTTGGTTTTGATGAGGAGAACAATCCTATGCTGGTCTCACTCAAAAATTCCTCTTCTGTAGAAAGCCCTAATTTCCACATCGAAAACTAAAAATGCTCGGAATCGAATTCCGCTTCGACAGAAAGATGCACCCTTCAAAGGAGAGTCAGCCTAGCCTTATTTTGCTGATTGATTGTGGAGAGAGAACCAACAAATAAGAATCCCTAGATTCTGTAGCTTGTGAAAGCTGCCCTATTCAGGTTAGCTCTGATACCATGTTAAATTTTTCATATGCTTAGCTAAGACATCAGTATATCATTTCATTTTTCATAATAAAAGCATATAAAATAGGATCACTGAAAGATTTATCCTGGGAAAACCCTAAAGAGAAAAACCCAGCAAAATCTTCCTCAATATAGATGCCCCAAAAAGGGAAAAAGGTAAAACCAACAAGGAGATTAAAAACCTGATTCTCCTCCTTCTCCAGCAACTCCTCTCCTCCACAAGTGCGCTATTCCAAGTGAGTGTGTGTCTCAAGTGAGGAGCACTACACCTATATTTATATTCATCCATTCACTTAAATTTTACTCAATTAACATGTCGGCTTAAGTTAACTCATGTAGGCTCGAGTTACACATGTAGGCTCAAGTAACCACACTAGGGTGCTGATGACCCACCTTTACAATTTGAGGGGACTACCTTATTACTCTTATTAGTTCTTCCGATTAGGAGCATCAGGGTACAATGTAATACAAGTGGTTATCCCGGTTGGACCATCGAGGACCACAAAAGATACATAAACAATATTCTTCGAAGTTACAATATTTCAACAATTATAAGATTGATTATTGTAAACAAATAACTGCATTGTTCCAAGATGGAATACTATTTTTCCTTACTTCCTAAGTCTAAGTCAATCATTGTCGTTTCAATGATTATAGACTTGAGCATGGTTATTCCATTGCAATTTATTATTATCATAATGCCTCTCTTATATTAAGTTAATGTTTATAGTAACTAATAAGGTAGAGCTTTCTTCCATGATCAAAATTCTACTTTATAAGAAGTACAGGTTATCTTGTATAAACACAAAACTATCTTACCCAATATAAACAATTATGGTAAATTACTAGCATTGACAAGTCGAAAGGCAACTAGTGTCTATGAAAGTTTTAAACCAAAGTTGAACTTTGTAAAAGTCATAATTATACCCTTTTACTATGCTATCCAACTCTATAATTTATCACCACCCAAGCTGTTGGTTTATGAGTGATAAGTTTGGTTTACAAAACATGCATACTTAACATTATTTGCAAGTATATAAGCCTATTTGTTGTAAGCATGATTGAATTTATGGATTAACCAAAAGCTTAACTGGTTATCACCCTTCGCTAGGTCAACGTTAACATATTATTCTTTTATCCAAACCCCAATAATGAGCTATCAAACATTATGATAAGAATTACATATGATTAACGATATGATATATATAAGCATCCATCATAGTTCATGCAATGTTTGATACAAATTATTGTTTTTAATAATTTGGATGATTGAAACTGTAGGTGGACTTTGGGATCGACCCACGCATGGTTTGAAATATTTGAGGGCACGTGGTCACCTCTTGTCCTCGTATTGGAGATATAAAACCATTGCAACCCTAAACCCTTTGTCATTCTCCCTCCGAAGTTCGCGCTGGCCTTCGGGCTGTTCTGCAAGGTTTCATGGTGGCCATGAGTGTTCTTCCTGTTCCAGCTTGCTTCGAGTCTTGGGTTAATGTTGCTGTAGTCTCCCGTGTCCAGTCTTAATCCTAGCCTTCGTAGTTGTGGGTTTTACCATGCGAGAGTTCACTGGTTGTTGCACTTGGCTCATAGCCTATCCTTAGCTTCGTCTTGCCTTCCCCATGGCCTTTCACTGCGGTGAGAAGTTAAGCTTCATTGCTGTGGTTGTGCTCCATCGATGTCGTAGGGTTTGGGATTTCGTGTGTGAAATTTGCAATTGGTGACAGTATCGCCGCTAAACTGTTCGTTCCTCTTTATTAAGGTAAATATTTGGTTTTCTTCATAGTAGATTATTTTTACAGTAGGGTTTTTAATAGTGAACGAGTATTGTGACTAACACACAATATCGTGCTTCTCCGTGCAGGGACTTGTGACTAATATTGCAACTCGTGAAGAAGATGATGCTGGCTATCTTCGAAGGATCGTGGCTTCAATCTGGTAAGCCCTGGGTTCAACGAATGGGTTCTTACCCTGCTTGTAACAAGGTTGTCGATGGTGAAACCATGATCTTGGAATCTTGTCTAGTTTCGCCATTAGTTAAGTGATTTTCTTGTTTTTAAATGTACTTGGTCTAATCTGTTTACAAACCCTCGCTATGTCGTTGGGTTGTCTCGGCATTGAGCTGGGTGTTGTAATTAGTTTCATTTTCTAGCCTTACAGCCTGTCAATGAAATACATTGGTTTTTAAAAGAGTTTGTCTTCGAGCTTAGACTCGTTTTGCAGTGATACTATATGGTGACTCTATGTAAGTTAGGGTTTTCGCTAACTGACTGTTAATAATGAAAATTACTGTCTATTATATTTTGTGTATAATATTGTTATTTTTTAAAGACTGTAACTCAGTCATAGTGTATTTTGTAATATTTACTTAATTGCTCGGGAAATACGAGCTAGGGTTTTCCTAAACAAAACACTTGTTTAAATAAATCTTTCAATTAATTTTAAATTGGTTCTGCTACTTGTTAAATTTGTTTTATCTAGTATTACAGGTGTGTTGTGATAATTTTAAGTTGTATCTGTACATTTGTCTTTTCATTTGTCCTTAAAAGGACTGTAAGCAGTCTATAGTAGTTTAAGAGCTTATTAATATAATAATCCAAATAAATGGATTCTAGCTTAAATGTTTTTATTTGTAAAGATTAAATTTGGTTTAGGGTTTCGACCGTGTAGCTTACCTTTACAGGTATAAAACAGTTTGATAAATATAAAATAGTTCTTTACATAGATAGATATTTATTTTTATATTTGTTGTTAATTATATTCTCATTGTTTTTATTTACTAAAACTGACAGGTTGAATTTACTCAAAGTTCTTTGAAAAAATAAGCATAGGTTCTCTAACTTAGTTTGTTTTTTTTATAATTTAAATACATTTAATATAACCTTACTTGGTTATAGTAATTGATAGTCTTAGTTTAGTTGATATTATTAGAGCATAAACTATATTATTAGTAGTCTATTTCTTTATTGAATTGAATGTAACAATGTAGCTTGACTGTGATTTTTCTACCGCACTGCAATTAGTTACTAAGTAAACACAGAGAAATATAACCTATCAATACACAGTTTAACTTCCATAATAATTTAATTTGAATAAAATTAATCTACTGTCTATAAATACACAATCTATCCACTAGGATATTTTCTTAACATATTAATCCTTCTACCTACACGAGATTACTGCTATTTCTTTTCCAATATATTTACATAAATAAGCTGGTTAACACAATAAACATAGATAACCAGATCATTATTCTTTTTTTATAATAACCTACATACTGAAATAAATTACTCTGCTAACTACGAAATGCAGAACCATATTTATTCTATTCAGTCTCTTAACATATTCTTTCATCTACTGTAAATACTCTATCTATGCTGGAGTACAGCCTGGTCCTTCCAGGTGTGGAAAAACATAGACTAGAATTATTTTCCATTCTAACAATTTACAAACTGAATATTTAACATTCGTTTGACAGTCGGATTCAGATTTATCTATCTAACACAGTAAAACAAAATAATGTCGAACATGATTAGGATAGACAACAATAGCGTTAGGAGGTCGTTCCTCCCTACCAAATTCTTGGAGAGCGCTCAAACAATGCTTCCTCAGGACCCCCGAGCCTGTTCCTGGTCTTCTTCTCTGAGAACTAGTGGAGCATGCAAATAGTAGACTAGTCTAGTGACTCAGTAAAACACCCTACACACAGCAGTAATATCTTTCAACTTAAAAGCTGCACTAGATCACTCAGCAGCTATCCCCTCAAACTCTTTCCATAATTCCCTTCCATTGAATTTCTCTGAAGTACATTCACCTAAATGATCACTTCTCTAGAATGAGCAACCTCAGCTCTCTTCAATGGGAATTTTTATAAATATTGCCTAGGTCTTTTGGGTCAGTTTTCATTAATTTAGCCACCTGCTCTGATCCCACTTTCTTGGGGGATCATGACCCCAAATGTAGGGAGGTTTCCATCTGCAACAGTTGGAAGTGGTTTGAGGATGCTGCCACATGTCTGTTTGCTCTCCACCCAGTCTTCTCCACCAAATTTACCAGTAAACACTCTTTTAAGAGCTCTCCTAAGCTATTGTCTCTTCCTTTGCTTATTTATAATAAAAATATTCAGAATTACATTAAATATCCTTGACTCTACTGAGTCATCAATTACAACTTAGCATAAAATTTAACATATTGTCCTCAAATAAAATGAAATAATATAATTTTTTTTTTTTGCAAAATTGGGGCATGTGACAATTGGTCACCCATTACATCAAGTAAAATAAAGTAATTGCTTAATACAAGGAGCTGGGTAAAAAACCACATGGGAAAAAATCCCCCCCTCTATCTAAGCAGGTAGAATCAGGTCTCAAGTTTGAAAAACTTGAAAATATGTTGCTGCAATCTTCATCTCTATGAGGTAGTGAAGCAGCATGCATTGTATGCTATGCATAGGTATTATGGGGCCTGGCATGTAGACTTCTCCTTCTTCTCCAAAAATGATGATGGAAGGAAGGAGGAATGTAACCTTTGTCTCTTGCTGGATGAGAGGTGTATGATCATATCCATTCTTTTGAATGTAGTGAGACTGATTGTTTTCCATATAGCATCTTACAGGGAGTATATTGCATCTCTCTGAAGGAGGTAAGATTACATGGCATGGCACAATGGTCTTTCCTTTCTGAGTGTCAGGTAGGTTTCCAACCATCTTCCTAGCTTCTAGTTTGGAAGTAGGGACTGAATATAGATCTGAATCACCCTAAATCTCAATCTCATAAACTGATAAATAAGGATCTGCAATACTAGTAGAAGCTCCAAAAGAAGTAGATGCAATGATTTTACCTTCCCTTTCAAGTGGCTCCTGAGAGTGCACTGGTTCTGAAGGAGGCATGAAATGTGAGAACTCATATGATTTTGAGGCATGATTTGCAACACCCTTCACTATGATGTTCCTATTAGAGATATCTATGATCTCCACTGAGTTAGGACCAAAGATCACTCGCTTTGGAGATCCAGTATAGGTCATATGGTAGACAGATAATAGGTTTGAAGCTAGGGAGGGAAAAAATAGCACATATTTGAACCTTCCATGTTTAATCTTGATAGATCCCTTCCCTTTTCTTTGGAATTTATTGTTATTTCCCATATGAATACTAGGACCATTAAAGGACTGAAAAGAAGAAAATGATTCCCTAGATGTAGCCATATGATTGGAAGCTCCAGAATTAATGAGGAAGACATGAGCTGATGAGAAGCTAGCCTTCAGTGCATGGCCTTTCCTTTGGTATTCTTCATCTTCCTCTTTAGAGTCATCCTTCCCTGCACTAGTAGGTGTCGAGATGTTATGTTTCTTCAAAAGAAGAGCCATTTCATCAAGTTGTCTTCTCACATAGGATCTTTCTGAATGAAAGCCCCTTCCATAGTAAGAGCAAAGGACCTTGTTTTTGCCATTCTTCTTGCTTCTCTTCGAAGCTGAAGGCTCCTTTGACTACTCTTTCTTCACAGGAGACTCATCTCTTTGCTTCCCTTTGTCATTCGCTACCTTATCTCCTTGTGCAACTAGAGTTTGATCTTTGGGAGATCGAATTATCCCCATTTGGATCAATTTATCATTCTCAGAAGTGAGAGATTGGATGAAGGAATCAAGAGTGGGCATCTTCCAATTTGGAGTGGTGAGCCTTACTGTTTGGAAGGTTGATACAAATACTGAGTAGTCTTCATTGAGCTTTGTGAGAATGACAAGTATGAGCAGATATTCATCCTTCTCCACTTTGCATTACTTCAACTGATATATCAGGTTCTTGAAATTTGTGAATAATTCATTCAGTGATTCGAAGTTGGATGGATTAAGAGTGATTAGATCATTTTCTAGCTGATGGACCCTCATCTCATCCTTCTTATCAAATAAGGAGGCAAGCTTGTCCCAAATATCCTTGGGAGTCTTTAATCTTTGGATGTAGAATTGAAGATCTCAAGAGACTGAGGAGAATAAGTATCCATGAGATTCATCAAGCCTGTTCCCGTACTTTTCTTTGTCATGATTCAAAACTGGCACTGCCTCTATTTCTTCTATGAGTCTAAAGAGCTTCTTGGCGTGGAGTAGTACCCCCATGTATTCCTTCCACTGGTGATAGTTGAAGGGAGTGAGAGGCTCTATTGAATGATCCATTTTGGATGCAGTAAGGAGGACTGAGTTGCTGTAGTGAATGCAGTGAGAAAGAAAGGTTGCTTGTAGGGAATGCTATGAGAAGAGCCGATAACCTGTCACACGATCAAGCATACAAAGTAAGGTCGACTACCTGCACATTTAAGGTTTTCATCACACCGAGCATAATTGATCAAGCAAGCTTCATCAACAATTCCTTAACTTGGGGTATTAAGTGGTAAACCTTCTACTTTTGGTGCAGAGTAGGAATGGATCAAATTACTCAAAAAAATGATCCAGTTTGAGATTTAAGGAGGAGAGGTGCCTTTTCTGCTGAGGCTCTGATACCATATTAAATTGAGCACATAGATCTGTGGACAAAAACACAACTCACAAGATAGATCACACAATTTACTCAATTATTGAAGAATGAAATAGTGCAAAAATGGCTTCCAGCTGTGAATGTTTTTCATTAATCAAAGATTAATTAGATACTAATTACAATGAAGTACAATGGATAAATAACCACAAGCAATTCGAATCCACATGAGAAAATTCGAATTGATTAGAATCTACTTGACTGTAGGTAACTAAGACCTTGTATAAATCATTATCGGAGGACTCAGTAGTTAACTGACCTTGTCTAAATCATTATTGGAGTTCATCGAAGTTCTAAAACACAACTCAAGTGTTACATTCAGTGTTGACTAAGTCTAACTGATTGTGGCAAGTGAGAAATGCGCCCCTCCTGCATGTAGCCATGCAAACCTAGCACTAACTGAATGTAGAGGACTAGAACTGAATGTAATTGACTCCTAACTGAGCTTGACTAGTCACCAACTCAACTCAACTGACCTTGGTTAGTATCGACACTCCCAGTGGCTCCTAAATTGTAGGGATTGGGCTAGGATGCTCATAAACTAATGCATGCAAGTGCAATCAGTGGTAGTAGGACTCAATTGGTGTTCCCCACACTTTAGTAACTGAAACATGTGCCCCAATTAGGCCAAGTGGACCAAATGGTGCTAGTGGCTAAAAATAGACTCGATGGACTCCCAATTTAGACATGACTCCTGATTTAGACATATGACCAAATTGGACAAGGTAGGAATAATAATCCTAACACATTTTCCATGTCCAACAATTTTCCACCACCTCCCAATGTTCAGATGGTAGCCATTTCCCAATAACAACATGTAATGGTGCTTCAACAACAATCGCATCAGATGGTATTAATGTCACCAACATTGATTGCAATGCCCCAATATGCAAACCCTTTTGGCGATCCATTTGAAACAAATTATACTTATGGTGATGTGGCATTTACACAAAGTTTTCATTAGAATAACCCATTTGGAAACCCTAACTTGCTATAAACATAAAGCAATTTAAGCAGTTCTTACATTTGTTGGTAGCTTGCATGCTGAAATTGTGTTATAGAACCATATGTTGTAATTTGTAAAAGATATAGTCCAATGATATGGTTGAGAGTGTGAGTGATTTCACAAGTCAGTGAGAGTGGTTTCCAGCTAGTAGATTGTGCTAGTTAGGTGGTTGAAACCTTCATAGATATTTGTGTTATAAAGCTTGATTATATTCACAATTTTTGGGACAAATGATTGTATACTGTACAATAGTAGGAATTCAGGACTATTTTGTCTTTGCATGTTCTCATTGTACATGGTATATACTTATCAACCTGTTTCATCCTGTGTATCATGCGATAATTCCATGTTAACTTATGTAGTTATGGATTGTGATTCAATAGTATTAGCATTCATACAAGGACCAAGTGATCCTTTGAATAAGTGAAATTGCTTATAGAAATTAAATGGTAGAAATTGCCAAATCATCACAGTAATCTGGTCTTCTTTCCACACTAGCCAATAACATTATCTTAAAACAACACTTTAGTCATAGTTGTGGGTGTATAGAGGGATAAACACTATTTATATTGAAACCGTGTAATTTTAAACAAACTATACAATATGGAAAATAATAACTATTCAAATATTCACAAAATGGTGGTTTAATTGACAATTACCTGTAAAGGTTTTCCATGGTACCATATATATATATATATATATATATATATATATCCTGGACAATTTCTATTTTGTAGTCAATCCAAATATTTTATTGATACTCAGAACCTCTTTATGCATGTGTACAATGCTCTGAATCTTGTTCTGCAATCACAACACTTAGCACTAAATAAATCATTATGTGTTTTCATGATGGGATGGAACTATGCCTTTCCACCAGTTAATGAAAAATCATATCAGTCATTCCCAACACCCAAAGCAATGGAAAACAATCAAGATCAAATTTTATGGCCACCGGTAGTTATTGTTCACAATGCATGCACTAGAAAAATAAAGGATGGCCATTAAGAGGGTATTGGAAATCAATAAATGGATGAACAACTTAAAGGTGCGCAAAGAAACTAAATCCTCTTCCTATTTGGTTTTCTTTTCCATTTCAATTTATGATAATTTATAATTATTTAAATATATTTTGCTTGTATACTAGACAACATAGTGTACATGGAAGTTATCCAAAAATATGAAGTCCTTTTACTGTAGATATGCCTTGAATTGTTCTATCCTTTAATATTTATATATGGTTCTAGACTAGTTAGGTCCTTTTCCATATATTAAATGAACTTCAAATGGATATAAGAAATGAGGCTTATGTGATGCATTATGCACTTCCTGTTTTTATTCGACTTATGATAAAGGTTGATAAATATGTTAAAACCTATGATGGCCTTATCATTAGGAGAATGAAATCCTCAAATTTTCAGCTCATATCAATTGTGTTATATATTATTATATATTTTTAGCATCATAGATATCAACAATCTGTTGTTATTTATTTCATTACTAATCCCTACAAATGATATATGAAGTACATAAATAATCTTGGTACTTATGCAAGTATTGTAGAGACTTAAATGGTGCTAGATCAATGGAAGAAAACCTTCCTTACAAGCAGGATATTGGTGGTTCGATTCCTCCATATCCTATCTACAAAAATCAACGAATATCTACATATAAAATAACAAAATTGGTGACCAAAAAATGGGAGATAAGCGAACATAGAAATGACCAAAATTCGCATATATATGACCAAATGAAAATTTTGGTGACTAATTTTTGGTCTCTTATCACGAAACATATGACCATATTAATGAACAAACATATGACCAGATTAATGACCATATATGCAACCAAATTAATGACCAGTCGAAAAGCTATAAATGACCAAACTATACATGAACACATTTTTTGTTGCATGATAACAGACCAAAAATTAGCCACCATCGATCACCAAATCAAAAGTGGTCATTTATAGGTGGATTTTGGTCATTTATTTGGTCACTTATCTCTCATTATGTACTAGTGCATATACTAAAAATGAAGATTGCAAACTAAAGTTGACCCACTGTTACAAATTAAGCATACAAATCTGCAAAGTGTAGGTTCATTTAAAACTTGTGAAAAAGTTGAAATCAAATTCTATTTAACAACTAATAAATCTATGAGGGCTCAAAATCAGTGAGGGATTCCCACAAAATATAACACTCAAAATGAGAAACATTCGATTCCAGTAATGTCGGGATAAGGAAAATAAAAATCACATATATTAGTCTTTTACAAACGTGACTGATCTGGAGTGGTAACTGGTAGATTTGGAAATTATGAACCCTCATTTCTGATGAACCAATCCTTGAAATGCTCTTTCCTAGTTCTATATCAAACCTTCTAGCTCGACCGGTTCTAATCTGACCAGCATGGGCCCATCAATGTCTGCAAACAAAAATAAAAAACAAAACAATTTGAAAACCTAAAACCCCACTTCCACAAACCCCAAATCTTAGATAAGGAATCCCCAACATGATATTTCCCTCACACCTCCCTCATTTAGCTTGAAGTTGATTTGGAATTATTTGTTGGTTTCTTATAGTGGATTTGCCATTTTTCTATATTAACTATTACATAATATAACATGAGCAAATGTTGCATATTTTTTGTCTAATGGTTTGGATTTACATTGACATATATGAATATGTATTTTTTTATATATTTTTCATATTTTAATGTATTATTTTCTAGGATGGTTCTCCTGCTTGTACAAACTAGTTGTCTGTTCTATTACATTCATACCCTCCACCAGTTTCGAGTTGGGTTTCAATTCTTAAAACATTGGAATATACTCAAATTATCAATAATTGATTCCTTTAAAAGACCAATAAATTAATAATTGTCAAACTATTTCTAGTGTTCACCTCTTTTTTGACCCCATATCAAATTCTCCCATAATACCTGGACAAGAGAGGTTAAATTCACTTTACACGACTAATTCAATAATAAAATTCTAAATATGGTTTAGGGGCCATGTTGACAAATTTTAAGAACATGTAACCAAAGTAGACAGTAAAATATCAAAGAAAAACTATGTTTCTCTACATCATACCTAATATGGAATATCCCATATAAAATGTCAAACTATTTACTCTCCAAAACTGAGAAACCTTTTTACATGATTCTATTTGTTGGAGACCAACTTAAATATCAATATACAAAAAAATAACAAGAACCAGATAGAAAATAATAAACTAGAGAAAGGACATCAATTTACCTTAACACTCTATTTCTTTTCCTTTGGTTCATCATCACTCTCATCTGAGTTGTACTCTTCCCTGCTCTATTTCTTGGAATGTTTTGCTAGTTTTTGGGTCTTTGTTACCTATAAATGGGTCTCAATTAGAAATATTGGCTTGAAAGTTATGATACAGTAATAAACATGAACCAAAGGAGAAATTTGAAAGGAACCAAGAAAGCATCACTTTAACATTTTGTGGCTTGGTAGTAGGTTCATCATAATTCTCATCTGAGTTGTCCTTGTTGTTAATCTCTTTTTAATTTTTTTTGTTCGTTGGATCTTGGTTACCTACTAGAATGATGTTTCCAACACTATAGTATTGTTTCCATAAGATAGAAAATGGAGTTAGAATTTGACATATGAAGATTTATTAATTGAACGCACCATTTTTTTCTTGATTTCCTTATCACTTTCAAAGGTTTCTTCCTCATTGTTGCTTGTATCCTTTTTAACAAGCTTTCCCAAGGTCACAATATCCCTTACTGGTTGGTGCACCTTGGTTTCCACCAAAAGGGCTCTTCATTATAATATAAATACAAGGAAGCACAAGAAAGGAAATGTACCTAGTACTCATCACATCCAATTCATTACATTTCCTATTTTAGAAGACATTGATATTCCCACCATTGTATATTTCCTATTTCCAATTTTGGTAAGCCCCAACTTAGTAAATACATTCACATTCTCTGAATGCAAATTGGACTTTTTGGTTTATCATTTATTTAGAAATTTGGCATTTGATATCTATTTCTTTCCAAGGATCAACCTTAATAACACTTTCATTTGTTTACAACTTTGGAATTCCCTTGTTTTCACATCTAATTAAACTCTATGGTTTTCTATGTTTCTTAATTTTTAAACTCTTGTGAGATCATAATTTCCTTGGATTAACATCAAGGAAACCTTTTGGAAACCATACTTTCCTCTACAGGGTGGTGTCATGGCTATTTATTACCATACTCATACAAGGCCTTCGAAACTCCTCTTAAGATGCTACACTTTAGGCAATGACATCTCTTTGTATTGAAAGTGTTTTGTTGTTTTTCTCTTTACAATCCATAATGGTTATCATATTTTTTTCTAAGCTACCTCCAATAAGTGAAATGGACATCCAATTAGGTTATATTATGATGGTAGCCTCCTTTTTTATCTAATAATTTTTGCGACACTTGCTCTTTTCTTCGATGTCCAATATTGTCATCACTGCTTTACCTAGTGATTTTTTGCAATCACGTTTTACATATGTTCCTAAAATGGAAACAATGAGGTCATTTCTAGTTCCTAAATATCGTGGAAGGTTAGTGACCAGAGACACAGTTAGAAGTCTTATAATGGAAAATTTATCCTTTAGGAAGGTTATTAGTTATGTTTGATGGGAATATTCAATATGCTTTCCTTTTGTCTATGTTGTCTTTGTCAGGTTCTTTTGGTATGAGAAACTTAGTGAATCACTTGAGTTTTCTCTGTGGTCTCTATTTAGCCACCAATATTTGGTGCTTGTTTGTTCTTACCTTTCTTGTTCTTCTTATTCTCTTGAAGGAGGAGGAATATAGATGGAATATATGTGATTCAATCCAAAAAAGTAATCATTGACAACTGTTATAGATCTACATAATTTTTCATTTAATAAGCATTAGTTGATGGAACATGTTTGTGGATGCTCTAGAAGCTAGAGGAGGATGATCTTGGCTAGTTCTAGAAGCAAGATTCAGAAATACAACTAGTTGGGGTGATCCGTTAGGAGCACTTGTGACTAGGATTCATCAACTTGAGATGTTTGGTTGGTAGAAAAATAAATGCATAGCATTTGAAAATGAGCTGCAGTGCTCAAAGAAAGGGGGAATTCCTAAGATAGAAGGTTAGTGACATGATATTATTGTTCTATGAGAAATATTGGATGTATCTTACCTGGTTGAATGAATACTTGGTCAGTTCATATTTATGATACATTGTTCTTTCCATCTAGTTTTATTTTACATATACAAACAATCTATATGTCCCATTCTTTTACATTCTACGATAAAATCATTAGTGATGAAGGTTGTTTTTCTTCGATGATTCAACTACTTAATCTTATTCCATTCTTCTCAAGAAATGAGAATGGTATGATTATATACATTGGGCAGATCACATAGTCTTCCTAAATCATATTCAGATTCTCTCCCACAAGTTTTCCCTACTAAAGTTCAAGTCTTTATATAGTTTTGATTTCATGTGATTCCTACCATGAAAGTGATGGTTATAACCCAATAGTGTGATATATTTAGACATAATAAGAATGATTTTCATGGACCATGCAGAAACTAGCAAATGTATTTGGAATTCCAAAGAACACTATGAAAACCTACACAAAAGCTGAAATGCGTGTAAGGTAAAATTATTAACTTATTTTCTATGCATTTGCTTTAATATTTTACACTTATTTTTCACTACATAAAATTAATTCATATAATGTTTTTAGTTCTGATATCAATGTGCTAATAATTAAAATCAAGTCCACTAATCAGGTAGAAATATCCAAAACAACTAATTCCCATAAACCCAATTTCTAAAAAACCCTTTTTTGAAAAACCATTTTGTGTTTAGACAAATTTGTGTATTAATATATAAAAAAAGAGAGATTATTGTGTATATTGCATTTGCAGTTAATCGGTCGCAGCGTGGTTGTTCTTTCTGTGCTTAATAATTTGTTTTAGGAATTATACTGAATATGTATACGATGGTAACGTGACACGTCCATGTAGGTATTGCTCTTTCCCCTGAAATTTGTTGCAGGAATATCTTAATGACGATATTGATGCAGTTGTTGCAAAACAAAACAAGCAATAATATTGGAGATCTCTCTCTTGCAGAGGTGATAAAGATATTATATAACGGATGTGCTCCGATTGACAACTGAATATACTGCCAAAAGACGTCGCTCTCTCACTGAAAAGTGAAAGATACCAAGAAAATTGCGTAGGCCAATCTTTGGAAGATATTTGTAAAAGTTTTACCACGAGAATATTTATAACAGAAAACGAGTCTTATGTAATTTCTTTTAATATATTTTAGGCACACCAAATCCCTAACTGTATTTATGAGATTAATGAATCTCATAAATGATGTTTTCAAATATTTTTTTCCATAAATTAGGCATCATCTATTTAAATGATATTTTAAATATTTTTTCAAATTTGAAAAGACATTTTAATATTGGTTTTGATCAATATGGAATTAAAGATCAAAACCAAGTTTATGACAATCTAAATGTTATTTTTCTTAAACATTAATCTCTTCTCTTGGTTTTATCATTAGTTAACATGGAATTAAGGGGTATCTTAAGTTCTCCACAATTGGCCTATTCCTGCCATTATCATAGAGTTAAATATTTTTCTTGGCCTTGCCCCATATATATATATATATGCCTTGTCTTTAGATATTCTAAAAAAGAACAATGATTCTTTCCAATGGAGAACGTATCATTATCATGGTTTCAATGCCCTTTAAATCAAACTTATGTTTTACAAGTACACTTATATTGCTTAATCTCTCACCACTTTTTAAAATTGAGACTAATGCTTCACAAATTTCAGTTGTGTCAATATTCATGCAAAATTATCATCTAATAAGTTATCATTCAAATGCATTTATAGAGGAAAAACGAATTATTGCATATTTATCATTTGTATTTACACTCTCTTTAGTTGCAAAACCAAATTGAGAAACATAGGCAAAAGCTATGGCCATCCTATTTACAACAATTTCATTTGTTTACAAAGTACAAAAAGGGAAGCACCAAGATATTGGCATATTGTTTGAGTCACTACTTCATATCATTTTTTTCATACTTGAGATCATTTCATAAGTGTATAATCTTTTGTGAATGTTACTAATTTATAAATTTTCAATTATATTTTTTTGTTGATATTTTTTTGTAAAAACCTTTAAGTTTCTAATGATTTTATAGAGTTTGTGGAAAATTTTGGTGAAGCTTAGAGTAAAATAGTTTTATTTTGTGGAATCTAGGTGAATAATTTTAGAAAAAAATAGAAATTGAGGAATCATTTTTTGGAAAAATAGCCCATGGTCTAAATTTCACCCCTAAAATGCCCCTAAATCCTTTTTTTTCTTAGGAGCTAAGTATTTAGCATATCATGATTTTTTTTAGGATTAGGTTTTTTCTTTGTCTAAGACACTAATTAGTGTCAAGGTTTTGGAATATTTAGAATATTCTTGGATGATTATAATGACTAGCATCTATGAGTAATGTGACTTGATATCAAATTCACTTGGTCTCATAGTGGTCAATAAGATAGGCCAACTTATTAAATTGAGCACATAGATTTGTGGACAAACACACAACTCACAAGATAGATCACACAATTTACTTAGCTATTGAAGAATGAAAGAGTGCAAAAATGGCTTGAAGTTGTGAATTCTTTGCATTAATCAAAGAGTAATTAGATAATAATTACAATGAAGTACAATGGCTTAAATAGCTACATGCAATTCGAATCCACATGAGGAAATTTGAATTGATTAGACTCTACTTGATTGTAGGTCACTAAGACCTTGTCTAAATCGTTACAGGAAGACTCAATAGTTAACTGACCTTGTCTAAACCATTACCAGAGTTCAACAAAATTCTAAGACACAACTCAAGTGTCTAATTCAGTGTTGACTGAGGCTGACTGACTGTGGCAGGTGAGAAATGTGCCTCTCCTACATGCAGTCATGCAAACCTAGCACTAATTGAATGTAAAGGACTAGAACTGAATGTAACTAACTCCTAACTTAGCTTGACTAGTCACTAACTGAACTCAACGGATGAAGGTTGGTATCAGCACTCCCAGTGGCTCCTAAATTGTAGGAATTGATCTAGGAGGATCCTAAACCGATGCATGCAAGTGCAATCAGTGGCAGTAGGCCTCAATTAGTGTTACTCACACTTTCGTAATTGGAACATGTGCCCCAATTAGGCCAAGTGGATCCAATGGTGCTAGTGACTAAAAATAGACTGGATGGAATCTCGATTTAGACATGACTCCTAATTTAGACATATGACCAAATTGGACAAGGGAGGATTAATAATCCTAACACCCACTGAATGCTAACTTGGACAATGTGTGGGCCCTGGTAATTAATACCCTAGGTCACCCATTACATCAAGTAAAGTAAAGTAACTTCTCAATACAAGGAGTAGGGAAAAAAACCACATGGGAAAAAAGCTCCCCCTCTAATTAAGCAGGAAGAATCAGGATCAATCTGGTTCTTCTATGCATAGGTATCCTGGGGCCTGGCATGTAAACATGTCCATCATTATGTCTGGAGGAATCTTCCTCTTTGGAAGAATAATGATATGCTCAACTAAATAAAAAATATAGACAACTGCCAGATGAAGACTAGACCCATGTAGAGCAACTGAAATCAACAGATAAGTGAGAAAAGGTTCTTGAGGATTCAGAGCATGTGAGGAACACTTGGGAAACTGCTATGCTGCAGCCATGAACAACAAACCATGAGTGGTAAAATCAGCCCCAAGTGTTAGGAGCAAGTGTTCAGGTGGATGCAGAATGTCTTCCTCTTTACCAGTTCTGTGAGGAGATGAGCATGTGATCAATGGTAGAGAAGCACTGGGACTGTGGAGAGCGAATGCTTGAGCTCCATAGTCTGATATAGCTTCAAAAATATATAATGATTCACAAAATAAAATATCAGCAACCTCATAAGGGGCAACTAACACCAAATCCCCAGCAGGAGTTTTGAAGAGAAATTGCAGTACTTGATTTTTCACACTGGAATTGGTGAGAGTAGCTACAAGCATGGCTGAAAGCTCTTGGATTTTAAAATTTAAACCAAAAAATATCAGATCAAAAAGTAAATCAGATCTAAATAGGTTCACAATAGATCCAAAACTTTGAAATGAAATCAAATCCCCAGCAACAATTTTGTAGGAGACTTGCGGTACTTGTTTCTTCACAACGTTGATGAGAACAGCTACAAGCAGTACTGAAAGATTATGAATTTGAAATATTGAGCCAAGAAATATCATATCATATCCAAATAATATCATATCAGATCCAATAAGTTTCATATCAGATCCAAAGAAATGGTCAACCGAGACAGTGGATGCACAGCTTTCTTCTTCTTCAAAATTTTGAATTTTGGTGCATGCAATCCTGCAGGAATTTGCTCGAAGATCTATATCAATGGGAGCGAATGGATCACTTTGGTAATCTGATATTTCTTCCAAAATATCCAAGGTATTACATATTTGCACACCAGCGGCAACATTAGAGGGAGAAAAATCAAATTTCTCTTCACTTTCGGAAGCAATTACTGGCAAATTGTGCACATAACTCAAAGGAAAATCACTGGAGAGTGTTTGCATGGAAGTGCAACAGTATTTTTCTTGAATATCAGAGATTCGAATGTCTTCTCCTATTTCAACCATATGAGAATATGAGATATTAGAGATCTCATAAACTTCCGAAGCATCGGGAGAAGGAGTCACTGCAAAGAGACTGACTTCAATTCAAATTGACTGTGTAGAAGCTTATGCTTCTTCTTCATCTTGAACAACTTCATCAGAGAGAGTGGAGGGCGAGAATTTTGGATCAAGAATGCTTATGGTACTAGATGTGCTCTCCAAAGTTTTATTATGATCCTCATCAATCTTTCCAAAGGTTCTGTACAATCTTTTCTAGAGTTCCTTTGGGTCTTCAATAGATCTACTGAGGTAGCGCAAACTAGGAGAAAGACCCAGTGCTTTTGTTCCAAAAGCTGCATCACATTCATTCAGCCATTCATTCTCACTAAAACACTCTTCACCTAGTCCAATAGACACCCCATAGAGACCTTGTCTCATCATAGATGCAATCATCTTCTTCTTCAATTATGAATGGTTTGTGAATAGGGTGAGAAGAGGAACTAATGAATCCATTTCGAAGTTGTACCTGCAAAAACACAAAAGGGGCACTGTAAGGTCAGAAACCTACACATTTCAAGTTTTCATCACACCCAACATAGTTGATCAATCTTGATCAACAATTCCTTAACTTGGGGTATTAAGTGGTAAACATTCTACTTCTAGTGTAGAGAGCAATTTTGCTCAAAAATGATCCAGTAGGAGATCTGAGGAGGATAAGTGCCTTGTCTACTGAGGCTCTGATACCATATTAAATTGAGCACATAGATCTGTGGACAAACACACAACTCACAAAATAAATCACGAATTTACTCAGTTATTGAAGAATGAAACAGTGCAAAAATAGCTTGCAGCTGTGAATGCTTTTCATTAATCAAAGAGTAATTAGATAATAATTACAATGAAGTACAATGGCTTAAATAGCCACATGCAATTCGAATCCACATGAGGAAATTCGAATTCATTAGACTCTACTTGACTGTAGGTAACTAAGACCTTGTCTAAATCATCATAGGATGACTTAATAGTTAACTAATCTTGTCTAAATCATTACCAGAGTTCAATAGAGTTCTAAAACACAGCTCAAGTGTCTAATTTAGTGTTGACTGAGGCTAACTGACTGTGGTAGGTGAGAAATGCGCCTCTCCTACATCCAACCATGCAAACCTAGTGCTAACTAAATGTAGAGGACTAGAACTGAATGTAACTGACTCCTAACTCAGTTTGACAAGTCACTAACTGAACTCAACTGATGGAGGTTGGTATTGGCACTCCCAATGGCTCCTAAATTGTAGGAATTGATGTAGGAGGCTCCTAAAATGATGCATGCAAGTGCAATCAATGGCAGTAGGCCTCAATTAGTGTTCCCCACACTTTAGTAACTGGAACATGTGCCCCAATTAGGCCAAGTGGACCCAATGGTGCCAGTGACTAAAAATAGATTGGATGGACTCCTGATTTAGACATGACTCCTGATTTAGACATATGACCAAATTGGACAAGGGAGGATTAATAATCCTAACACAACTTGTGAGTGAGGCATAACTACCACATACCAGCTCTAGTTGAGATGATTTTTGCAAAATTCGAAATATATTGATCTGTAAAATTAAATTAGGATGTTGAGGCACAAATTAAAAAAATTTAACCTTAAAAAAAACATTAAAGGCCTCAAATGGGATTTGGAAGGTTCTCCACAACAAATCACCAAAGTGTTACCTTCCCATAAAATGGACCCTATAAGCCAATACCTCCAATTTTATGCCCAGAAAGTACTTTACTAGATGAAAAATAACATATAGACCAATTTTAAATCATAAGAACATATCAAAAATTTGCATTATAAATTGGGATCATTATGAGTCATCCTACCAATATTTTTCTAGATTTTCAACCTCTCCTTGTTATAGATAAATTTTTCAACACAAATGCTCAGTAGACCAATTAGGGATCCACTAGTTCCTACCCTTTTGATAATAAAGCTCATTTTACACATCAATCTCATTAGAGATCCACTACTTCCTACCCTTTTCATAATAGAGCTCATTTTACATGCATCAATCTCATTAGATTTATTTGAATGATATGTATCAACATTTTCACTCACTTTTGGAAGCATTGGAGTTGAAGGCTTCTACTGTTGGTAGGAATTATAAGGATTATTACTCCTTAGCACATATTAGTTATCTTAGTTCATATTTGTCTCACATTATTATTTTTTAAGCATATACAAGATTGTCATTTTGAGTTTCTAATTTCATGGTTTCTTCAGAATATATCTCAACTATATCTATTATTATGCCGATAGGAGAACTTTTATGTTAGAATTTTGGGATGGAATACCATCTATGAGTTTTCATCTATAGACGAGAATGAGACAAGTGTAGTGCCGAGATTGATTCTATGGCTTCAAAATTCATAATTAACAATTTAAAAAAATAAAAAATAACTTACTTAACATGTTATAAGTAAAGTTAGTGATAGTTGGAAATATTAAAGTCCAACTTCAACTTGATAATCAAAACTCCAATCATGATTATACAACTATTATATTATTAGATACAACTATTAGCTTAACTCCAATTATGATGTAGCTTTACCTTACCTTCAACTTGAATTATTACTTTTATTTGAACTCTAATTAGTGATATATTAGCTTTTAAATTAACTATTTGATACATGAATTAGCTAACTCAAATAATTCTAATTATTTTGTAATTATTAAATTAAGTTCAATTCTAATCATAGTTATAGTTATATTGAATAACTATTAAATTAATTATTAGATTAAATATTACATAACAATTACATTAAGTCCTATGAGAACAAATTACTTCGGAAAAAGCATGTCAAATATATGTTTGTTAATGATTAATTTTCCATTTTATTAATTTTCCACCACCTATGGGTGCTTCTTCCAACCCTTCCCTTTCCCCTATGGAATAAATACATTCTTATAGGGTTAGCTGACTCCATTGGGCGGTTTGTGGCCCTTGAAAGGGACTTTCACTCTATCTTTTACAAAAGGAATGCGAAAATCCTGGTGGAACTCGATATTTCTAAGGGGCTTCTCCCTGAGATTGATATTGTATGTGGAAACCGGGTCATCACCCAGAAACTTGACTATCTTAACATTCCTTTTTGCTGTAACTATTGTCACGAGACCGATCATCTTCGTAGCTCCTGTACTCTCCTCCGCAAGGGTTGTTCGACTGAAAAAAGGGTTTGACCTTAGCTCTGGTTATGATTCACCTTATCCCGATGGTTGCTCTTCTCCTAGCGAGCCCTCTGAACCCATACCTGAAGCTATTTATGTGTCTTCTTCTCCCATCCCCTATGAAGATCTGTCGAAGGGTGAACTAAACTATATTGAAGATGTTGAATCTTGTGCTTCACTCTCTCATCCATTGGATTCCATTACTACAAATCCTTTTCCTCCTCCTCCTCCCCTTCCTGATAACTTGCCTGAGATGGGGTCGCATCCCTTCACACTGGATCATTTTCCCTCCCTGCCTACCTCATCTGTTCCCCCTCCTGATATCTCACCTATCTTGAGTCTGTCTCCAATCTTACAGACTTCTAGTCCCATTGTTGACCCTGCTTTCCTAGACCCCTCACTACTTAATTCCCTCTCCATCTTTTCTAACAAGGAACCGATCTCACCTTCTACTCTTCCTTTGGAATCCATTCGTTATAAAAATGTAACGATTCGTAAGGCCAAGAAGAACCCTGCAAAGTCCCTCTCTAAGATGGAGGACATTTAGGGGTCTTACACTCCTATTTCTACCAGGTTAAATATTGCTGCTACATAGCGATGATCCTCTCCCTCCTCCTCACAGGTCCTTAGAGCAACTTCACCTGCAGCGATTGGTTACCCAGGAAGATTTTATCTATGAATATCTGGGGTTTTGGAGGCCTACCAAACAAAAATATCTCAGTTATATATTCTTTGACTTAAACCCTGACATGATTTTATTGCAAGAGACTATGTGTTCCTCCTACAATTCCCTTCTCATGTTTTCCAAATGCAAGCCGGGTTGGTATTTTTGTGCTATTGATGCATCTGGGCTCTCTGGGGGGCTCCTTCCTGGTTGGAATACTCTCCTTATTCACTGTGAAGCTTTCTCTTCTTTTGCAGGCATCATTCTCAAATCATGTATTAAAGGACTCTCGAAAAGTCTTACCATATTTAACTGTTATGTTCCTTATTCTTAGAGAACTGTGTTTTGGGATAATGTTCAACTAGGTGGTATTCTTACTATGCCAAATTTGCTCTTGGATAGGGACCTAAACTTTACTATATCCCCTTCTGAAACATGGGGTCAAAAAGCTAGAATTGATCCCTTGACCTCCTATTTCTCCCGTCTGATTTCTAGCAATAATCTTGTTGATCTTTGCATGAGCTGTCCCAGTCCTACTTGGAGGAATGGACATACTGGGGAGGAAGGTATTAGTAAAATACTGGATCGCTTCTTATCTTCAACCCTTCTTCTTCCCAATCTTTCCTACTACGGGTCTTGGGCATCTCCTTCTGAGGTGTCAAACCATTACCCTATTTGTCTGGAGTGGGGTCATAGACCTATTTTACTATGTTACCCTTTCAAATTTAATAAATATTGGCTCTTGGATGATGACTTTACCCCTCTGGTAGATTCATCCTGGAAGGTTCTCTTGGATCTTGGCCCCTCAAATCCCTTGGATTCTCTCTTGGGGAAGTGAAAACACCTCAAAGTTGTTGTCAAAGGCTAGGAAAGGAAGAAAAATTTTGATAGGAGACATATGCTCCTGGAGATTAATGAGGAGATCTCTCACCTCCTAAATAAGGATTTGGGGATTCTTTCAGCTTTTGAGGCTGGTAGACTGAAAAAACTTCATGAGAAAAAAGGTCTTATCTTGGCACACGAGGTGACTACCCAAAGACTTAAGAGCAGAATCCTTTGGCTAAAAGATGGGGATGCCAACACAAAATTCTTTCATGCTTTTGCCTCAGCTAGAAGGAACTCCAATGTTATCTGGTACCTTAAAGACACTAATGGTAACCTTGCCTCTGAAGATTTTGCCTTGAAGAAGATGGGGAAAAAAACACTTCAGTGAGGTTTTCATGAATGATGGGTCTACTAATATTGCTGATAAATTAAAGGTTATTAAGATGTTTCCGACCTTTACCCTGGATGAAGAGGTTAACTATTTCCTTGAACCCATTTCTATTTAGGAAGTTGAAGCAGTGTTAAAGGGCTTTAAGAAGGACAAAATTCTCGGGCCTGATGGCTGGACAGTTTAGTTTTTCTTGGCTTTTTTTGGCATGCTTGGGGAGGAGCTTACATCTGTTGCTGAATAGGCTAGAATTGAAGGGTATGTTCCTGGCTCGGTTAACTCGAATTTTCTGACCCTGATACCTAAGTGTGACAAGCCCTCTGCCTTCGCAAACTTCCGACCTATCTCCCTTTGTAACCTTATCTACAAGATCATCTTGAAAATTGCTGCGACCCGTCTCAAGCCTTTACTGAATAGGACCATTTCCTCACAACAACTTGCTTTTTTAAAAGACTGTTAGATCACTAAATCTATTGGAATAACCCAGGAAGTTCTACACTCTATCAAATCCAAAAACTCTTGTGCCTTAGTCTTGAAGCTGGATTTAGTCGAATCCTTTGATAGGGTCAACTGGACTTTTCTAAGACTAGTACTCCTTCAAATTGGCATCCCTCTTATTGGTGTTAACTGGATTATGGGCTGTGTTGCTAGCTCCTGTTTTGTTGTCCTTATTAATAGCACCCCTTCAAATTTCTTCCCAGTCTCTAGGGGAATTCGGAAAGGTTGTCCCGTCTCCCCTCTTCTTTTCATCTTGATCATCGAGAGCCTTAGCAAACTTATTATTGATGCACATCAGAAGGGTCTCATTAATGGCTTTCAGTTCTCCACGACCCTGTCTATTACTCATTTACTTTTTGTTGATGATGTTATTCTGTTTGGAATGGGAACTGTACAAGAATGGCAGGCTTTCAAAGCTGTATTGGACCTCTTCTATTCTGTGACGAGTATGTCGATAAGTATGGAAAAATCCTCCTCTCTCTATCATAACATAGATGAAGAGATTAGGAGGCAAATTGTTCAGTTTGTCTCTTATAATATGGCCCTTATTGATTCTGGGTTTAAGTACCTGGGATACATCTTAAAACCGATGGGATATCGTGTATCTGACTCACGTTGGATGGTGGAGATGTTTGAAAAGAAAATAAATTGTTGGACTTATAGATTCCTCTCGCTGGGAGGCCGTTTAATCCTTATCAAATCTGTTCTTGTGGGGATTGGAGTATTCTGGTTCGCGTTGGCTAGATGCACCAGTTCTATTCTCAAAGCTTTGAGGCGTTTAATTTTCAATTTCCTGTGGGGTAAATCTAAGGGCCACCATCGTTTTCATTTGGCTAACTGGAAATCCATTTATGCTCCATTTGAAATTGGTGGCTAGGACATTAAGAACCTTGAATGGTTTGGCATATATCTTTGCTCAAAATTTTGTGGCAGATATTGAAGGGTCATGGAATTTGGAGTGAAATTATTGCACATAAATATATCATGAACAGGCCCTTGGAGGACTGGATTCGGGCCAAGAATTTCTCGGTTATTGGAACCTCATATTTCTCGAATGGGTTTATCAGAATCTTGGAATGGATTACGTCTAAGCTGGGCTGGAAGGTGGGTGATGGATTGAGAATTCACCTTGGTGTAGATCCGATCGCAGGTATGGAATCCTCTTACATTCTCCCAGTCGATCTTAGAGATTATCTGGCTGATTATGGGATATCGTGCTTGGCCCAGGCGAGGAAACTGGATGACCTTGCTATGGGCTATAATGGTTGGTTATCAGCACTTGATCTGGACCTGGGTGGCAAATGGGTTGGACTGTGGACATCTTATGTTAAAGGTCTCTCTCTCAGTGGACTAAGTATTGGGGATTCTGAGGATACTCTTCTCTGCCTGTTTGATAATGTCTCGGGTAAGGTTTCTACAAATAAAGCTTATGAGCTTATCATTTCGGATCTCTTGCCCCCTCCTTCTGATTGTGTCATTTCTTAGATTTGTCACTTTAACATCCCTTAAAAGCTAAAGTGCTTTATTTGGTTGGTCTTTTTTGGCAAAATTAATACTTGGAATAACCTTTGCATTATAGGCTGGCTCAGTCCGAACAGATGTTGCTTATGCAAGGAGGAAGTTGAATCTATTGACCATCTGTTTGTTACTTGTCCCTTTTCCCATGAGGTCCAGGTACACTTGGAATATTTGACTGACTCTTGGGAGGACTGGTCTTTTCCAACCCTGGATGGAAATATCACCAATTGGTTGGGATTTGATAGAATGCCCTCTTATATGCCTTTCTGGTTCATCTGGAACTTGTGGAAGTCTGGAAACAGCTACATTTTTGAAAACATAGAGCCAAATTTTCCCTATCTCTGTCATAAGATTATCTCTAATAATTTATCTTACTCGGTACCTCCTGCAATTAGATCTAAGGTCAGGATTATTGGTGATCCTCCAACTAAACTATATCCTATGGATTTTTTTGATGGAGCTGCAGCGGACTCTAATGGTGGTGCAGGGGTCTGTATTCAGATCAATGATCAACATTCCATTGAATTGAAATTAGGCTTCGGATGCAGTACTAATACTAGAGCTAAGCTTTTGGCACTTTGGGATTTACTTTCCATTGCCAAAGATATTGGATTACCGTATCTTCATATCTTTGGTGACTCCTCTATGATTATAAAATGGGCAAGAGATGAATCCACTCTTAGTATCGTGAAACTTGAGGCTTGGTGCAACAACACCAAAAAGCTCATCTCTTCATTCACTTCAGTGGATTTCAGCCATGTTTATACGGAATATAATAGGAGGGTTGATTCATTATCCAAGGATGGGCTTCTATTGGATCTTGTCCATCTTATATATATGGAATATTGTAATGGTGAAAATTTTAGGGAAGTTTCTCAGTAGCTGTTCTGATCTTTCAGCTCTGGTGCTGATTTTGGACTATCATTTTGATGTGGTTAGCTCCATCAGGATGCTATACTTTCTACATATTTTGGTTCCTTCAGCTTTTTCCCTGGATTTGGAGAGGACTCAAGTCTGTCTTGGATATTGACTCAGGGCTCCTATTATCTTTTCTTGAGACATTTTTGGCTCATCTTACTTGCAGTTTGGTATGAGAGGACATCTCTTGGTATAACATAAGCCGTGGTGGGGACATAAGCTAGCTTAGACCTATTTACTTGCTTGTATTTATGTCACGGTGATTATTTTCTCTATGTTTTGTTTTGGAAGTACTTGATGGATTGTTGATTAGCTGATGTAACAAATTACCTTTGCTTCTCTGGAATATCAAGGAATGTTTTTTTCTTCTGAAAAAAAAACTCTATATCTACTTAGTATAAAATTAATTAATTTAAACCCTTTCATTTAGGTTGCAAATGACTAATAAATAGTTCTCCCGTAACGGAAGTATCTCCACATTTAGCAGACAGGGAAACGTTTACACTCTTAGATATGTGGTTTGTCAATTTTAGCCAACGGAGTAATCTTAAATTTAAATCTATCCCACATTTATATGTATTATTACATCATTTTTTATAAAAATGCATAAAAAATTTAAGTAATTTGTATATCAACATCAATTTTAAATTTATTCTAATGAATAATTTAATCTTATAATCACTGCTATCTATCAATTCCCCAACGTGCATAGATTTAAATGTTACAACAAATTTAAGAATGGAAATAAATAGGGAGCATCTGTAACTTTACATAGCCGCTCAAATCTAAAATTTGCAATGGAAGTTATTGCATAGCTTTCTAAGGTGGAAGTCTCTTAGAACCAACTCCCCCATAACACTTGAGTTGACCAAAACCTTTTGGAATCTTCTTTAGTTTTCTACATATTTCTAGCTTCAACATGAGATCACCATTGTCCTTCTGATTGTTTGAAGTAGACGCCACTCTTTTTGTTAGGTTGCGTGTGTGTTAATATGCCACCACTGATCAGTTTCCCTTGTAATTTTTTTCCAATCATCCAACTCTTCGTTTGAAGGTATCTCACGATTGAAAGAAAATGAAATCTCTCTTTGTCTAAGAGACTTATCCTTTATATATGATTTTCTTTCTTCATTCCAACCTAACTTGGAGAAGGATTGGTCATATTTTTATCTAGAAAAGGTGTGTATACTTTAAAATTTTGGATTGGACTATTATTTAAACTTTTTTTATTTATAGATGGGAATAAGATAAATGTACTCTCCAGATTGATTTTATGGGCGTAGTTCAAAATTCATAATTAACAATTATAAAAAAATTGAAAAATAGGTGATGTAATAACTATGGTAGTTGGAAAAAATAAAAAATAGTTCATATGATAATTGAAGTTAATGGCATGGTAATGTGTATTCCATGTAACAGTGGAACTCCATCTAGCAGCTAGAAGTCAGAAGTCAGCTAATGTGCACAATGTTACAATGTTTAGTCAAGTTGCATTTTACAACTCTCAGTCAAACTCTTGGACTTCTAATAAATACCTGTGAACTTGAATGTGATAAGTGTAATTAGTGGCATGGTAATACCTACCTCATGTGACACTCAAGAACTCCATCTAAGAGTTGGGAGTTGACTTAATGTACATAAGGCTTAATGAAACTCCATTTGGAACTTAGGAGTCTAGATAACTCCAAAATGTTATATTAAGGACAATAGCTATATATTAACTATTAGTGTTAGATTTTTATCATTCAAGCTAGCATTATGATCTTAGGATCTTTAACTGAGAGAATAACACGCACAGCAGTAAAACACAAGAGACAATGAACACAAAGATTTTCCTTGGGAAAACCATAAAAGAGAAAACCCTGCAAATTCCTCAAAGATAGAATCAACACCAAAAGTAAAACCCGAAAACATAAAGATAATCTCCCGACAGCAGTAGTCTCTCTCTTGTCCCAGCAACTTTTCCTCTCACTCGTGCGCCCCAATGAGTGAGTGTGTGTGTGATAAATAGAGAGACTCACTCTCTACTTATATTCTTTTGTTCACTTCAAACCCACTCCAACATGTCGGCCTCACTTAACAATTACTTACTAGAGCCGACATCTCTAGGAGTGTCTAATAACCCTAGTGCCTCCACAACTTGTGGGGACTTTGCCTCCTCCAACTGACGAGGAGGTTTATCCTTAACACAATGGTGGAGACTATTGCCCCAACTTACAATGAATCACCTAGGGTTGACTTCTCTAGGATAGTCTAAAAACCCTAGGGGCGCACAACTGTGGGGACTTTAACCCTTGACCAATAGGAGGGTTACCCACAATGACTTAACATGACTTATTACATTATAGAAACTCCTGATAGGAACATCAGGGCATGACTCAAATACATTATAGACACATCCCGGAATAAACATCAGGGTACAATACATAAGATATACGAATGAATACATTCCAAAGTTACAAATACATCAACACTCCCTCTTAACTAGAAAGGTATTCTCTTGACGAAATTTATCAGCACAAGTCTTATTCTCTGCATTATCTGGATCATCATTGAGTTCTCATCATCTTTATATTCAAGTCATCTTCATCTTCAAGTTATCTTCATCTGGATCAATGTCATCACTCAATCTAGGTCATCATCACTGGATTTGGATCATCACTCAATCTGGATCATCATCACTGGATCTAGATCATCACTCGATCTAGATCATCATCACTGGTGCTATCTCATGATTCTTATCGTCATCGGAAGTTCTACAGAGCAATATCTTTTTCATGCTGGGTGTAGGCCTAGCCTCCATGTAGGTCTTTCTCAGCGCTTATATCTGACCCTAAGTCAGAATGGCCCGTCCAGCACTTACATCTGACCTTGACTCGTCAGAAAGGCACACCCAACACTCACATTTGACCATGAGAGGAACTTAATCCCCTCACCATGTCAGAATGGCCCATCCCTTACATCTGACCATGAAAGGAACCTCATCCTCTCCCATGTCAGAATGGCCCAGCCCTTACATCTGACCTACTCATCAAAATGGCCTTGCACTCACATCAGATCATGTGAGAACACATCCCACAGTTATATCAAAATGGCCCCCAATCCCAAACTGAGATTTCCTGGTAACTGACCAGGTGCTTCCATTCTCCCAGAGAATGGCATCAGCCCTTATATTTGATCAAGTGGGAACCAATCCTTCAATCACATCAGAATGGCCATGCACTCACATCTATTCATATAATACTACATCTTACAGTCGTATCAGAAAGGCCCTCAATCCCAAACCAAGTCTTCTTGGTAACTGACCAGGCACCTCCATTCCAAGAATGGAAACAACCCTTATATCTGATCATGTAGGAACCAATCCTATAGTCATATCAGAATAGCTCAGCACTCAGATCTGACATGGAAGGAACCAATCCTCTCACCATGACAGAATGGCTCAGCCCTTACATCTGACCTACTCGTCAGAATGGCTTACGGACTCATCACTTCCCTTGGAAGGAACCTCAATCTGGAGAACACCAAGATTCTCCCTAAAATACTCAAACTTCACTCTGTCCAATGGCTTCGCCAACAAATCAGCTATCTATTCGTTCATCGCAACATACTAGAGCTTCACTACTCCCCTCTGCACCATATCCTTGATATAGTGATACTTGATCTCAATATGCTTCAACACAGGGTTCTCCGACAACTTCACGCAACTCTGGTTGTCACAATATATACAAGCAGCATCTAACTAGAGATCAAATAAATCAGACAGTAGCTTCCTGAGCCATACTGCCTCACAACTAACTGAACAAGCTGCCACATACTCTGCTTCAGCTGTACTCAGTGCCACATAGGATTGCTTCCTACTAAACCAAGAGATCACACCTAATCCCATACTGAAGCAACACCCTGAAGTGCTCCTATCGATGGCACTGCCTGCCCAATTTGAATCAACATAACCCTCTAGGTTAATCTTCTAACTTGCCTCATACTTGAGCCCATAATCAACTGTACCCTTCAGGTACCTCAGAATATGCTTTGCAGCAATCAAGTGAACATGTCTCGAATTTGTTAGGAACTGGCTCAAGGTGTTCACAGCAAAGCAAATATCTAGTCTCATGTTTGTTAGGTACATCAAGGATCCAATCATCTAACGATACATCGTAGCATCAACTGTCTCTGATGAAGCATCACTCAATAGTTTCATGTTCGATGCCATAGGTTTGGTTATGGCCTTGTAGTTCGCCATCCAGAACCTCTTTAGGATCTCTGCTGCATACTTCCCTTGTCCGAGGGAGATTCCATCTGCATTCTGCCACACCTCCATGCCTAGAAAATAGTGCATCGACACATAATAGGAGCATCACTAGTCTTTTGCCTTCAACCTTGAAGCAAAGGTTGGAATCCACTTTACTCTCAGTAAAGCCTGGAGTCATCAGTAATCTATCCATCCTGTCATACAATTTCGAACCTCAAGATATTCTGTAGTCACTCCCTCTGAAGCGGAGCATCATACTCCCTCTGTCTTTCGTACTCTAAAAACTGAAACATTCTGTACCGGAGTGACAATTAGCTTCCTATGCTACTAATATTCTATGTATCCATCAAGTTTATAGACATTCATCTCCAACCTTGTAGCAAAATTTAATATCTTCATCAAGCTCATCATGTATGTGTTTCAACTCCCACTGGCTGCAAATGTCTCTTCGTAGTCTATGCCTTATTTTCGTGAGAAGCCTCGTGCGACGAATCTTGCCTTGTATCCCACGATGTTTCCATCTATTGCATGATGGAACTATGAACTTCTCTTCACGTATCGATATTGCATTCTAGACATCATTCTTCTTGAACTGGTCTTCTCTTTCTTCTTGGTTACTTCTTCATAGCTTGAAGGTTCTGCATCAATGATGTTGCTGCATTCGTCATATTATTCTTCATCTTGAACTGTCGTCACTTGTTCTTCGGAACAAGTCTTATTCTTCTTTTCTTGTAGGCGATTATATATGCGATCTTTCCTACAAGTCAAATGCATTTGTATGGTTAAAAACATTTCATAAGGAATATTCATACTGGCAAATTCTTATGCATAAATATATTATCATGCAACTACTTTAGGCAATACAACATTCATCAATATCTCACGGAAACTTTTCTAGATGCCTTCCATCTCTACCAGGACAACATTGAGATTGTGCACTAATCCAATATGTCAGCAAAGAGGTTTCATTCTAGATAAGTAGTAATGAAGAGTTGTATAGCACTATGAGCTACTTACCCATCACATGCATATTAGTAGTATACTATCATTAATGCAAACATTCTATCATGAATAATAGATTAACTAAATATAAACAAATGCATAACAAAACAATATCATGAAAGGACAATTGAATACTTACATTTATTTTTTTCGTGGGTAGACTCCTTCTTGAGCCTTCAGATTCATCGTCTTCTTCGTTCATAATAGCATCGTTTCTTATCCAAATGCTAAGGTGGATAAGAGGTTCTTCAAGAGTTGAGTTCTTCATACTCCTCATCGCTTGAGGGATCTTCTTTGGATGGTGAGAGCTTGATCTTTAGTTCCTCCCATCTTCTTTTCTCTTATTATTAGTTGAGCTTCTTCTTATGTGTGCTCTTCCCAGAGTCTACTGAAAGTAATCACTTCCTTCTAGCACACATTCTTTGAATGAATGAATCCCATGATCCTGGGAGGCCATTCAAGGTGGTTATCACCACTTCTGCATTCTTCACTTCTTCTTCTATCGCTTCAAGTTGTTCTCTGATTTGAGAGACCCCCGTAAAGTATGACTGTGTGGTCTCTACATTCTGGAGCTTCACATTCTTCAACTGTTTTCTCAAAGCCATATTATGATTTATGTTCTTCCATCCAAATAGATTGATCAAGGAATCAAACATCTTCAGTGTCTTTAGGGAAGACACTTGTGGTATAAGGTGATCCGTGATTGAATCAAGAATGATCTTCTTGGCCTTGACCAAGTTCTTCTGGTGTAAGACTTTTAGCCTTATCTCCCTCTAGAACTGAAACCTCTCCACTCATGTGGGTGTTCAATTCATTTTCTTCAGAGAGATCATATACTTCCATGCTTGGAGGTTGTCAACTTCACCAATCTTATCATTAAGCTGATGTGATAGATCACTTTGAAATGAGAACCTAAAATGAAAATATCAAAAGATTAGATCTTACCGATTTGAGGTGTCTGTCCTCCTTTCAGAGCTAGCTAATCTAGGGTTTGTCAGAAAAACCATAATTTCCAAAACTTGGAATCTTTCATATTTGATTGGATAGAAAGATATATCTCTTCAAGTTGAGCTATCCAATGTACTCCTTTTCTGAAAACAGTCGAGGGAAGCTCCCAGAACAGGAAGCCCTAGTTTACCAATTTCTTCTGCAAAAAATCCTGATACTATTTCTGTGCTATCTCTGAAATTGCTACTCCTATGTGTCTGAAACTTCGCACTAGAGAAGCCTCACATGTCCTTCTTCCAAATCCATAGGTTTTATCAGAATTGGTTTCACCAATTGGGACTTATGATCATTTTCCCAAGGTGACCTGTTATAGGACTTTTTAGAACAATGAAGTTATACGGACTTCTACGTGTCAGTGTTTCATCTTCTAGGTCTGAAACTCAAACCATAGAAAGTAAAGTCCGTACCCTTTATATATCATCTTTAGAAATTTCATTTGGACATTTGTAGCCCAAGATATAGCAATTCTCCCCAAGTATCCTGTTTAGGGATGAATCATGGAAGAGGCTGGAACCTTAACTTGGAGGGATCATATCTCCTAGAATATAGCAAATATGAGGCTGAATTTTGGACACAATGTAAATAAAGATTTTATCTTCGGCTCGTGAAAGTTTCAACTCCTGATCCTTCTCCAATCCCATGATATCGCAAATGTACAAAAACTTATCAGTTTTAGTATTTAGGGTTTTTCTAGCTCGGGGTCAAACTAGGGTTTGACTTTCGTGGAGTTTCACCCAACCAAAAATTTTGATCCAGGTCTCTAAACTTCGATTTTGATGAGGAGAGAAATCTTATGCCGGGCTCACTCAAAAATTCCTCTTATATAAGAAGCCCTAATTTCCCGCACCAAAAACTAAAAATGCTCGGAATCGAATTCTGCTTCGACAGAAAGATGTGTCCTTCAATGGAGAGTCAGCCTAGCATACTTTGCTGATGGATTGTGGAGAGAGACCTAAAAAATAAGAATCCCTAGCTTCTGCAGCTGCACAATGTCTTCTTCTCAGGTTAGCTCTGATACCATGTTAGATTTTTATCATTCAAGCTAGCATTATGATCTCAGGATCTTTAACTCAGAGAATAACATGCACAATAATAAAACACAAGAGACAATGAAGACAAAGATTTTCCTCAGGGAAACCATGAAGGAGGAAACCTCGCAAATTTCTTAGAGATAGAATCAGCAGCAAAAGTAAAACTCAAAAACATAAAGATGATCTCCCAACAGCAGTAGTCTCTCTCTTGTCTCAGCAACTTCTCCTCTCACTCATGCACCCCAATGAGTGAGTGTGTGTGTGTGATAAATAGAGAGACTCACTCTTTATTTGCGCCGAGAGGCGCTCTACAGCCCAGTATGGGAGATATCTTGTAACGTTATTTTTATTAATAAAAATAATTTTTTTAATTATAGGCCAAAATAAGTGTCGTCCAGAAAAAAAACCTAATATGGGGGAGATGTTGTAATCTTCCTACCTAACAAAACAATAAAAAAGTAAAATTTAATTATTCGTAAAAAAATATGGGTGATTAAAAAAACACAATATGGAGAAGATGTTGTAATGTTTTTACTTAACAAAATAATAAAAAATGTTGGCCTTGCACATGGTTTTAAAATCATAAACCATATGCAAGGCCTCCTAAACAACCCATAGTTTTATTGTACATGGTTTAGGAGGGCCTTGCAAATAAAACCCATGTGCAAGGCCTCCTAAACAACCCATGATTTTATTGTACATGGTTTAGGAGGTTGTTGCAAATGGTTTTAAGACCATGTGCAAGGCCTCCTAAACAACCCATGGTTTTAGGAGGGCCTTACACATGGTTTTAAAACCATGTATGGGGCACATGCTGTAATTATTTCAAAATAAAAAATAATAAAAAATATTATATCCCGAGAATAAATAATATTAAATATTAATAATAAAAATATTATATGTGGAAGTTAAATAAAAAAATGTGTCTTTTGATTGAATTACATCAAAGCTAATAGTTGAGTGCAATAATTAAGAATACGTTTGCACCTCCAAAGATTTGATCCTCTCGAGGCTTGATAGAGTGTAAAGTTTGAATCTATCCTTGTTTTAATTAATTGGTCTCTTCCTATGCAGCAATCAACATGTTTAACTCTATTGATATTGTTTTATAAATGATCAATGTTTATTTCTTTTCTAGCTCGATTGTATCATCCTTAGTCAAATCAATAGTTGTGGAGTCTTTCTTAGGGGGTCTGTCAAGAGTTTGTTAGCTTGGTTGGAACTTCGCCTTTTTTTTGGTTTTCAACTTTCATGCTTTCGTGTTCTTGTTTTTGCCATTTTTCTTTTTCATTTTTTTTGAATTTTTTTTGTTGGTTCTTTATTTACTTCATTTTTCTCTCTATATAGAGTTGTTTATTTGTTCTCCTCTTAGTGTTTATTGGACATATCTATAATCTATTTTTTCGCTGTTGGATTCGTTTTTTTAATATAATTATTTTGGTTTTTAATTTTGTTAATTATTTTTTTAAATAAGATTTGTTTTATTATTATTTTTAAAGTTGTATTTTATAATTAAATTTTTTATTCTTAAATTTTGTATTCTATATTATTTTTATTTTAAAAATAAAATATTTAATATTTAATAAAATACATAATTTTTTGTTTTAAATTGAAACAATTTATATAAAAATTGTTTTAAAGTCTTCTCTTTATCATATATATTTTAATATTATCTTTATCATTTTATTACATTTATTTTTAACTTTTATGTTAGATTATATATGTTGTTTTGTCCCACATTGGTTATGTGTATATACTATCTGTATTATTAGCCTATATATATATATAGGCCTCTTCTGTACATTATTTGTGTGTGATTCAATATATAACCTTGTTCTCAACATGGTATCAGAGCACAGGTTTTGAATCACCTTAATTTTTTTTCTTCCGCATCTTATTTTCTTTCTTGCGCCGCTAGCGTTCATTAGATCAAGCTCCGGCAAATCCAAAACAGGAGCCAGATCCTCCATCCCTCACCGCATGCGCCTTCACGTGCCACTTCAAGATCCGCGCGTCAGAGTCACGCGCTCAGCATTCGAGCCCTTCCGCATGTGCTCAGCCCTAGCCACGTCAGTATTTTTTTTCCTGATTTCATATTTGTGGTCTGTTTTTTTTTGCATTTGAGCCTTTTCGATGGCACAAAACGATATTCTTCATCATGTTCAGACCGTATTGGATGGCACAAGCTATATGGTGTGGTCCCAATCTATATGTAGCTTTCTTAAAGGCCGCAAGCTTTGGCTTTATGTGATTGGGGAGGTCAAAAGGCTAGTTAAAGAGGCCTTTGAATCAGATGAGGCTTTCACCACTCGTCTTATTGATTGGGATAGCAAGCATCACTAGATTCTTACATGGTTCCGTAACACTACTATCCCATCTATTTCTGCGCTCTTTGGCAGCTTTGATGAAGCAAAGGGTGTTTGGGATATGCTTGCTTCTCGTTATTCTTCTGTGGATGGTGCTCACGAGTATCAACTTATGTTTGAGCTTTTCCATCTAAGGCAGGAACCTGGTTAGAGTATAAATGATTGCCTTGCTCGCATGCAATTCTTGTGGAACCAAATTGATGTTTCTGATCCTATTTGGAAGAATCCCACTGATGCTGAGATGTATGTTACACGAAGAGATCAACATCGCCTTCACCAATTTTTGATGGCCTTGCATGATGATTTTGAGCCTGTCCGTGTGCAACTTTTACATCGTTCTCCTCTTCCCACTTTGGACACTGCCATCTTCGAACTTGTCCGTGCCGAGACTAGATCGCAGACTATGCACTCTTAGCCTAGTCATACAGTGTTGGCTGCACCATCCTTTGGTTCTTCATCATTCCAATGAGCGCATTATGACAGGTCTGATACTCCTCAACCCCCTCCTAAGTCTTGAGATAACAATTACTGTCGCTATTGTCGACGTCGAGGGCACACTATTGACAAGTGTTGGCGTAAGGGAAGATCTACTACACCAACAGCAGTAGTTGCTCATACTAAGAGTGGTTCATCTCTAGCTGCTCCCTCTTCAGTTACTTCCTCTGGCCATGCATCAGGATCCAGTGTCACCTTATCTGCAGCTGACTTCGAGGCAATAGTCAACCAGATCGTCCTATCTCGTTCTGGTAATGCATCTTCCTCTATCCTCTCAGTCTTTCCAAGTACCTCTTCCCCTTGGTTCTTTGACTCTGCTTGTTGCAATCACATGACACCTCACCCTACTTCATTTATCACATCTGCACCTTCACCTCATTCCTCGTTGATTCGCACAGCTAATGGATCCACTATGAATGTTAAAAATATAGGCACTATCAGTACACCTTCCCTTTCTCTTTTTGAATTTTTTCACGTGCTTGAATTGTCCTTCAATCTCCTCTCTGTTGGCCAACTATGTGAACTTGGATACAAACTTGTTTTTTACTTTTCTGGTGTGCATGTGCGGGATCCTCGTACGAGCCAGACCCTTGGGACCGGGCGTAGAATTGGGCGCATGTTCAAACTCTCATCCTTACACCTCCCCACCACAAGCATCTCTGTTGTTGCCCCTTCATCATCACCATTTTTTTCACTTTGGCATTCACGTCTTGGTCAGGCATCTACATCTCGTGTTCAACTTTTAGCGTTAAAGGGTTTGTTAGGTTCAATGTCCAATAGTCCTTTTGATTGTATTTCATGTCAACCTGGGAAACAACCGGCTTTGCCTTTTAATAATAGTGAGTCTCATGCTACTGCTTCTTTTGATTTAATTCATTCTGATGTTTGGGGACCTTCTCCTGTTGCTAGTATGAGTGGTTCATGTTATTTTGTTATCTTTGTTGATGATTTCTCTTGTTACACTCGGGTGTTTTTAATAAAATTTCGTTCTAAATTATTGGATATTTATCGCACTTTTGCAAAAATAATTGAAATCCAATTTTCAAAACCCATCAAAGCTTTTCGTTCTGATAATTCTTTAGAATATACTCAACATGATTTCACAAGCCATCCTCAAGCATTATGGCACTGTTTCTCACTTTTCGTGTCTAGGTACCTCATAACAAAATGGTCGAGCTGAATGCAAACTTAGGCACATTTTAAACACTGTTCATGCTCTGCTTCTTTCCACCTCTCTTCCTACCCCATTTTGGGGTGAAGCTACTCTCACAGCGGTCTACACAATCAATAGGTTGCGTACCCCTATCCTTGATAATTTCTCTCCTCACGAGAGGTTGTTTGGCTCTGTCCCCTCATATCATCATCTTTGTGTTTTTGGTTCTGCCTGTTTTGTTTTACTCCAACTTCATGAGCACACCAAACTCGAGCCTCGCTCTCGGTTGTGCTGTTTTCTTGGATATGGAGTGGAACAAAAAGGCTACCGGTGTTATGATCCTGTGTCTTGTCGTCTTCGCATCTCCCGTCATGTAGTTTTTTGGGAGCATCGACTATTCCACGAAGTCGAAAACTTCAGCATTCCATCCTTCCTTCCCTTTACTACACTTCTTGAGATTCCTCTTTCTCCAACTCCCACTAGGAATGTCTTGTCAGAGTCTACCTCGCTCGAACAACAGTCATCTGATGCTCTCGACGCCGCTTCGCCTGCATCCCCAGGTTCTGTTCCATTTGAGGATCCGATCTGCACTCCACTACCTGACCTTCGCCGATCCACCCGAGTAAGATCCCTCCGATCCCATTTACAGGATTTTCAATGCTTTCATGTCTTAGCTACCTTGCATGAGCCTCACTCCTTTCGTGAGGCCTCCATTAACCCTCTTTGGCAGGCTGTGATGACAGAGGAACTTGATGCTTTACACAAGAACAATACATGGGATCTGGTTGACTTGCCTCTTGGAAAGTCTGTGGTTGGGTGTAAGTGGGTTTACAAAATCAAGACTTGTTCCGATGGTACTATTGACAAGTACAAGGCTCGACTTGTGGCCAGAGGTTTTACTCAAGAGTATGGTGTGGATTATGAGGAGACTTTTGCTCCAGTTGCTCGCCTCTCTTCTGTGTGTGCTCTGTTGGCTGTTGCAGCCTCTCGACATTGGTCACTTTGTCATATGGATATTAAGAATGCCTTTCTTAATGGTGATTTAAGTGAAGAAGTCTATATGCAGCCACCTCCTAGATTATCTCATCCTACAAACAAGGTTTGTCGTCTCCGTCAAGCTCTATATGGACTTAAGCAAGTTCCTCGAGCATGGTTTGCTAAGTTTAGCGCTACTGTCTCTAGCCTTGGCTACTCCATCAGCTCATATGATTCAGCCTTATTTATTCGCCGCACAGACCTGGGTACCATACTTCTTCTACTATATGTTGATGACATGATCATCACTGGAGATGATATCACTGGTATTCAGGAACTTAAACAATTCCTTAGTCAACACTTTGAGATGAAAGATCTTGGCCCTCTCAGCTATTTTCTTGGTCTGGAGATCTCTTCTTCTTCTGATGGTTATTACTTGACACAGGCCAAGTACATCTCTGATCTGCTTTCCCGGGCCAATCTCACAGACAGTAAGATTGTCGACACTCCGACTAAGCTTAATGCTCGTCTCACTCCTGGTGATGGCAAGCCTCTTCGTGATTTTACCTTATATCGGCATTTAGTTGGCAGTCTTCTCTTCCTTACTGTCACTCGGCCTGATATCTCATATGTTGTCCATCAGGTGAGTCAGTTTATGGATGCTCCTCCCTCCACTCATTTCTCAGCTGTCCTCCGCATTCTTCGCTACCTGAAGGGAACATTATTTCATGGGCTCTATTTCTCCTCTCAGTCTTTTCTTCAGCTGAATGCTTATACTAATGTTGATTGGGCGGGTGATCCGACAGATCATCACTCTACCACTGGTAATTGTTTCCTACTTGGCACTTCGGTTATCTCTTGGCGAAGTAAGAAACAAAATGTTGTTGCTCACTCTAGCACCGAGGCAGAATATCATGCTCTAGCTGACACTACCTCGGAGCTTCTTTGGTTATAATGGTTGTTACAGGATATGGGTGTCTCTCTTTCTTCTGCTACTCCTGTATACTGTGACAACGGGAGTGCCATTCAGATTGCTCATAATGATGTTTTTCATGAACGGACCAAACATATTGAGATTGATTGTCATTTTGTCCGTCATCATCTTCTTCAGGGCTCACTACAGCTTCATTCTGTCACGTCCCGTGATCAGCGCGCAGACATCTTTACAAAGTCACATCCTCCAGGGCGTTTTCGTGATCTTGTGTCCAAACTCAAGATGGTCTCTCGCACTCCACCTTGAGCTTGAGGGGGGCTGTTAGATTATATATGTTGTTTTGTCCCACATTGGTTATGTCCATATACTGTCTATATTATTAGCCTATATATAAACCTCTATTTGTATATGTGATTCAATATATAACCTTGTTCTCAACATTTTAAATTTTTTCCCTTTAAACATTTATTTAAAACTAAATCATGTAAACTCATATCACCATTGATGCAATGTCCTCGCTTTTGCTGTTATTGTTTGCAGCCTTGAAAGCTATTGTTTCTACTGTGAAAATTGTTACACGTACTGTGCTGACATGTATACCATTGTAATGCTCTTATTGTTTGCAGCCGTGAATGGTATTTGTTTCTTTGTGAAAATTGTTACACGTGTTGTGCTGACATGTATACCATTGTAATGAAGGATGATGATCTTCGAAACCAAACAAAATATCATAATCATATTCAGGGGGAACATATATGACGTGTATATTCACACCAAGATTTTCTTAAAAATATATATAAAAGAATTTAGTTTTAAGTTATTTTTAAGAGGTTTTAGAGACCGTGATTATTAATCAGTGTGGAGCAGATTAAATAATGATTGTTATCTCAATCTTCTTCACTTTGCTTTAGAAAAAAGCTACGAAAAACTTTAGATTTTTGGAGATTCATTTATAATTATCAGTTGAGTGAACAAAGTTCAGCAATGTAGAAATCTTGCTCTTTTTTCTCTTTATGAAGAGGTAAACAAATTTTTATTACATTTCATGCAACCATGTTTACAAAGAAAGATATTCAGATGCAGACAGTCTCTTGAAGGAAGGGTTGAAGATGGAACACTGAACTTGGAAATTTTTTGAAAATAGGAAAGCTGAAGTATATGAGTTCTTTCATAGACCATTCATAAAAGCACTTCCTACAGGAACTGTCATTTGAACATTTTGATCTTTTTACTTCTTTTTGAATTTTTTCATAGACCATTCATAGAAGCACTTTCTACAGGAACCATCATTTGAACATTTTGATCTTTTTACTTTTTTTTGAATTCAACAAACTCGTCACAATCACAAGCAGTTTTTTGCCACAATCTCAGCTCTGTTTTTAAGCTCGAGGGGAGCTATATCTTTAACATATTTGTGGCTCTAACTGAACGGTTAAAGTTTTCAAGCTTTTGACCTAAAGTTTTTGGAGACTTTTTCTGATTTTGTTTCTGGCTGTTAACAGCTGTATACAAAGCATACAGACTATATAAAGACTCTTTTGAATTAATATAAATATACTTTTTTTTTGAAAAAATATGATTGCTATCACAAATTGATGCTACAATCAACAGCCAACAATAAGCCTACTTGCTATGCTCAAACTAATTAATTTTTGCAAACTCAGAATTTTGAGACATAAAAGAACTGTCATTGGAATTTTGACCCATCAAACAATATCCGCCATTAAAATTTCCTATCTAACACTTTCCCGCAATTTTGACCCATCAAACAATATCCGACATTAAAATTTCTACTGGATTTCCGATCTAACACTTTCCCGAAAATTTTAAAGAATTTGTATCCGCTATCTTCGTGACATTAAAATTTCTACCAAATTTCCCATCCAACACTTTGCTGGAAAATTTTAAATAATTTTTTTCTCCTTTATATTCGTCATCAGTGGTCACTGGTCACCCATTTATCTGAACTCCTCAGAAGTTCCACAAATCCAGAGAGATGTACGTATCTTGCTGCTCCTCCTCTTGCGAAGCCGGAATGAATCGATCTACCGTGGAAGTATCGTCAATCGACGGGAAATTCTGGAAATTGAGGCTCGCACTGCTGTCAAACAGAGACTCCCAGAAACCCCGATCCCCCGAAATCTGCTTGCTGTTGCTCTGCAACTCCGTTTCTAAAACCGAAGATGAACACGACGAGGAGGCGAGGGAAACCCCATTGTTATTATTTTTATTGTGCGAAGAGGGCGAAGTGGAAGGTAGTTCGTCCCGGGCATATCTAGCGGCGGCGAGCTGAATCTGGTGGGGTGTAAGAGAAAACGCCCCCGGAATGGAGGGTACAGAATTGGGGAAGTTGAATTTGGCGTTGGGGCCTCTCAGGCAATACACTGCAGCATCGTAAGCGCGGGCGGCTTGCTCGGACGTTTTGTAGGAACCGAGCCATATCTTTGCTCTGGTTTTGGGCATCCGTATTTCAGATCCCCAAGTACCCCATTTTCGCCTTCGTATTCCCTTAAATTGGGGGCGCTTTTGTCTGGAATCTTCGCATGGTTGAGCGTTCATCTTGTCTTCCTCGGGGGCTTTCTCCATATTTGGCAACGCAAAAGCTCTCTGGTACTAAGTGAATATTGTGAGAGTTATGTGGGAATTGCTTTGACTGAACGAAAATTGGAGGCGGATATATAGCTATCTCAGTGCGTGGAAAAAGCGCGGATGAAACAGTGTGGTTAGTGACACGCATCAAGCAAAAACCATGAGAGAGAATGTTGACCAGTGCTTTGCAGATCTGACTCAGTAAAATATGATGGGTCCATTGTGCCATGTTTTCTTCCAGAAAGAAAAAAGTGTTGTTTGATTTTGAGAACCAATGTCAACCGTACCTTGTTTCCGTTCGGTACGTGTTTCAGATCTGGTTAGTGGTTAGGCATTTTCTTTTCAAAAACTGTGACAACCTGGAAATTCAATTTTCTTGTGCATTTAATGACAGTTTCAAGTTTTTAGTTGCTAGACGGTTTAATCCATTTAATTGAGTGTCAATTTATTTTTAATATTATATATAAATGTGAAATATAAAATATTTTTTTATATTATAGTAAAATAGTCATATAGATATTTACTAATCCAATTGTTGTATTGGTAATCAAATTATAAAATTTTAAAGGAGAAAATTTTAGAGATTTTTTTGGAAAAATCTGAAGATTAATAATACAATTAGAAACACAAAATATAAATAAATACAATACACATACATGGAAAAAAAATTTGACCCAACACAATGGCTAATAATTATTGGCTAAGTTTTGGTAGTTCATAGATATTAAAATTTTTGAGGGTATATCTAAATTTATAAACGTCAAATAGAAGTTTTAAATACTTTTTTAGCTGTCAGGTTGATAAAAAACTTACATGTCAAATACGTGTGAAAATGAGAAAAACGTTAAATTCCAGGCCCAATTGCATGGCGAAGTATTAAACTGCTATGCAAAATGGGTTAAATATGTCGTTGAATTTGAAGTAATTCAGATTCAAACATATGGAAGAGTTGAGGCACCTATTAGGAGTCCAAAGGATCAAACGAACTCAAAGAAGACAACAAAGATGCAACCAGCAAGCCCTATCACCAGCCTCTCAAGTTGCGGAAGGTTAACATTGGGAATGAGGAACATAAGGGGCTCACCCAAGGAAGGAAGGAGGGTTTTTAACCACTTAATATTGTTTTTATAGGCTATCACTGTTTTTTTCTCTTACCAAAGAAACAACGCTCTTCCAAGGCTATATCTAATAGCCTTCAAGCTGGATATATCAATAATTTGTGACTTGGTAGGCGCTGAGACGTTTCGAAGCCCACCGAGGTGAGCCTCTATCCCAAGGGTCGTCTACCCTTTGAGCCTTGTCACAACTGGTCAATGAACAACCCTAACTTACTTTTTAATATTACCCTATTAATATTCATTTAGAGTTAGGGGGCTTCGCACTGGGAAGAGGCAATGGAATTATTTTCTCTTTAGATAAGAAAGGGTCTAAATTTGCAGTGGGTGGGTGAGAGATTTGGCCCTTTTCAACGGATCCAAAGGATATAAGTTTTGGGGACTCTTAAGTTGTGATAAATTGGTTGAAGCTTAGTAGTTCGTCAAGAAAACCATAAACATATTCTTGAGGTTGATTTATGATGAAGTCATTTGTATATCAACCTTTTTTAGAATATCAATATTTGTCATATCTCTTTAAAAAAGAAATTACACAATCAATAATCTTTTAAAGGAAGTCATATTTATAGAGAAAAACTACACAACTAATAATCTTTTAAAGGAAAGCCTTTTACTCAATGAAAGTATTTGGAAAAGATGGGGATGACAGTATGACCACTTGATGGAGGATGACCCAAGGCTTTTTATTAAATAATTTATGAGAAATCCCATATAATTATATGGATTTTTTTTTTTTAAGGATCTATATGATCAACATCTTTGATTATCTGTCTTTCAATGAAGATTGTAAAAAAAAAATCTGTTTTGTTTTGTGAGGAGGTCAACATTCCGTTGCTTGAAGTTAATAATTTGAATTTTTTTCTTGTGGATCTTTTATCTGACATTATATAAGAAATGTTGTATAACAGTGTAAAAGTAGTTTCTGTTTATAATAGATTTTTTTATTTTTTATTTTTTTAAAGCCATTTTTTTATATTTAGGTTGATTTGAGTTAATACTTATATTTTCAAAATCATTTAAGTTACTTAATTATGAAAGACAAAATATTAACCATCTTTGTATATGAAAAGCTCAAAGTGAATTCGTAGAGCGCGTTGCAAGGTGTAAATTAAAGATACCATGTGAGTTTGTTAAAATGGAATTAGAATGGGTTTACAAACCATTGGTTGTGAGGGTCTGTATCATGGCATGTATAAGGTGATATTGTGATACTTTAAGATAATTATATCAATATTTTTTTTTAACAATTGTGATTAGGTTTTTGGTTTTTGGGTGAAGTTGAATGTGGAGTAAAAGAAAAAAAGTTCAAAGTATATTGAAGAGAAGATTTAATGATTTTATTAGGAAAAGTTGATGTAAAAGGGACTATGTGCAATAAAGAAACAATTAGATGAAGATGATTGTAGTAGAGGAATTGGTCTTGTGAAATAAAAACAAAAAGGAGAGATATTTGAGAAACTAGTATTGGTGGAGTTTGATGACATAGTGGTAATGGTGTAGAAGAGGGAGGATAGAGAGGCAATAAGAAACATATGGAGTGATAGTAAGAAACATTGAGAGGGAGAAGTTTGAGGTGGTGATCTAGAGTGGAACATAGTTGTAGAAGAAAACAAAAATAATAATTTTCATAAGCAATAGAGGAATTCATGGCAATTATGATGAAAGTGAACATGACAAAGTAGATGTCAATGTTGAGAAAAAGTGTGAGTTTCTTATAGTTCCATATTGCATAAGATTAGATTACAAAGAGGAATAATGATCGAAAGTAGAGAAGGAAGGCTGAATGGTACAAAGTGTTTTATATAAAGAAGAAGAAAATAAAGAGAAAGACAGATATCTAGTGCTTATAGTTTTATTGACAACCTACTAAGAAACACACTCACATTTTCTTGCTAGAGGAGTCTCGTGTAGGATTTTACAAATTAAAGGATTTTACATTTATTAGATAGAACCATACTACCTAGTATTGGCTCCCATAGATGTAACGGAAAGTGGCTAGCTTTCAAAGCATAATGGAACACTGGAAAATAAATATAAGATCAACCTACATAGCCATTGATGATTCGAACTTCTAAATAGAAAGTGATTATAAGTAGCATGCCTAATTCCTTTTGATGAAGTCAAATTGTGAAAGAGTTGGAATGTTCATGAATTGCAAAGGAAAATTTAATTGTATTCAAAAATATAACTGCATTTATGGACTACATTGGTAGTGAAAATGTTGGCTTTGTGGAAATATTTAGATCCTTGGCCAAAAAGTTGTATCTTTGGACATGGCGCAACCTTAAAGATTGTTTTCTTATTAGATAGATATAAATAATTAGGCCAGCCATTATAGCTATCTCGAAATGAAGTTATTAAATTGATAAATATTTTAAACAAAGTATCAAAATTAGTTCAAATGGTGCATGCACTTCTTCCATTATTAAGAAGGTTGTTAAAGGAATTTAGTGCCCCTAGTTGAGAATGTATAAAGAGTTATTGATAATTATTTGTTGAATAAAGGCTATTGGTTGAATGTGCTACAAAAGATTATTATCTTTGAAAGATAATCATTACCTAAGAAACGAATTGATTCAATTGGTACTTAAAACATTTTCAACCATTTAAATTATGAACATTGTGAATAAATGTAAATCCTACAAAGGAAGTCGATTTTTCTCTCCATGTGAGACGGTTATAGTGGTATTAAATTGTGTAAAAGTTTAATGATTACAAAATGCATGGAGAATTGTTGTACTGTGTGTTTGATAAATCTATTAAAAAAAATGGAAATTTGTTATTGTGGATACTTTTGCTAAATGTTTTATCATTGTGGTGTATTTATGCTTGTTTTCAAATGAATTGTATACTTTAGTGATTGTCTCTTGAATATTGGAGTTAATTTGTTTATATAAATTGTTGTTAAAGTCCCCTCTTGTGTAATTTATAAAGGGGTTATGTCATCAATACATCAAGGTATTGGGGCAATTTGAATTAAAAAAAAGAGAATAGGTAGAAATGTTAAGTTGTGATATATAAGAGGAGTTATGTTATACATTGAAAGAGTGAGTGATGGCTACCTCTAGTGGTAAGTTTGGATAAATGATGAAAGAGGAGATGTAACTCCAATATTAAAGAGTAGTGGTTAGAGGTCATGGAGGATGAGATATTGAAAAGTCACACAAAATATTGTTACATGGATGTTGTAGCAAAAGAGAGAATTGAAGTACAAAAAAATAAAAAATCATGGTGAAGAGTGGAGAGGGACATAATACATTTTGCATTGAAAATTGTAGTTTGGTAGGAAGAAGAATTCCTATGGTGAAAGGAACATTAGTAAAAAAAAAGGATAATTTTTTACTATAAGACTAAAATGGTTAGTCGTGACATTTTTATAGGATAAATACTAGCAAATTTGAGCAAATTCAATGTATTTTAAGTAGTGTAGTTATAAATTACTAACATAAACAACTAATATAGTTTAGAGATAAGAATATCTGACTATTCAATGACTATGTGAATGTAAATTAGTAGTGTCTATTTCTTATATGTAATTTATTGATAGTAGTACACTGTTCTAAGAAAATTATTTAATTATACATAAAATATTGAAAGATAGATGTATTTTCTTTTAAATAATCCATCCAAATTTGGATTGACCAAAAATAATAAATGGAGTGAAGAGTGCATACGAGCTATATTATCTTGCACCATTCCTATCCATGAATATGGTCAACTTTGGTTATATAATTGGTATATATGTGTCTAAAGAATATGGATATTGACAATAAATCAATACAATGACAATTTATGTTCCATTTACTTCCCTGCATTACACTAAAAACGCATTTTCTTTTATTAAAAATATAAAAATATAAAACTTTATAATTTTTCTTTCCAGCATTAGTTTCATCCATTTGGTAATTGGTGCCTAACAAAATATGGAGTGAAGACTCCACACAACATGATAAAATGTTATCTTCTACACCAAATATCTCCCTGTTGGAGTAATTGATGGAGAGAAAAGACATTTGACTCCAACTTTGTCATATGCCAAAGCATCCTCTACCCATGAATATTTGATCATTTCCCCATGTTTGTAGTGACAAATGACCTGAATACAACTAAACAAAATTAAAAATTTGTAAGCTAGAATAGGGAAAGTAATGGAAACAAATTACCATTAAATCCTATCCAAAGAAAGAAGAGAGAGAGGCCAAAATTGGTATAGAAGGTTTTCAAGGTTTTTGATGTTCTATAGGGTTTGTAAGACATCATCATCATACTTGGAAGTTTACCATTGTGTTCTCTATTAAGATCATCATCCATGATTTTTATACAAAATGGAGTGTCTACAAATATTACATACCATGAACTTTATACAAACGAAGAAGAGAGATCAAAATTCCCATTAACTCCTATCCAAGAGGGAAAACAGTGGAAACAAATTCACATTAACTCCTATCCAAATCAAAGAAGAGAGAGGTCAAAATTGGTAGAGAAGGATTTAAAGGTTTTGATGCTATATAGAGTTTCATATAAAAGGGGTTGTATGCCATCATCATCATACTTGATACCTCAACGTCGTGTTCTCTCCTAATATCATCATTCATAATCCTTATACAAAATGGGGAGTCTACAAAGATTATATACCATAATATTTATACAAATGGGAAATAAACACCGATTGTACCCTTATAACTTTCACGGTAATTTCATTTGATTGGTGATACAATGAATATACATGTACACTGTCCATTGTATATGATGAGAATATTGTGCATACCACTCAAAGGAATTCAACCCAACACTCAACTCAATTAAATATTGTGTTATCATGGACAACTTGATGAACCAAGGTGGAAAAGAATGTATGCTTTGATCATATTCATTTTTTTATTTTTTCTTTACAATATTAAAAGCATATGGTACAAAATTGTTGATACATATTCCTACCATTGTATAATATATTATATCAATATAATAGTAATGTATAGTATTAATATATTATATTAATTAAAATAATAGATTATATTAATATATTATATTAATATATTATATTAATTAATATTATCTACAATCATATAATTATTTGGGAGTTTTCATTTTGTTCATGCTCATACACCAAAGAGATCCCATGTATTATGGGCATGGTATAATGGGAAGGCATGGCCCCAATTTCATGGTTGGTGAGATTGATTCCCATCCAACAAACATATGAGAATAATATTATCGACTTAACAAGATCAATAGATGTGTTTGTAAGAAAAATACATAGGTTCACTTAATATATATTGGGAATCTTGGGAACATCTTTAATTATCGAAATATAGTATAACACATAAGCATATCAATATTCGAAATCATGGGATAATATGCATTCATTTATCAATCACTAACATGATAAGCATTCATTTGAAAGTGAACATAGTTTTCTTCTTTCTTGTGTCAGGGTAACCAATTGAATGGTTCCCTTTGAAGACTTGAAATATTTTAATATGGGAGCATGAAGCCAAGCAGATCAACCATGAGGGAGGTGGTTTAGGATATATTTATGAACAATACAATACTAAATTATTGAATTATTCATTCATTCTTCCCATCTTAAATTTCTTCATTTAGTTACACGATGAACATAATTCAATAGAGATTCAACACCGGAATATGGAGAACTTGATGGTTGTCAATTTCAATGGGAATTCACCATAATTCCAACAAGCCCTTCTATTCCATCTTTCTCAATCACCTATATCATATAAAAATATGTTGTTTTCCTACAATTCAAGGGAACTTTAAGACATTGCATTAGCTTAGATTCATTCCATGAAGATGTGAATCCCAATCCCATATAGAGAGTCTCATAGGAGGAACAGATGGTAGAGGAGAAGAAGATAACTTGTGATATAAAAAAAGAACAAACTTGAGTTCTCCATGTGGGTATCACATGTGGTATGTATACATTACTAATATTACTAACTCCCAAATTATTAAACTCAAAGGCATATGATTTTCTCTGATAATGGTTTTTTATTTTTATTTTGTACAACAAAATTTGGGGTGGATAGAGAAATCCATGGTAGAAAATGTGAGTTAAATGGGAATATCACCTTCAATTTTGAGTTCATTTGCTTTGAAGGAAGTTTCCTTTGTTGAGGTATTTATTATTATTTTATTATTTTAATTTTATTTTACTTTTTCCATAAATTTTCTCCAATGATATGCATCACATAACACGAACCTCCTTTAATGGAAGTATATATTTTACTAAAATCACCTAGGACTTGAACCTATGCTTATCAATTTGAAACTCATTCTATAAAATTATTATGAGAATCATGCCACCAGTGAGGGGCATCTCTTTGGTGGACAAGGGAGAGGAGCTCTGCTGCCTCTTTGCTCTTCCCTTCCCTGCCTCCTTCGCCCCCATCCTCCCCCCTCTTCCTTACTCCCCCCCTTCTCCTCCCTCCTCCCCCATCCTCCCCCCTCTTCCTTCTCCCCTCTTCCTTCCTCCCCACCTTCCTCCTTCCTCTTCCACCCTCCTCCCCCCTCTTCCTTACACCCGCCCCCAATCCTCCCTCCTCCTCCCTTCCCCGGGCCCCTCCGCACCCTCCTCCTCCCCCTCCTCCTCCACTGTTGAGCTCTCTTGGGCGCCAAAGGGTCACACCTCACGAGCGACGTGATTATGAGAATCATGCCGCTCGTGAGGGGCATCCCTTTGGCACCCAAGCGAGCTCAACGACGAAGGAGGATGGGGAGGAGGAGGAGGCAGAGGCAACGAGGAAGGGAGGAGGAGGGGGAAGGAAGGACAGGGGGAGGAAGAGGAGGAGGATGGGGGCGAAAGGATGCATGGAAGGGAGGAGGTGAGGAGGGGACGTGGGAATAGGAAGAAGGAGCAGGATGAGGGTGGAGGAGGGACACGGGAAAGGGAGGAGGGAGGATGAGGGGGGAGAAGGGAGGAGGAAAGACAAGGGTAGGATGTGAGGAAGGGAGAAGGGATAAGGGAGAAGAGGAAGGTGGCGGGGGAGGGAGGGAAGGGTTGGGGTTTCAATAATTTTTATTTTATTCTATTTTTTATTTTTTTAATCTAAAGTTTAGGGGTTTCGATATCAGGGTTATATAACCCATTTTATTAAATTGAGCACATAGATCTATGGACAAACACACAACTAACAAGATAGATCACACAATTTACTCAGTTATTGAAGAATGAAACAGTGCAAAAATGGCTTGCAGCTGTGAATGCTTTTCATTAATCAAATAGTAATTAGATAATAATTAAAATGAAGTACAATGGCTAAATAGCCACAAGCAATTCGAATCCACATGAGGAAATTCAAATTGATTATACTCTACTTGATTGTAGGTAACTAAGACCTTGTCTAAATCATTATTGTAGGACTCAGTAGTTAACTAACCTTGTCTAAATAATTATCAGAGTGTTGGCAAGCAACACCCTTTGGAGCATTTTGAACACAAATAATTTCAAATAGGTAATCTTTTGATCGACGTTTGATATTACCACCTGGATCAACACTCATCTATAGATATTCTAGGAGTGTCCTCAGAATCTTTGATTCTGAAGGTACTCCCAATAGAAGCTTAATTGATTTATCGATTTATAGGGATTAGCATCAGGTTATATCGAATTTGAATCTCTTGGTCTTAATCTCTCGTTTATTTTGATCATCTGGAAAACTATAATCCCAGAAGTTAGTAGCTCCTAATTTCACTCCATTTATCACTCATGCATATTCAAAGTCAAATGAATTTATTACTATTAATCCAAGCAAGTTACTACATGGTGTGATAATTGTTTCTATTCAATTCATATAGGAGATCTAACAAAGCTTTTTCACTTCTAAATTATTTATCTCATCATGTTGGTCATAAGGTGAAGAAGTGTATTTAATATAATTTTTCGAAAGCCACACATTATTATACACTTATCCTTATTACGAATTTTGTATTTTCGATGTGAGTCAGTATTAAAGTCTATCATAAGGGGTTAAGATAATTTTCAGAGTTTTGACATAGGTATGGTTACATTATCAATTGTTTCCTTGTCATTATAATATCAACCTTGATCCTAAGTACATCAATTACATTCTTATTTAGTAACATTATTAGTGTGATATTCAATGAGTGAAGGATTAGTGCATTGTAACCATTCAATCATGTTTTGAAATGATGAGTTTTCTAGGCTATCACAACATTATGAAAATGTCAATTAGCATTGAGGTTATGATTGAAATTAGGGTTTTGATATCCGTGTTACCTGCAGGTTTTCCATTTGTTGATTTTCCATCATGCAAACATCACACTTAAGCAGTTGCTCACTTGATTTTCCTACAGATCAGTATGGTGTGGTAAGTTGTTTTCCAAATATCATTAACCTGTCAACTCGCAAGCATGATGACCTTTAAGGGAAATTCATAGTTTTTTGCTAAAATAGGGCATTTTGCAGTGTTAATGGAAATGTCTGGACTCTGGATAAATCGACAATGTGTTTCAATCTAGTTTTTGAAAACCCTGAAAGTTTGTGTAACCGCTACCATGGCTCCAGTGTTGAGGTTTGAACTCATAGGCGACGAGTATTTGGATGCATCCGAGTGTCGTGAGGTGATACTTAGGGTTGGATGGCTAGGGTTCTTACAGAAGTTCTATGGGTTCAACGTAGCAACTTTTAAGGCGTTTGCAGCATTGTTTGATGGGATTAATGCACAGGTTGGGGATATTGAATTGAGGTTGACTGAAGAGTTTGTTTCTCAGGCCATTGGGTTACCACAAACAGGTGAAAGGTGGTACAAAGGTAAGCATGTAAAAAATGACAACTGGAAGGAGTTTCTTACTCCAGCTCACCGAAAAACGAAGTATAAATCCGGTTTCCCCTCTAGACTACTAATGAAGAAATGGCATGCTTTGCTCGAGCTGATCATCAGGTACGTTACCTGTGAGGGTAGGCTTTCTCAAACCCAATTCTATCACCTTCGACTGTTAATGATATTTAAGGGACACCCTATGAATATGCCATGCTATTTCTTGAATAGCTTGCACAAGACGGCCTGCACCTATCAAATTAACATAGGGGATAAGGAGAGGAGTCTGTTTCATCACAGATTAATTAAAATTCTCATGTCCTACCGGCTAGGAGAACTAGGAGAAACTTCGGAATCTTTCCTCATGTGTAATGGGTTTGGTTAGAATGAAGAATGGCCTGGAAAGAGGCCTAGAATTAGACGTAGGAATATCAAAACTGAAGAAGTCGAGCCTGATTTAGAAGAGTTTGGTTCTCAAGGTAATCTGGACGATGAAGTATCTGAACCTAGCCAAACCCTAAGTATCAGTGATGTTAAAGTCAATATTGAAACAAACCCTGAAGTTCCTATTGATAATTCGCAAACTCAAGTGAGAAAACTGGCAATCACAATACCTTGTCAAAATAAGAATCTTCCTCATTCATAGGCTGACATAGGGCATAAACAAGCTGAAGACCAAATTAGCTGAGTGTTGAGTAATCGAGCTATTCGTAGGACTACTCGTAGTATGATAGTTTCCTTGTTTTCCAGAAGAGACTTGAGCATTGGGGATACCCCTGTTATTGAAGTAACTGACTCCTCAAAATTTTGTCCCAGTCCAGTTCTCATTCGTCCAACTGTCTTGGATCTTAAATATGTATCTATCTCCAGGGATAGTGTTGCTAATACTCAGCAAGTAAATCATGAATGTGATTAAGAAATTGATCAGAAGCCCTACATAGTTGAGGAAGACAGAGGAGGTTCGAATAGAGAATCGAAGGAGCAAATCGATCGAAACCCTTATGCTCGAGTCATTTCATCTCTAGAAACTGACTTAAAGGAAGCTCAAGTTATCAAAACATTTGCTATGGATGAAATCACAGGTATGAAAACTAATTTAATCTCTTGGATTGAGAAGTGGAATTTGTTGAAGGAAAAGAAGCAGAAATATAAAGAACAAGTAAAAAGGCTTCTGTTAAAGAATAGAAGGTTGAAGAAGCAGAATAAGATTGCCAAGATTAGGGCTTTTAGGTTCAAAGCCAATATAGATGAGGCGAGGAGAAGCGTGCCAATTCAACTGTCTGCCGAATCAGCTCTAAAAACCTGACATTTTGTTTTCTGCAATGAATTCCAATTTTTGTCTTATGTTTTAAATCTTCAATTATGCATGCAGATGATTTCGAATTGGCCTTCACAGGTTAGTAATATCTTGATTTTGTCATTTTTTTGGCTCTTGGTGCAAATTTTGATTATTTAATGAAGATATCTGCAAAATTAAAATTCTGCAGACATCTCATTCATTTGTATTTGGTTATCAGTTGCACTTTGCTAACTGATCCGGTTTAAAATTTGCAGATATTAATGAGTCGGTGAGGTGAAGCTAGATACCATGCTGTATTTGTGGTTTTAACTACATGGAGTTACTCATTGGAGCTTGTTTCGGGAATGCAATTGATTGTTGTTCATTGTTTCTACACTTCTATTTCTAAGCATCACTAGTATGGACTATCGAATATAGTGTTGACACGTTTTCAGGAAATATGACATTGGATCTATCTAGTAAGTTAATGATTTCTAGCATGTTATTCCCTCCTGATGGTTACACAACGACATGCCTATGATCCTGGTCCTTTCTTTGGCCTATATTCGGATAAAATCCATGTACTACCTTATAAATAGGAGATTTATTTAATTAGTTGTTATTTCAGTTCCCTTTATAAACAAGTTTCAAACTAGAGTAAAGGGTTTGATTCCTAAGACTTATAGAGAATTGATATTTTACAGTGTTATATTATATTTTGTTGTGCTTGTATTTTTTAGAACTTTTTCTAAAGATTACTGGATGCTACAGAATACTGAGGACCTTAGCTAAGTCTTTCAGTTATTTTATACTATGCTAATGATGTTTCTCCTTTGTTAAATTTCCTTTTTACATATATATATATCGTCATATTATATGTGAAACAATTTTTTCATGGATCTCAAATGATTACATTGTCTTGAAATGTGAATGATTTGTTGTTATGTTGAAAGTGAGTGAATTACTTCACATTTTCAATTGATCATGAAACCGTGTTACATGAATTATTGACTGTGTAAGCTAACCTTGTTCTGTCTTCATGTTAGTATATGATTGTATCTATCATGTTTCAAGACTGTGTTAGATTTATTTGATTACAGGTTTTATTTTCTGTTTAAATTATCTTGTAATGAGATATCATCTTATTATGAGTTAATTTAGATTTAGTTCTATTAATTGTAGACTTTTCTAACAACACAGAATTATAGATCACCTTATACATTGAGACCTGTTGTCAAATCAACAATTCATGCTCTCAGCTGAGATAGTAAGCTTGCATTTAGGTCATTATAGGATAGAATTAAGATCTACTATTTTCTGTACTTAGCTTAAGATAGCCTTCAGTATTAGTTAGTCATTAGGTTGAATCTCTCTGATTTTTTAGAAGATCTAGTTAAGTAAATCTTGCCACATACACCTAAAGAGACTATCTAGTTTGGGAGCACATTATATAGGCAACAGGGCCTTGATTTTGTGAGAGACAGTCACTCCAAACATATATAAGATTGCATTAATTTTAGTGTGTGGGCTGTCTTTCCGTTGTTGGCCTAGGTCAGTATTTTCGGACAACACAGAGTTCATCAGAGTTCTAAAACAAAACTCAAGTGTTACATTCAGTGTTGACTAAGGCTAACTAACTGTGGTAGGTGAGAAATGTGTCCCTCCTGCATGAATCCATGCAAACCTAGCGCTAAATAAATGTAGAGGACTAGAACTGAATGTAACTGACTCCTAATCGAGCTTGACTAGTCACCAACTCAACTCAACTGACCTTGGTTGGTATCAACACTCCCAGTGGCTCCTAAATTGCAGGGATTGGTATAGGAGGCTCATAAACTGATGCATGCAAGTGCAATCAGTGATATTAGGCCTCAATTAGTGTTCCCCACACTTTAGTAACGGAAACATGTGCCCCAATTAGGCCAAGTGGACCTAATGGTGCTAGTGACTAAAAGTAGACTGGATGGACTCCTAATCTAGACATGACTCCTGATTTAAACATATGACCAAATTGGACAAGGGAGGATTAATAATCCTAACACCCCCCCTGAATGCTAATTTGGATAATCTGTGGGCCCTGGTAACTAAGACCATAGGTCACCCATTACATCAAGTAAAATAAAGTAATTGCTTAATACAAGGAGCTGGGTGAAAAACCACATGGGAAAACAGCCCCACCTCTATCTAAGCAGGTAGAATCAGGTCTCAAGTTTGAAAAACTTGAAAATATGTTGCTGCAATATTCATCCTTGTGAGGTAGAAAAGTAGCATGCATGGTGTGCTGTGCACAGGTAATCTAGGGCATGGCATGTAGACTTCCCCTTCTCCAAAAATGATGATGGAAGGAAGAAGGAATGTAACCTTTGTCTCTTCTTAGATGAAGAGGTGTATGATCATATACATTCTTCTGAATGTAGTGAGACTGATCCCTTTCCATATAGCATCTTACAGGGAGGCTATTGCATCTCTCTGAAGGAGGTAAGATTGCATGGCATAGCGCAAGGGTATTTCCTTTCTGAGTGTCAGGTAGGTTTCCAGTCATCTTCCTAGCTTCCAGTTTGGAAGTAGGGACTGAATATAGATCTTAATCACCCTGAATCTCAATCTCATAAACTGATAAAGAAGGATTTTCAATACTAGTAGAAGCTCCAAAAGAAGTAGATGCAATGATTTTACCTTCCCTTGCAAGTGGTTTCTGAGAGTCCAGTGGTTCTGAAGGAGGCATGAAATGTGAGAACTCATATGGTTTTGAGGCATGATTTGCAACACCCTTCGCTATGATGTTCCCAGTAGAGATATCTGTGATCTCCACTAAGTCAGGACCAAAGATCACTTGCTTTGGATATCCAGTATGGGTCATATGGTAGACAAATAACAGGTTTGAAGCTAGGGAAGGAACAAATAACACATATTTGAACCTTCCATGTTCAATCTTGACAGAGCCTTTCCCTTTTGTTTGGACTTTACTATTATTTCCCATCTGAATACTAGGACCATCAAAGGATTGAAAAGAAGAAAATGATTCTCTGGATGCAGCTATATGATTGGAAGCTCTAGAATCAATGAGGAAGACATGAGCTGATGAGAAGCTATCCTTCAGTGCATGGCCTTTCCTTTGGTATTCTTCATCTTCTTCTTCAGATTCATCCTTCCTTGCGCTAGTAGGTGCCGAAATGTTATGTTTCTTCAAAATAAGAGCCATTTCATCAAGTTGTCTTCTCATGTAGGATCTTTCTGAATGAAAGCCCCTTCCATAATAATAACAAAGGACCTTTCCATTTCCATTCTTCTTTATTCTCTTCGAATCTGAAGGCTCCTTTGACTACTCTTTCTTCACATGAGACTCATCTCTTTGCTTCCCTTTATCATTGACTACCTTATCTCCTCATGCAACTAGAGCTTGATCTTTGGGAGATCAAATCATCCCCATTTGGATCAATTTATCATTCTCAAAAGTGAGAGATTGGATGAAGGAATCCAGAGTGGGCATCTTCCAATTTGGAGTGGTGAGCCTTACTGTTTGGAAGGTTGATACAAAGACTGAGTAGTCTGCATTTATCTTTGTGAGAATGACAAGGATGAGCTGATATTCATCCTTCTCCACTTTGCATTGCTTCAACTGATATATCAGGTTCTTGAAATTTGTGAAGAATTCATTCAGTGATTCAAAGTTGGATGGATTAAGAGTGATCAGATCATTTACTAGCTGATGGACCCTCATCTCATCCTACTTATCAAATAAGGAGGCAAGCTTGTCCCGAATATCCTTGGGAGTCTTCAATCCTTGGATGTAGAATCGAAGATCTCGAGAGACTGAGGATAATAAGTATCCATGAGCTTCATCAAGCCTATTCCAGTACTTTTCTTTGTGATGATTCAAAACTGGCACTACCTCTATTTCTTCTGTGAGTCTGAAGAGCTTCTTGGTGTGGAGCAGTACCCCCATGTCTTCCTTCGACTGGTGATAGTTGAAGGGAGTAAGAGGCTCTACTGAATGATCCATTTTGGATGTAGTAAGGAGGACTGAGCTGTTGTAGCGAATGCAGTGAGAAGAAAGAGTTGCTTGTAGTGAATGATGTGAGAAGAGATGATAACTTGTCACACAATCAAACATACAAAGTAAGGTCAACTACCTACACATTTCAGGTTTTCATCACACCCAGCATAATTGATCAAGCAATCTTGATCAACGATTCCTTAACTTGGGGTATTAAGTGGTAGACCTTGTGCTTTTGGTGCAAAGTAGGAATGGAGAAAATTGCTCAAAAAAAATGATTCAGTTGGAGATCCGAGGAGGAGAGGTGCCTTGTCCACCAAGGCTCTGATACCATATTAAATTGAGCACATAGATCTCTGGACAAAAACACAACTCACAATATAGATCACAAAATTTACTCAGTTGTTGAAGAATGAAACAGTGCAAAAATGGCTTGTAGCTGTGAATGCTTTTCATTAATCAAATAGTAATTAGATAATAATTACAATGAATTAAAATGGATAAATAGCCACAAGCAATTCGAATCAACATGAGGAAATTTGAATTTATTAGACTCTACTTGACTGTAGGTAACTAATACCTTGTCTAAATCATTATCAGAGGACTTAGTAGTTAACTGACCTTGTCTAAATCATTATCGAAGTTCATAAGAGTTCTAAAACAAAACTCAAGTGTTACATTCAGTGTTGACTAAGGCTAACTGATTGTGATAGGTGAGAAATGCTCCCCTCCTTCATGCAGCCATGCAAACCTAGTGCTAACTGAATGTAGAGGACTAGAACTGAATGTAATTGACTCCTAACTGAGCTTGACTAGTCACCAACTCAACTCAACTAACCTTGGTTGGTATCGGCACTCCCAGTGGCTCCTAAATTGTAGGGATTGGTCTAGGAGGCTCATAAACTGATGCATGCAAGTGCAATTAGTGGTAGTAGGACTCAATTAGTGTTCCCCACACTTTAGTAACTGAAACATGTGCCCCAATTAGGCCAAGTGGACCCAATGGTTCTAGTGACTAAAAATAGACTGGATGGACTCCCAATTTAGACATGACTCGTGATTTAGACATATGACCAAATTGGACAAGGGAGGAGTAATAATCCTAACACATTTTCCATGTCCAACAATGTTCCACCACCTCCCAATGTTCAGATGGTATCCATGGCCCAACAACAACAAGCAATGGTGCTTCAACAACAACCACATCAGATGGTATTAATGTCACCAACATTGATTGCAATGCCCCAATATGCAAACCCTTTTGGAGATCCATTTGAAACAAATTATACTCATGGTGTTGGGGCCTTTACACAAAGTTCTCATCAGAATAACCCATTTGGAAACCCTAACTTGCTATAAACATAAAGCAATTTAAGCAGTTCTTTCACATTTGTTGGTAGCTTGCATGCTGAAATTGTGTTATAGAACCATTTGTTGTAATTTGTAAAAGATATAGTCCAATGATATGGTTGAGAGTGTGAGTGATTTCACAAGTCAGCGAGAATGGTTTCCAGCTAGAAGATTGTGCTATTTAGGTGGTTGAAACCTTCATAGATATCTGTGTTATAAAGCTTGCTTATATTCACAATTTTTGGGACAAATGATTGTATACTGTACAATAGTAGGAATTCAGGACTATTTTGTCATTGCATGTTCTCATTATACATTGTATATATTTATCAACATATTTCATCCTGTGTAGCCTACCATAATTCCATGTTTACTTATGTAGTTATGGATTGTGGTTCAGTAGTAGTTAGCATTCATACAAGGACCAAGTGATCCTTTGAATAAGTAAAATTGCTTATAGAAATTAAATGGTAGAAATTTCCTTATCACCATAGTAATCTGGTCTTCTCTCCACACTTGCCAAAATCATTATCTTAAAACAACACTTTTGTCATAGTTTTGGGTGTATAGAGGAATAAACACTAGTCATATTGAAACCATGTAATTTTAAACAAACTATGCAATATGGAAAATAATAACTATTCAAATATTCACAACGAGGTGGTTTAATTGACAATTAGCTGTAAAGCTTTTCCATGGTACTATATATATATATATATATTATTTTTCTTTTTTTTTTCCTGGACAATTTCTGTTTTGCAGTCAATCCAAATATTTTTTTGATACTCAGAACCTCTTTATGCATGCATACAATGCTCTGAATCTTGTTCTGCAATCACAACACTTGGCACTGTATAAAGCATTATGTGTTTTCATGATGGGATGGATCTATGCCTTTCCACCAGTTAATGACAAATCATATCAGTCATTCCTAGCACCGGAAGCAATGGAAAACAATCAAGATCAAATTTTATGGCCACCAGTAGTTATTATTCAGAATGCATGCACTAGAAAAATAAAGGATGGCCATTAAGAAGGTATTGGAAATCGATAGATGGATGAACTACTTAAAGGTGCACAAAGAAACTAAATCCTCTTCCTATTTGGTTTGCTTTTCCATTTCAATTTATGATAATTTATAATTATTTAAATAGATTTTGCTTGTATACTAGACAACATAGTGTACATGGAAGTTATCCAAAAATATGAAGTCCTTTTACTGTAGATATGCCATGAATTTTTCTATCCTTTAATATTTATATATGGTTCTAGAGTAGTTAGGTCCTTTTCCATATATTAAATGAACTTCAAATGGATATAAGAAATGAGGCTTATGTGATACATTATGCACTTCCTGTTTTTATTCAACTTATGATAAAGGTTGATAAATATGTTAAGCCCTATGATGGCCTTATCATTGGGAGAATGAGATCCTCAAATTTTCAGCTCATATCAATCATGTTATATATTTTAAAATATTTTTAGCATCATAGATATCAACAGTATGTCACTTATTTATTTCATTATTGATCCCTACAAATGATATATGAAGTACATATATAATCTTGGTACTTATGCAAGTATTGTAGAGACTTAAATGGTGCTAGATCAATGGAAGAAAACCTTCCTTACAAGAAGGATATTGGTGGTTCGATTCCTCCATACCCTATCTACAAAAATCAACGAATATCTGCATATAAAATGACACAATTAGTGACCAAAAAATGAGAGATAAGTGACCAACAAATGGGAGATAAACGAACATAGAAATGACCAAAATTCGCATATATATGACCAAATGAAAATTTTGGTAGCTAATTTTTGGTCTCTTATCACGAAACATATGACCATATTAATGAACAAACATATGACCAGATTAATGACCAAATATGCAACCAAATTAATGAACAGTCGAAAAGCTATAAATGACCAAACTATACATGACCACATTTTTGGTTGCATGATAAGAGACCAAAAATTAGCCACCATCAATCACCAAATCAAAAGTGGTCATTTATAGATGGATTTTGGTCATTTATTTGCTCATTTATCTCTCATTATGTACTAGTGCATATACTGAAAATGAAGTTTGAAAACTAAAGTTGACCCACTACTACAAATTAAGCATACAAATCTGCAAAGTGTAGGTTCATTTAAAACTTGTGAAAAAGTTGAAATCAAAGTCTATTTAACAATTAAGAAATCTATGAGGGCTCAAAATAAGTGAGAGATTCCCACAAAATATAACACTCAAAATGAGAAAAATTCAATTCCAGTAATGTCAGGATAAGGAAAGTAAAAGTCGCATATATTAGTCTTTTACAAACCGTGACTGATCTGGAGTGGGAATTGGTAGATTTGGAAATTATGAACCCTCATTTATAATGAACCAATCCTTGAAATGCTCTTTCCTAGTTCTATATCAAACTTTCTAGTTCAACCGGTTCTAATCTGACCAGCATGGGCCCATCAATGTATGCAAACAAAAATAAAAAATAAAACAGTTTGAAAACCTAAAACCCCAAATCTTAGACAAGGAATCCCCAACATGATATTTCCCTCACACCTCCCTCATTTAGCTTGAAGTTGATTTGGAATTATTTGTTTGTTTCTTATAGTGGGTTTGCAATTTTTCTATATTAACCATTACATAATATAACATGAGCAAATGTTGCATATTTTTTGTCTAATGGTTTGGATTTACATTGACATATATGAAGATGTATTTTTTATTATATTTTTCATATTTTAATTTATTATTTTCTAGGATGGTTCTCCTACTTGTACAAACTAGTTGTTTGTTCTATTCCATTCATACCCTCCACCAGTTTTGAGTTGGGTTTCAATTCTTAAAACATTGGAATATACTCAAATTATCAATAATTGATTCCTTTAAAAGACCAATAAATTAATAATTGTCAAACTATTTCTAGTTTTCGTCTCTTTTTTGACCCCATATCAAATTCTCCCATAATATCTAGACAAGAGAGGTTAAATTCAATTTACCCGACTAATTCAATAATAAACTTCTAAATATGGTTCAGGGGCCATGTTGACAAATTTTAGGAACATGTAACCAAAGCAGACAGTAAAATATCAGAGAAAAACTATGTTTCTTACATCATACCTAATATGGAATATCCCTTATAAAATGTCAAACTGTTTACTCTCCAAAACTGAGAAACATTTTTACATGATTCTATTTGTTGGAGACCAGCTTAAATATCAATATGCAAAAAAATAACAAGAACCAGATAGAAAATAATAAAATAGAGAAAGGAAATCAATTTACCTTAACACTCTATTTCTTTTCCTTTGGTTCATCATCACTCTCATCTGAGTTATACTCTTCCATGCTCTGTTTCTTGGAATGTTTTGCTAGTTTTTGGGTCTTTGTTACCTATAAATAAGTCTCAATTAGAAATATTGGCTTGAAAGTTATGATACAATAATCGACATGAACCAAAGGATAAATTTGAAAGGAACCAAGAAAGCATCACTTTAACATTTTGTGGCTTGGTAGTAGGGTCATCATAATTCTCATTTGAGTTGTCCTTGTTGTTGCTCTCTTTTTAATTTTTGTCGGTAGTTGGATCTTGGTTACCTACCAGAATGATCTTTCCAGCACTATAGTATTGTTTCCATAAGATAGAAAATGGAGTTAGAATTTGACATATAAGATTTATTAATTGAACGCACAATTTTTTTCTTGATTTCCTTATCACTTTCAAAGGTTTCTTCCTCATTGTTGCTTGTATCCTTTTTAACAAGCTTTCCCAAGCCCAAAATATCCCTTACTAGTTGGTGCACCTTGGTTTCCACCAAAAGGGCTCTTCATTATAATAGAAATACAAGGAAGCACAAGAAAGGAAATGTAACTAGTACTCATCACATCCAATTCATTACATTTCCTATTTTAGAAGACATTGATATTCCCACCATTGTAGATTTCCTATTTCCAATTTTGTTAACCCCCAACTTAGTAAATACATCTTTCCATGTGATTGGTATGATTTGTATCACATTCTCTGAATGTAAATTGGACTTTTTGGTTTATCATTTATTTAGAAATTTGGCATTTGATATCTATTTCTTTCCAAGGATCAACCTTAATAACACTTTCATTTGTTTACAGCTTTGGAATTCCCTAGTTTTCACATCCGATTAAACTCTATGGTTTTCTATGAATCTTAATTTTTAAACTCTTGTGAGATCATAATTTCCTTGGATTAGCATCAACCATAATTTCCTCTATAGGGTGGTTTCATGGCTATTTATTACCATACTCATACAAGGCCTTCGAAACTCCTCTTAAGATGCTACACTTTAGGCAATGACATCTCTTTGTATTGAAAGTGTTTTGTTGTTTTTCTCTTTACAATCCATAATGGTTATCATATATTTTTCTAAGCTGCCTCCAATAAGTGAAATGGACATCCAATTAGGTTATATTAGGATGGTAGCCTCATTTTTTATCTAATATTTTTTGCGACACTTGTTCTTTTCTTCCATGTCCAATATTGTCATCACTGCTTTACCTAGTGATTTTTTGCAATCACATTTTACATGTGTTCCTAAAATGGAAACAATGAGGTCATTTCTAGTTCCTAAATATCCTAGAAGGTTAGTGACCAGAGACAGTTAGAAGTCTTATAATGGAAAATTTATCCTTTAGGAAGGTTATTAGTTATGTTTGATGGGAATCTTCAATATGCTTTCCTTTTGTCTATGTTGTCTTTGTCAATTTCTTTTGGTATGAGAAACTTAGTCAATCACTTGAGTTTTCTCTCTCGTCTCTATTTAGCCACCAATATTTGGGGCCTGTCTGTTCTTACCTTTCTAGTTCTTCTTATTCTATTGAAGAAGGAGGAATATAGATGGAATATATATGATTCAATCCAAAAAAGTAATCATTGACAACTGTTATAGATATACATAAATTTTCATTTAATAAGCATTAGTTGATGGAACATGTTTGGGTGCTCTAGAATCTAGAGGAGGATGATCTTGGATAGTTCTGGAAGCAATATTCAGAAATACAACTAGTTGGGGTGATCCGTTAGGAGCACTTGTGACTAGGATTCATCAACTTGGGATGTCTGGTTGGTAGCAAAATAAATGCATAGCATTTGAAAATGAGCTACAATGCTGGAAGAAAGGGGGAATTCCTAAGATAGAAGGTTAGTGACATGATATTATTGTTTTGTGAGAAATATTGGATGTATCTTACCTCATTGAAAGAATACTTGGTCAGTTCATATTTATGATGCATTGTTCTTTCCATCTAGTTTTATTTTACATATACAAACAATCTATATGTCCCATTCTTTTACATTCCACGATAAAATCATTAGTGATGAAGGTTGTTTTTCTTAATCTTATTCCATTCTCAAGAAATGAGAATGGTATCATTATCTGGGCTTTTACAGTGAAGAATACACTAGGCAGCTCACATAGTCTTGCTAAATCATATTCAGATTCTCTCCTACAAGTTTTCCCTACTAAAGTTCAAGTCTTTATATAGTTTTGATTTCATGTGATCACTACCATGAAAGTAATGGTTATAACCCAATAGTATGATATATTTAGACATAATATCAATGATTCTCATGGACCATGCAGAAACTAGGAAATGCATTTGGAATTCCAAAGAACACTATGAGAACCTACGCAAAAGCTGAAATCCATGTAAGATAAAATTATTAACTTATTTTCTGTGGATTTGCTTTAATATTTTACACTTATTTTTCACTACATAAAATTAATTCATATAATGTTTTTAGTTCTGATATCAATGTGCTAATAGATAAAATCAGGTAGAAATATCCAAAACGACTAATTCCCATAAACCCAATTTCTAAAAAACCCTTTTTTGAAAGACCGTTTTGTGTTTAGACAAATTTGTGATGTGAATGTTGGTGGAAATGGTGATTGGATACATCGTTTCCTTTAGAACATTAGCATATTTCTTTCAGATATGATATTCTCTTACCTTTTTTTCCTTTGTTCTTGTTAGAGCTTGACGTGATGTTGATGTTGTGACTGTTGTCCCAATTCTCGTTTTTCCATGGTGGAGATATGAGGTAGACTTCATCATGATAATTGTTGCTTCCTAGGATTTTCTTTCGTATCCTCCTGTTCCTTCTTCTTCTAACTAGAATCTTGTTGTTGCTATAGGTTCTATCATGCAATATTTCGTCTTGTTGTTGCTATAGGTTCCATCATGCAATATTTCGTGTGAGTGAAATGTAGAGGAAGACTTAGAGAATTTTACCCACGAAGGCCTGATAAATTTTAACACTATGGGAGGACACACTCGCTCTTCTCGAATACTCGAAGATTTACAGAATACTTCAAAAAAATGGATGGATGGCCAAATAAACAAAATATGGCTCAAAATGCACCAATCTAATCTCAAAACATATTAAGCTACGCACCCTACAGAGAATTACAACAAGATTGGATGGATGGCCAGATTTACAGAATACTTAAAAAAATTGGATGGATGGCCAGATTTACAGAATACTTAAAAAAATTGGATGGATGGCCAAATAAACAAAATATGGGTCAAAATGCACCAATCTAATTCGCACCCTACAGAGAATTACAACAAGATTAAAACATAACGCCATAAATTCTTCTAAATTTTCAAACCTTTGCGATTTTGAAGGGTTGTGAATTTGCATGGTTATATTATTACATTTTATGATTTTTTATTGTTTATAGCCTTTCCTCCTTTTATTGAGAAAAGTAATTTGGAAAATATAATTGTTTATTAAGAATAAATTATTGTACACCTTGGCAATTAAATTGAAAAAATGGTCCCTATTAAATGGAAACTATAAGGATTTACGTTGCATCCACCAAACTTGCACAATTTGCACCATTTCATTGACTAGAATGATGTGCCACTAAGTTTTGTAGCATTACATTGAGTGGGATGGTGTACAAAAGAAAAATGGAAAAAATAATAACCTTGTTAATGCTTGAGATTTTTAATGAACACCCTTAAACCCCAAAAATTATTCCATAACATGCAACTAGGCACATTGGAAACACATTTATGGATACCTAAAGGATCTACACATTTTTTCATGTTGTACTGGGTGGATGGTGACATTGACAGTTCAAGCTTGGGAAACTGTCTTCCTTTTCCTTGATAGTTTGTGAAGACCTCCCTACACTTAATCAAGTGATTTTGTTTCTTGATTTTCCTATGGTTCATAAAAAATTATGGGTTGTGTGGATGGCAAGAGCTCGAGATTTACATTATAGTAATATGCAATTAATCAACTATGATTAAATCCGTAGGGGGACTTTATATGATATATGATATCAACGTGGGAAGTTAAATATCATATATTATTATTTTAAATATTTTACAACAATTCTTTTATTAATTAGTTAAGATGGGGAGGTGATATTATATTTATCGGGGTTCAACTTCTCCTATTTACCAAGAGGTGTGGAAATAGCCATAGTTCTCAATTTTATTGTCAACAATAATTCCACAATGATGTTAAATGAAAGTGTAACACCCCGGTTTTGAACCCATCATATTTTGATTGTACATGATGTATATATTGTATTGAGATCATGGCATGGAGCTCAAGGCCAAGGCCCCGTCATTGATCTAGTGTTTGTATAGGTGATCAAGTATGATGCCTATGGTGACAGTGCTAAGTCAAGCACAATATATATTTGATATATCATGTAACTATGCAATTAATAAAAATACCACAACTAGTTATGGAACTACAACATGAAAAAGATGGCAGCATGATTTCACAAGGGATAGGGAAGGGGAGTCATTCAACCTCTGAGCCTTAGGGTGAGGCCAGGTGTCAATGGGAGAACCCATGTACCCTTAGCTACATTTTTTTCCTCTATCCTCAATCGTCAATTTCTTCCAGAAATCGGTTAAGGAAGTTAATGCCTTAGGCAGCACAGAGTATGGTAGTCAGATTGTTTTCTGAGCAAGTCTGCACAGGCCTGCAACTGGGAGGCATCATTCTTACTTCTGCAGCAAGTAAGTAGGTGGTTACGTGCCTAGTTAGTGAAGGTAAGTCTGTGGAACATTTTCGTCAGGACATTCATCCCATTTGGCTCATTCGGGCATTCACCACTGCATTTTGGTCACCTGCGCTGCGCGTTTAATCTGTTTTTGTTGAGCCGTGCTTTGTTCTGGGTTGTCCATCCTGTTCATTCAACCCATGGACAGAGAACTGCATATCAGTCACCCATTCCATCCATTCCAGTTTGATGATGCACGATGTTGTTCTCTATGCCACAGAACCGTGCGTTGTGTTGTGATTGTCCATTTGTTTCCCAACGTTCACCTGCTTCTGGGTCATTCTCCCTGGCGAAAAAATCTAGTTGTTTTGTCGAGTGAATGAGGAGTTGAGATCACTCAATTTTGTAAGATAAGAGTGGTCCTCTATGGGTTCCCAGCGTGGGAATTTTCGTGCAATAGAAATCTTATGTTACAGAGAGGAACCAGTTGTGTAGGTCACAGTGTGGTTGTTGTGTTGTGCACCCTTGATTTGGGTCAGTTTTGGTATGCAAGACTAAGGAGTGGAAGAGAAGACGAATGGACTAGTGACCTAGTGTAGAAGGAACCTCAGGAAAATATAAGAGCGATGGGTATAACCTTACTGCATTCCCTGAAGAGCACTAGAAGGAAGGCATAGGATGAAGGATTGTTGAGTAGAGAAAGGGATGCTACCTTGGGTTGGGATGTGCGTAATGTGGATGCCAAGCCAGATAGATATTATAGAGGTGTCTTTAGCTCTTGATTGAGCCACTAGCCTAGTCATTTTACCTTTTCGCTGCCTTGGCAGCCTGTAAACCCAAGGGAGACTGGCTTGGCCTTGGGGCATGTTAACCCAATTGGATCTTAGTTTGGCTGAGTCTTGTTTTGCATTGGCCTTGTGTGTAATCCTCGGTTGGACAGCCTGTTAACCCAAGTGTGAGAGATTTTTTGGCCTTGGGGGCCTGTGAACCCATATGTTGGTTTGGATGGTCCTTAATGAAAGTGTTGTCTTGATAATCCAGTAGCGTTTTAACCCAACTAGGTGTTGGCTTGGCTAGATAATCTAATAAGTCCAACTAGGTGTTGGCTTGACTGTATGTTAAAACTATCTGGTTGTGTGTGAGTCTGATGTTCCCTAGTTTCTTGTGGAATCATTCCCAGCTCGGGGGTGGAAGTGGTGTTGAGGGATTAAAGAACACACTGGACTATGGTTGGATGGAACGTTGCATCTACGTAGCTAGTTGTGGGACAACTTCATCCTTCAATATAAGTATTCTTGTTATGTTGTTTATGCCATGTATTTGCCTATGAATTGTTCTGTTCATGATTGAATTCTTAATGATGATGAAGTAGATGTTTACTTGTCTGTATTTCCTGCATTTTATATATGTTTTTCCTTATATTTTTTTATGCATTTTTGCTTGAGTTCATGGAGGCCGAAATCCTATTACAAAGGTCAGGATGCTTCCGAGTTGGTGTTTTGGCCCTTTGAAATCCACCTAGGAAAGGCCGAAGGTGGAAGCCGGAAGGAGTAGATGAATTGTGCAGAAAGATTGGGTTTCCCGACTCAGGATTCGCCTGCGGAAGGCAGGAAACAGGAAGCGAAAAAGTGTAGAAAAGTTCTAAGGGGAAAGTTAATGTTCCAATTTTTGATGTCCGAGGTCGGAAGGCGGAAGTCAAAAGGACAAAGAAAAGTTAAGTCGAAAGTGTAAGTTCTTGGTTTCCGAGTTCCGCAGCGAAAGGGCAGAAGGAGGAAGGAGGGAGAATGAAAGTTGATCAAGGCCAAGTATTGGGTTTTCATGGGACTTCCGTAGCGAAAAGGTAGAGGGTGGGAGGTAGGAAGTGAACAAGTTCAATCATCATTGCGATGGTTCTCTGCTTTTTTATTTCCGAGTCCAGAAGGCAAAAAGTGGAAGTGCGGAAGGCAGAAGGCGGAAAGGCCATTGAAAGTCCCATCACACATTTGAATCCTGATTTCTGACTTTCGAGGCTGGAAGGCAGAAAGAAGAAGTGAGGAAGTGGAAGGTTGGCAGAACGCTTCACCGAAATGTTGAAGTTCCGATTTTCGACTTTCGAGGTCGGCAGTGCGGAAGTGGAGGTGCGAAAAGGTCAAGGTTAGTTCAGAAATGGTCGTTTTGGACGCAGAACGAATAATTGAAGGGTGAAACGAGTGGTATAGTGATTCTAAGCCTGAGATGAAGGTTGGACAATAGGTTAACCTCCATACCCGGTGTTTATCAGAAGAACAAAGAGGTTCTTTAAGCAATTTTTTTAATAATCCACATTATGGGGTATGGGGACGTGACAATGTGGTATAAGAGCTAATGGTTGCAATATTGGGCCTAGATGGGCCATGTGAACAGTTTATAGAGCTATTGGTTGTAGTATTGCAGCTAACTTTGTTTTTTATTTTTGAAAATTATCATGTATCTAACAAACATGTATGCTAACACCCTTTTGCAGAGTCATAGTGCAGATTAGAAAGGTGGGGTTTTCACCTCAAGCCATGAGAACCTACAATGGGTATGATGTACAATATCCCCATGGGTATGAGGAATATGTTATGGATGATAACATTAGATTTAGGAATGGTGAAACTGAGTCTAATGGAAGGAAATATCGGGATACCCCGCCAGATTTTGCAGCCACCATGAGAATCCTAAGGGTGGAAATGCAGAGTTGCAGAGAAGAAAATGAAAGATTGGTCAAGGATCAAAAAGATCAGAATCATCTGAACGCAACCATGCTGCAGAGTTTGATAGAATTACAAATAAAGATGGGCTATGGGCATGGGACAGTAAATCCAGGAGGACGTAGAGCAGCACTAGAAGAAGGAAAATAACTTCTAGTGGGTCATCTGACTCAGAAGAGTCCAGTAGGGATTCAAGCTCTTTTTCTCACAATAGAAAGAGAAAGAGGTGCCACAAGAATAGATCCTAAGATGAATTTAAGAAGGCTAATCCTCCTACCTTCAATGGTGAAATAAATACTAGCCAAGAAGATGAAGCTTGGATTCTTGTGATGAGGAAGTATTTCCAAGTCCAAGACTATTCAGGCAACATGAAGGAAAGAGTTTCCATCTTCAATCTGAATGGAAGAGAATCCATTTGGTGGAAGCACCTTAGACAAGTAAAGAGGATCAGTGAAAAAATACTTATGTGGAAACAGTTCAAGAAGTATTTCAAGCATAAATACCTCTCTGATAGGTATTATGATGACAAAATTAAGGAATTCCATGAGTTGAGATTGGGACAACTGATAATGGAAGAATATTCTAATAAGTTCTCGGAGATGTTAAGATATGTCAGGGACATCAAATATGAAAAGGTAAAGATACAGCGTTTTCTGAGTGGATTACCTCAGTCTTACAAAGATCGAATTGAGTTTGATGAGCCTAGGGTGCTGGAAGAGGCTATCAGAAAGGATAAGTACTATTATGACTAGAACAAAGGAAATCCTGGTCATCATTAGGATTGGGAGGAAAAGAAGAATGAGAAGTTTGAATAGAGAAAGAAAGGATTCAAACCTTCCAAATTCAGGAACCAACAACAAAGGAAACCATCACAGTCTGTAGATCAGCCAGCCAGAGTAATGGGGGAAAAGTCGAAGGATCCTAAATAGATCAGGGAACCCCTCCAATGCTGGAGGTGTGGAGGACCCCAAATGCACAGGAACTATCCTCATGAGGAAGGGTATCCAAGGCCATCTTATAATGTCCAGGAAGCTAAAACTATTGGTAAAGTGGCAAGGGTTGTCCCTAGTATTTATGCAGCGTTAGAAAACCACCAGGAAGATCACCAGTCAACTGTGGTTGACATCCCAAGTAAGATTGCTGAGAATTCTTTCTCTATTTTGATTGACCTTGGCTCTACTCACAATTATATTACTCCTAGGATTGTTAAATTTTGTTCTTTTAAGAAGTTAAAGCATGGTAAGTTATGGTTAGTTCAACTAGCCACTGGAACCAAGAGGAAGGTTAGTGAGATTGTAGAAAAATGTCCATTAGAGATGAATGGGTTAGTGACTTATGCAGTTCTGAATGTTCTGCCACTTGGTTCCTATGACATTCTCATTAGGATGGATTGGTTAGAAGCTCACAGGGTAAATATCGACTGTTACAATAAGTCTTTTTAATGCATGGATGAAGAAGGACACCCAAGAGTGATGAGAGGAATTTTAAAAGTAGTTTCTATTAGGCAGATCTCAGCCATGCAGCTGAAGAATTTTTGTAGGAAACAATGCCAGTTGTATGCAAGCCATGTTTTGGAGGTAGCATTGAATGAAACTCCTAGGTTGGAGGATTTTCATGTGTTACAGGAATTCAGGGATGTTTTTCCTAATGATGTTCCAAGACTTCCTCCAAATAGGGATATTTATTTTACCATTGACCTTGTGCAGGAGTAGCACCAATGTCTAAGTCACCATATAGGATGAGTACACCAAAGTTGTTAGAGCTGAAGATGCAACTTCAGGAATTGTTGGAGAAAAAGTATATCAAGGCGAGTGTGTCTCCTTGGGGAGCACCAATTCTGTTTGTAAAGAAGAAAGATGGTACACTCAGATTGTGTATTGACTACAGACAACTGAACAAAGTCACAGTGAAGAAAAAATACCCTTTACCTCGAATTGATGATCTTTTTTATCAAATGAGAGGAGCAAAGGTATTCTCCAATATTGACTTGAGGTCTGGTTATCATCATGTAAGAATCAAGGATGACCATTCATAAGACAACCTTTAGAACAAGGTATGGACACTATGAGTTTGTAGTGGTTCCATTTGGTCTCACAAATGCACCAACTACATTTATGTGCCTTATGAATAGTGTTTTCAGTAGGTATTTGGACAAGTTTGTTCTTTTCATCCTTGACAAAATTCTTATCTATTCTAAGAATGAGGAAGAGCATGAAGAACACCTAAGAATTGTTTTGTGATTGTTGAGGGATCATAATATGTATGCCAAGTTGAGTAAGTATGACTTATATAAAGATATAATTCATTACTTGGGCCACATCATATAAGATGAAGGCATATTTGTGGACCCTAAAATGATTGAGGCCATCATGAACTGGCCAACTCCAAGGAATGTGGCATATGTGAGGTCTTTTATGGGACTTGCAAGATATTATAGAAGATTCATTAAAGGATTCTCCAAGGTTGCATATCTTATCACCTCTTTGCAAAGGAAGGGGATGATATTTGAATCGAAGCCTAAATGTGAGGGAAGCTTCCAGTAGTTAAAGAATCTTCTCACAAGTGCACCCATTCTAAAAATTACAGACCCAGAAAAGGAATTTGTGGTGTGCAGTGATTCATGCGGTCAAGGACTTGGAGGATTTCTTATGCAAGGAAGCCATGTGGTATGTTATGAGTCTAGAAAGTTAAAAGATCATGAGAATAATTATGCCACTCATGACTTAGAACTTGCATCCGTAGTACATGCTCTCAAGATGTGGAGGCATTACTTAATGGGAAGAAAATTTGAGTTAAGGATAGACCATTGTGGTCTGAAATATTTGTTTGATCATCCAACAGTAAATACTAGAAAATCTAGGTGGTTGGAGTTTTTATGTGAGTTTGATTTTGAAATCAAACAAATAAAAGGGAAGGAGAATAAAGTGGTTGATGCACTTAGAAAGAAAGTGCATGAAATGCAGTTGGCATCTTACCATACTTACCTTTAAGAACGTAATTTGTTTTCCAAATGTAGCATATTTGAGGAGAATTGTTATGGAGGAGATCCATCAGACTCCATATTCTAGTCATCCAGGATATCAAAAGACAATTGCTACAGCCATAAAGCAGTATTTTAGGACAAGAATGAAAAAGGATATTTCTGAATACATTGTGAGGTAAATAAAATGTCAGCACGTGAAGGTTGAGAATCAACACCCAACATCTTTATTGCATCCTTTGGCGGTTCCATAATGGAAATGGGAATTTATTTCCATGGATTTTATGATAGGATTTCCAATGACTTGGAGACAACATGATTCCATCATGGTTGTGGTGGAGAAGTTGACAAAGGAAACACATTTTATACCTGTTAAGTCCACACATAAGACCGATGACATTGAAAAAATATTCATGAAGGAGATTTTCAAGTTGCATGGATTTCCTAAGGAGATATTTTCTGACGGTGATGCCAAGTTCACTTCCAATTTTTGGAAGGGGTTGTTGCAGATTTAGGTACAAGGCTCAATTTCAACACTTCTTACCATCCTCAGACTGATGGTCAGACAGAGAGGGTGAATCAAGTGCTGGAAGACAATCTTCACATGTATGTGATGGACAAGCCAACCAAGTGGGAAGACTACTTACACTTGGTGGAATTTGCATACAACAACAGACAATAAACATCCTTGGGGATGAGCCCATATGAAGCTTTGGATGGAAGAAGGTGTAGTACACCTGTGACTTGGGATAATTATGTGAACAGGATTATGCTTGGGCTAGAATTGCTCAAGGAGATGGAGCAAGAGGTTGCAAAGATAAGGCAAAATATGAAGGAAACCCATGACAGATAGAAGAGCTATGTTGATAAGCATAGAGTGCACAAATAATTATGTGTTGGGGATCATGTTTATTGAGAGTGAGGGAAAATAAGAGTTCTTTGAATCTTGGAAGTTGTGCCAAGTTTTCCCCTAAATATTGTGGACCTTTTGAAGTGCTTGAAATAATAGGGCCAGTTGTATATAGACTTGCATTGCCTGCTAGCACCATAGCTCATGATGTTTTTCATGTTTCTTTGCTTAAGAAATATGTACATGACCCTAACCATGTGATTAATTGGGATGTGATTCAGGTGGAACCCGAGGGAGAGTTCCAGATCAAGCCAATGCGCATCCTCGACAGGAAGGTCACCATGCTCCGGAACTGAGCCATAGGAAATGTAAAAGTGCAATGGGAGCACTACAGTCCTAAAGAGGATACCTGGGAACTGGAGGATGCCATGCGATTGACGAATCCATTTTTGTTCAATACTGCAGAGAACTGAGGATAATGCTAGTGTAGCATTTTTGTTTAATTTTGTAAGCACTGAGGACAGTGCTAATTGAAGGGGGAGGGGAATGTAACACCCTGGTTTTGATCCCATGGTATTTTGATTGTAAATGATGTATATATTATATTGATATCATGGCATGGAGCTCAAAGCCAAGGCCCCTTCATTTATCTAGTATTTGTATAGGTGATAAAGGATGATGCCTATGGTGACAGTGCTAAGTCAAGCACAATATATATTTGATATATCATGTAACTATGCAATTAATAAAAATACCGCAACTTGCTATGGAACTACAAAGTGAAAGAGATGGGGGTATGAATTCATAATAGATAGGGAGGGGGAGTCAGTCAAACTTTGAGCCTTAGGGTGAGGCCAAGTGTCAATGGGAGAACTCATGTACCCTCAGCTACCTTTTTGTCCTATGTCCTCAATCATCAATTTCTTCCAGAAATCGGTTGAGTTAGTTAATGCCTTGGGCAGAGCAGAGTATGGCAGTCAGATTGCTTATCTGAGCAAGTTTGTGCAAACCTGCAACCTAGGAGGTCGCGTTCTTAGTTATGCAACATGTAAGTACGTGGTTTCATTCCCAATCTGTGAGGGTAAGTCGATGGAACATTTTGGTGAGGACATTCATCCCATTCAGCTCATTTGGGTATTCACCACTGCATTCTACTCATTTGTGTTGTGTGTTCAATATGTTCTTGCTGAGCCATGTTTTGTTTTGGGTTGTCCACCCTATTAATTCAACCTGTGGGCAGAGAACTACTTATTGGTCACCCATTCCATCCATTCTAGTCTGTTGATGCACACTGTTGTTCTCCTTGCTGCAGAACTACGCGTTGTGGTGTTATTGTCAATCTGTTTCTTAGTGTTCACATGTTTATGGGTCATTCTCCCTTGCAGAAAAAGCTCGTTGTTTTGCTGAGTGAATGAGCAGTGGATATCACTTGATTTTGTAAGATAAGAGTGGTCCTCTATGGGTTCCCAACATGGGTGTTTTCCTGTAGTATAAATCCTCTGTTACAGAGATGAACCATTTTTTTTTGTCACAGTGTGGTTGTTGTGTTGTGCACCCTGGATTTGGGTAATTTTGGTATGCAAGACTAAGGAGTGAAAGATAAGAGGAATGGAATGGTGACCTAGTGTAGAAGGAACCTCAGGAAAAGATAAGAGCGATGGGTAGATCCTTACTGCTTTCCCTGAAGAACACTAGAAGGAAGGCATACCTTAAGAAGGACTGTTGAGCAAAGAAAGGGATGCTACCTTGTGTTGGGATGTGGGTAATGTGGATGCAAGGATGGATAGATCTTGTGGAGGTGTCCCTAGCACTTGATTGAGCCACTAGCCTAGTCATTTTACCTTTCCACTACCTTAACAGCCAGCAAACCGAAGGGAGATTGGCTTGGCCTTGGGGTCTGTTAACCCAATTGGATCTTGGTTTGGCTGAGTCTTGTTTTGCATTGGCCTTGTGTGTGATAATCCTTGGCTGGACATCCCGTTAACCCAAATATGAGAGATGGTTTGGCCTTGGGGTTCTGTGAACCCATCGGTTGGTTTGGCCAGTCCTTAATGCAAGTGTTAGCTTAATAAGCCTGCAGCCTATTAACCCAACTAGGTGTTGGCTTGGCTGGATAGTCTAATAAGTCAAACTAGGTGTCGTCTTGACTGTGTGTTAAAAATATATGGTTGTGTGTGAGTCTGTTGTTCCCTAGTTCCTTGTGGAATCATGCCTAGCTCGGGGGTGGCAGTGGTGTTGAGGGATTAAAGAACACATTGTCCTATGGTTGGGTGGAACGTTGCAGCTACATAGCTAGTTGCGAGACAACTTCATCCTTCAAGATAAGTATTATCGTTATGTTTTTTATGCCATGTATTTGCTTATGAATTTTTCTGTTCATGATTGAATGCTTAATGATGATGAAGTAGATGTTTACTTGTGTGTATTTCTTGCATTTTATCTCTGTTTTGTTGTAGATGTTTTTATGCATTTTTGCCTAAGTTCATTGAGGCTGAAATCATGTTACAAAGGTCAGGATGCTTCTCACTTGGTGTTTTTTCCCTTTGAAATCTTCCTAGAAAAGGAGAAAGGTGGAAGCCAGAAGGAGCATATGAACTGGGGTAGAAAGATTGTGTTTCCATACCTTGGGATCCACCTGCAAAAGGCGAGAAGCAGAAATGATTTTTTACAATCTAAATGTAAAAAATAATAATTGCTTAATAAAACTTAGGAAATGGGGAAAACTTCATGGGAAATCCCCCCCCCTCAAAATAAGCAGTAAAATAAGGATCAACCCTTCATATCAAGAGATTTTTTCTTATTAAATAAAAAACTTGCGAAAATATTTCCGCAACTTGCATATCTGTAGTGTAGTGAAGCAATATGATGGTCCTTTTGTGCACTAGTATTCTGTGATGGTGCATGTGAACCTCTCCATCTTCTTCCAATTTGATGATAGACAGGAGAAGGAATGTTTCCTTTGTCTCTTCTTTATGGAGGAAGAGTGACATGAACCAATTTATTCTTTAGTGAGCATAATTTTTTATTAGTCCTTACCATCATGTAGCATATCTCTGGGATCTTGTTGCACCTCTGTAAAGGAAGTGAATTTTCTTGACATAGCACAAGGTTATCTTTTTTAAACTGATATCTTGTTCTCCTCATGTTAGATGGCTCTCTAGTCATGTTCCTAACCACCTCAATAACCTTTTTCTCCCATTTAGACCTAGGATTGGGAGTATGGATTGGACTTGGATCTGAATCACTATGAACTTCGTATTCAATTTCATAAACTGATTCAACTAGGTCTTCTGCTTTAGATTCGAAATCTGAAACACTAATGAAAACATCATCATATGTAAAAGGTGTAGGTAGAATAGTTTTACCTCCCCTTTCAAATGGCAGCTGAGGCTGTACTGGATCTGAGCATGGAATAAAGTGTGAGAATTCATATGCCTTGGAGGCATGGTTTGCAATGTTCACCCTTCACTATAATATTCCCAGTTGAGTTATCTAAGATACCCATTGAGCCAGGACCAAATACCACTCTCTTTGGTGTGCCAGTATGTGTCATTTGGTATACAAGTAACAAATTTACAACTAAAGAGGGCACATAGAGTACATCTTTAAACAATTCATGTTTTAATTTGATTGAACCCTTTCCTTCAGCTTGAATTTGAGTTTCGTCACCCATGTGAATAGTCGTACCATCTGTAAGTTGTAATTAACAAAATGATTCTCTAGATTCAAACATATGATTGGAGGCTCCTGAATCAATGAGAAAGGTATGTGATTTTGAACATCTAGCCTTCAGTGCATGGCATATCTAATCATGATATCAGTCTTTTCTATAGATTCAGTCTTCAGTCAGTCTTTCTTGTGCCTTCGGGGAGTGAATTGTTGTGCTGCTCAATGAGTTTTTCCATCTTATCAATGGTCTTATTCATACAATACTTCTCTCTATGGTTTCCTTTCTTACAGTAAGAGCACTTTCCCTTGCCCGACCTTTGGTGTTTTTCCTTCCTAGAGCTCGAGGATTCATCTGATGGATCAAACTCATCTTTAGGTTTAAATTCAGTGTTTCTTTTCTCTTTACCTTTCTGCTTCCTTCTTTCTTGCACATTCCTTGTCTCACCAGCTAAGAGATATTTATTTGGAGAGGCTTTGAGAGCTTCCATCTGTATCAGCTTGTCTTGTTTTTGGATTAGAGTCTTTGTGAAGGCATCAAGGGATGGCATTCACCAATTAGGAGTAGTCAATATCCTAGAGTGAAAGGTAGATACAAACACTGAGAATTCTAAGCCAAGTTTACTCAGTATAGAGAGCACCATTTGCTCATCCTTCTTCTCAGTCCCACATTGCTTGCATTGCATGATGACTGATTTGAATTTTGAGAAAAAATAATGTATAATTTTGAAGCTACTGACATGTACTACTATCAACTAATTTTCCAAGATATGGCCTCTCACCTCATCCTGTTTTCCAAACAAGGATTCGAGCTTATCCCATTCTTCTTTCGGAGCCTTGAGTCCATCAATATGGAACAACAACTCCCTGGAGATGTGGATGCACATGTATAAAAGAGATTCATGAAGCCTATCCAGATGCTTCGATTTTTCAATATATTGTTGTGGTTAGACTACTCTACCCATGGTCATCCTGTATAGTCCTTTTTTGTAAGGAAATATGCATATATGCCCTTCAATAAAAACTGTAATTGAAGTGTGTAAGGATTCTGGGAGTCAAAGCTATTGAATTATGCATCTCATAGCTATATTGTTCAACAATTTTTTAGAAATTATTTGAATGTACCTCCAAAAACACTGCAAAACAACTCAATTCGAAATAATTTATTTCAATCACACTTCACTTTGACATGTTCAATTTATTTGAGTACATCACACATGGATAGACCTCTCTGGACATAATCCAGGGGAAGCAATGCAATAATTTGAGGAATTATGTGTAAACCCAATGGCTTCTGGTGCATCAATGGAAGTTTATGAGTTTCGAGGTAGTCATGGATACCAATTTTGATACCATGTTAAATTCAATGAAGCATAGGGTCATCAGTCTCAATGAATTCAAATAAAAAGAAAAGGTTGCATAAGAGAGAGAATAATTTACCATAGACTGATCAATTACTCATGGAAAAATTGCACACACATGGAGACAAAATTGGAAATATATGATTATATTCATGAATCACTAATTAATGTGTAATACAATGGATATACATATAAGAGAATTCAAATTCCTAAGATAGGATTCGAATCTACCATCCTTGATTGACTTCGAGGCTAACTTAGTGTGGGAAAATCACCATTGGAGCTCACTAATGCAACTCTAGATAACTAACTTAGTCTACAACCATTTAACTGATGAGGGTAGGTGAAAAAAGGTGCCCACACTCCCTTAAATCATGTAAAATGGTGCTAGGCTAATTGATGCTAATTGGAGCATAACTAAACATAATTGATTACCTACCAAGGTCAATTGAAGGAGACTATTGGTGGCACTCAGAGTGGGTTCCTAAATTATAGGGATTGGTCCTTGGGGCACCTAAACTCATGCAATCAGGTGCACTAAGTGGAAGATGTCCCCTAGGTGTGTCCCCCATGCACTAGTGGAGTGATGAATACCTCTGAAGCTAGGAAAATATACAATTAGACTATGTGGTCAATGGGAAGATTAATAGTAATCTCAACAGAAAGGGATTCAATGCCAAGATGGAAATGGATAAAGAAGGGAGAAATTAACAACACAATTGGTTTCAGATTGTGTGTGGACTTGAAACATATCTAACAACTTACTAATATAAATGATACTACATAAAAGTCTATTCCTTGTATGATTTGCAATGTAGGTGGCAGCTAGGAGAATGGGACTCCACAATGGATAATAGAATGGAATACGAACTTATAAATATGTTTACTTGAGAATTCCTCAACATTAAAATGATCACACTTATGAAGTAATATTTGCTAGCCTCCACCTTATTCTATAAGACATTAACATAAATACAATAGTAAATAAAGTCTTTAACCTTAGAGAGTATTTTAGATCCTCTATCTCTCAAAAGAGGTAAACCAATAGTGTTAATTTTCCTCGAGAGTAGTAAGATAAAACATCAAATTCAATGAATGGACCAAAATGCCACAGAGAAACTAGATGTTTAAACAATATGAGGTATATATCTTCATTTCCCATGCCTTGATTCTCTCCTCAAGGATTTTTTCTACAAAATTTTCCCTTTCAAAGCTCTAGAACTGAGAAGGGTTCGGACTTTGTTCTCTTTGACTCAAACCAAATGCAAATAGTGAAATTAGAAACAAACTCTAGAGAACTTGGTGGAAGAGCTTCCTTAAGCCGAGATAGGGACTCAGAGTGATATCCTCATCAATAAGGACTACAACCTTTGACACAAAAAGGAGATGTGACATCTGTTATGTGACTCACCATGGTTATGACAACTCTCACCATACTTCATTAATTGTAGTTATCACCTTGAGATCTCACAATTTTCCACTAACCAATAAGGTTGTGATTACAAGTCAAGGGAATTGCCAAGTTAACCTTCCCTAGACTTAAAGTCAAACTTTAACCAAATAGAGTGATAAAGTAAAGAGTATTAATGCTAATAAACTGTGGAAACTTAACACGGTTATGTTAGTTTTTCTCTACTAGGACAATATTATATCAAGGGAATGTATGACTCGCATTTATTTTACATAGATTAAATTTCTCTAATTATGTATAGAAAATATTTTTTGAAAAATGAAGAAGTAAACCTTTATAAAATGATTATGTTAGCTAGGTTTCTTTGGATCCTAGATTATGGGATACTTAAAACCCAAGGGGATACATAGTCACAATTGCATAAGTAATTTTATAAGTTAGAATGCATGAACAAGTATATACATTCACAAATACTTTTTCTAAGAGAAGAATACTATGCTATGAGAGATAAACTATGGGTGGTGATTATGAGGTAATTTGTAACAATTCTAAAAGCGCACGCACACACATACACACACACAGACACACATATATTAGTCAATTATGTACTGCAAACAAAAAAATTGTTTTGTTAGGATTTCAAAGATGTTAAGGTGAATTTTAAATATTGTACAAGAACATGATTTTTCTCCTATGAAATTATAGGTTGATCCTCCCCTCTACCTTAACATAAATTGATATTGTACACTATATTTGGAGATTTCAATACCAATATTCTTGCTTAATTTCACATCTTTCTTCACAAACATAAACCATATTCCAAAAAATCTTTTATATACATATTTTAGTGGAAACATTCATTTCTTTACTTAATTCCCTTCCATAAGCAAGTACTTAACTACCACAGATCCTACCAAGAAACAAAAAAATGGAGAGTGGAAATTTTGAGAAAAGGTAGGAGGTAGGTTTCTCGATGCACAGGCAGGTCGGTGGCGGTCTAGTAGTAACTTTTCAAGATGGTTCCTGCTCCTCCTCTGGGGGAGAGGGACTGTGGAAGGAATGAAACAGTGGAGGCAGATTCAGTTATCTCGAGAAAATAAAATGACAAAGGAAAAGGAGTAATCAATGCTTAGATTTTTCCCAAAGATGGGGAAGGTTGCAGCGGAACCAGAAAGGAAGAAACTAATAATTAGGGTACAAGAAGGACAAGACCATGTGTCCCGAAATTCAAGATGGCACCAAGACTACAAATCAAATCTGAAAGAGTCAGGGAGGACATTCAATACATGAATGAAAGGGTGCTCATAGAAATATTTGTGGTGATCTGGCCCACAGAAAAGACTCTGGTATGGTGGATCAAATCAACGTGGAAACCCTAAGGACACTTTGATCTCCAACTCGGGGCTAAAGGGTTCTTCACCATCATTTTCTTCAATGAAGAGCACAAAATGAAAATATTCGAGAATGGTCCCTACTTCTACAATTCGGCGGGCCTCTTCTTAAGTCCATGGAAAGAGAGATTCAACCCTAACAAGGAAAATCTGACGATAGCTCCTGTTTGGATAAGAATGTATTCCCTCCCAATGGAATACTGGAAGGAATAAATATTGATGGACATAGGGAACACCTTGGGGAACTTAATCAAAGTCTCTGAGCAAACTAGACATAGGAAATACATATCGTATTCTAGAATATGTATCTACCTTGACATTTCCAAAGATTTGTTGGGTGGAATAGAGTTAACTTGGGAAGATGAGGAATGGTTTTAGGCCATAGATTATGAGCAGATCCCATTCTACTGTAGAAGATGCCATGAACATGGGCACCTATTCAGAGACTGTCCCAAAAAAAAAGACCAGGAGGGAAGAAAGATCAAGAACTTTAGGATGCGAAGGGGTTCACCAAAATTCAAAGCAAAAAGATGCAAGCGAGGAATATCTCAGGGCCGAAAGTACACAAAAGAGTATAGACCTAGAACCGATTCGAGACCCTTTAGGAAGATCAGACAAAAGACATAGCCGATGCTCAGGTAGACTCAATGAAGGACAAAATCCAAGAAAAACAACAAGAGGAACAAGACACTGGAACCCAAGGAATTGGTAAGATTACAACCCCAAAAGATAATCCTAGCACTAAGAAAACTAACCCGGATCCCCTTCTACAGAGCCAACCAGAGGAAACCTAGAAAGATTCAGGAACTGTGGAAGTTGTTTCAGAAGACATGGAAATAGGTGGCCTAGACCTTGACAGAATGGAAGCGTCCTGTTTAGATAAAGATCCAGCTCTGATCCCCCCTCAGCAGGTGTCCCTCCTAGAGAAAGCCATCATTCAAGCTAAAAATGAAAGCTCCCTTGGGGTAGTGGCTGAATCCCTCAAAGTCACCGAAGGTAAGAAAAATTCGAAGAAAGATAAAAGGGGTAGACCTAGAAATGTCCAGTGAATTAGAGCAATATGTGAACAAGTGGTGGCTTTAGGGAAGTATCCAACAGTAAATGTAGCCATTTCTCCCTCTAATTAACCCCTTCTTGATGCAAATTACAACTTGGAATATCAGAGGCTGTAAAAGCGCTCTTAAAAATCATCTTCTTAAAAGAAGGATTGAAAAAGACAAATCAAGGATAATCTTCTTGCAGGAAACAAAATGCTATGGAGAAGAACTTGCAAGTATAGCTCGAAAAGTGTGGAAGGTTTGGTTGCAGTAGATGCCAGAGGGGCGTCAAGTGGTCTGGATATCCTTTGGAACCCTCATGAGGTGCTTTTATCGGGTTTGCTCGCCACCACATGCACTCTTTCAGCTGATTTCCACATTCTTGGGACTAGAATAAGGGGAGTCATATCCAATGTTTATGGTCCCTTGAGGGAAGAACAAAAACATGCATTTCTGGAGTCCCTCATGGACCTAAAAGCCCTAGTTAAGGACAAAACTTGGATTATCGGAGGTGAATTTAACCTGATAAGAAGCCTCGACGAAAAAAAAGGAGGTATTCGGAACCTAAACGCTGCGAGTACTCTCTTTAATAATACTATTAATGATCTTGACCTAATTGATGTCATAAATTCCAATGGCATATTCATTAGGAACAATAAGCAGATAGGAGAAAGAGGGATAGCATGCAGACTTGATAGATTCCTGCTTTCAGAATCGGTCATGATGGCCGGGGGTAACCTCAAAGTAGTGGTTCTTCTAGCGGCAGGGTCGGATCATTGGCCCATAAGTCTGGAATGGGAAAATGTCGGAGTCAACCCTCGTAGACCATTCAGATTCGAGAAATTTTGGTTCCTCCAACCAGAGTTCCACGAGAAACTCAAGGAATGGTGGGAGAGTTCCCCTCCTATCAAGGGCACCCGTATGTATCGATTTCAACAAAAGCTTAAATTCCTTAAAGGCCACATCAAGAAATGGAATAAGGAGTCTTTCGACAACATCTTCCATGAAAAACAAGCCTTAGAGATCAAAATTAAGCAACACCAATCACAAGTAATGATCAGCGCTTACACTGAAGAACCGAGGCTTCAGGAAAAGACTTTGTTGCAGGACTTCAATCACATAGAGCAACAAGAGGAAGTCTATTGGAACCAAAAGTCTAGAATTAAATGGCTCCAGGAAGGAGAATGGAATACTAGTTTTTTCCACAAAGAGGCCATTCAACACAGACATGAGAACAAGATGGATAGACTGAAGAAGGAGGATGGGAGCATTGCTGAATCCCAAGAAGAACTGGAGACCACCCTGAACTCTTATTTCGCCAAGCTCCTTCAGGAACCGGAGAGAGATAGGAAGGAATCCCAAAGAGAGGTGTTAAGTTACATTCCCAAGATCATCACGGAGGATCATAACCAAATACTCAGGAAAGCCATCAAGATGGTGGAGGTTGAAAATGTTGTTAAACAATGGCTAAAGATAAAGCACCAGGCCCGGCTGGTTTCACCACAAACTTCTTCCATGCTAGCTTGGATCGAATGAAAGAAGAAATTTGGGCCTTAGTGGAGGACTCCAAGAAATCTAGGAGTGTTCTCAGAGCTCTCAACTTGAATTTCTTAACTCTCATTCCAAAAGAAAGTGGAACAGAGGACCCAAGCAAATTAAGACCGATCACCCTATGTAATGTTATCTACAAAATCATTTCCAACGTAATTGGTAATCGCCTTAAACCACTCCTACCTTTTATTATTTCTCTGAAACAAGCAGGGTTTGTGGAAGGAAGACAAATATTGGATGGCATTATTCTGGTCCACGAAACTATTCACTCCCTCAAAGCAATGAGGACTCCAGGTATGCTCTTGAAACTTGACCTCTCCAAAGCTTATGATAAATTGAATAGGAAATTCTTGGCAGGTATCTTGAAAGATTTTGGTTTTGCGGAGGAATGGTCTAACTATATCATGAACATGGTTTCCTCTGTCTTTTTCTCAATCTTGGTTAATGGGTCCCCCTTGAGTCCCTTCAACGTGACTCAAGGTATTAAACAGGAGGATCCCCTATCTCCTTTCCTCTTCATAATTGCGGCAGAAGGGCTTGGAAGGATGCTAAAGAACAGGAGAGCAGCGAATAGAATCCAAGGATTATCCCTAACATATGGGATGGACCCTCAGACCCATCAACAGTTTGTGGACGATAATATGCTGATGGGCCCCTCATCAGTGCACGAAGCTAGGGGAATTGAAGAATGTTTGAACACCTTTCTGGAAGCTAGCGGCCTAGAAATTAACAAAGAAAAATCTCAGACCTGCTTCTTCAATACTCCGAGGATCACCAAGATAAATATCCTTAGAATCTTGGAGTTTTCAGAAGGCAGCCTCCCTTCTAAGTATCTTGGAGCGCCTATGGCAAACTCAACTATCAAACAAATTTCCTGGAAAGAACTGGTGGACAAAATTCACAAAAAGATCAATCTCTGGACTTTCAGAGCCCTCAATTTCCCGAGCAGGCTAATCCTAGTAAAATATGTTCTTCAGGCTATTCCCATTTATCTCTTCTGAGTGCTGGCAGCCTCGAAATCCATCATTAAGCAAATCAGGAATATTCAGAGGAACTTCCTATGGGGAGGAACAGAAGGCAATAGAACATGGCCTCTTGTGGACTGGAAAACCATTTGCACCTTGAAATATGTGGGGGGATTGGGGCTCAGAGACCCTCTTGACAACAATAAAGTTATGAGTGCAAACATTTGGTGGAGATGGGTGAATTATGAGGATGAACCGTGGGCCAAACTGTGGCATCTGAAATATGAGCCCCAATGGCCACAACAGTCCCTGGTTCGATTTGGAGAAAACCTACCTGGCTCCAGCATCTAGAAGACTGCCTAGGAAAACAAGGGCTTGGTCTAAAAGCATAGCTTTTGGGAAGTTTAGAATGGACAAAATGCAAGATTTGCAAGTGAAGCACTGAACCAGGGCCGAGTGATCTCTTGAGGGGAAGATACCCCTTTGTTACGTACCTTTCTCCAGAATAATTCCCTTGAAAAGTTGGCAGAGTTCTGGGATAACGGCAATGAAGACCAGATGTTCAGGAGGTGGAAGGAAAGAAGTTGGTGGCAAGCAAAATCTCTTGGGGAGGATATGGAAGACTTCTTGACGGAGCTCTATGAGAAAAGGATATCCAAGAATGAGGACCCTGATAAGCTAAGATCGGGTTACACCAATTCAGGTAACTTTAATCCCAAAGAAGCCCTAGGATTGATAACAGGAACTCAGAACCTAGTACCAGAAGCCAGGTGGGGAAAAATTTGGACTGGTGGCTGGTGGCCCAAGGTTTTTGTCTTCTGTTGGCTGGTTATTAAACGCTGCATCCTAACCTGGGATAACCTACAGATCAGGGGATTCCACGGTCCGTCGCGGCGCTGCATGTGCGAAGAGAATAACGAGTCCATAAATCAGCTGTTGGACGAATGTAGAGTTGCAGACTCCTTATGGGAGAAAGGGGTGTCAATCTTCAGAAAAAACCACCAGCACAGGGGGCAATTGGACATCACTATAGTTGACTGGCCTATTAACAGTTTTAAAAACAAAATTGTGAACCTCCTTTGGGAACTCTTGCTAGGTTTTACTCTATGGGAAATTTGGAAAACCCGAAACAAACAGACTTTTGAGAACAAATCTAGAAAACAAGAGGATATATGGAATTCTATAGAAACTCACCTGAAAGAAACCATCTCTCTACAACAATGGACGCAGGAGAAGTATTCCGCTGAAGCAAATGAAAGAATGATACTATATGATTTAGGGATCGGGGAATTACCTCCCAACAACTCGATAGCTCGATCAACTCCTATGCATGTTTCTAGCCCGAATTGCTGGCATGCTCCTCCATCTGGGTCTTTTAATCTCAATGTGGATGGAGTGGCTAAAAGTAACCTAGGGCCCATCGGATATGGTGGCGCTATCAGAAACATGAAGGGCGATATCATCAGTCTGTTCTGGGGCTCCATAGGAACCAACACAAACAACATGGCTGAGCTTGAAGGCTTGAAAAATGGCTTGAAATGGGTAGTGCAAATAGGTAAAATGCCTGTGGTGGTGGAGGGGGTCTCTCAGATCATCATTAACCTTGCTCGCAGGCTTCAATCAGGAGCCTCAATGACCCAAGTATCAAATAATTGGAGATGGGAGGGCAGGCTAAGCGTCCTCAGGAAAATCCTTACGGGAGAGGAAGCCATTATGCTGTCGCACGTAAAATGGGAAGGAAATAAGGTGGCGGATGTCATGGCGAATGTAGGGGTGGAGAGCAGTCTGTCTTTCCATGCAGAGGAAGACGAGGATGGTGAAAAAACCTAACAAATCTTGCATCGGTGCTCAAAGTTGGCGGAAGATGATGTGGTGGAAAGTGGCAACACGTACCACATGATGCATGCGAACGACAGCTGGCTCAAGACCTTTAAGGGAAGGAAAATAGACGCCGTGCTGACAATAGGGAGCAGGCCCGCGAATGTCTCGTCGACAAACACGACAAGCCGAGAAAGTTTTCGATCACTAGGTGTGGCAGGCCTAAACACACGGTAATGCATGCCTTAACACGCAGCGTCGGTACGGCTCACGTGGAGGCTTCGTAAGGTCAGTTCAAGTCAGGCTTGTGGGCTCGGCTTTATAACAGATGCCAGGGGTGCTTTGATGCCCGATCTGTGGGAAGGGAGGAAGGAAGGACGAGCAGGTACTGTGCTCACGTTTGAAGTGGATAGAACGATAAATATGGCAGAGGCCTGTATCCTTTGGCCCCCTGTGAAACCTAAGGTGGTGAATCAGTCGCACACGGTGAGAGATTTGTTCGAGTGTGGGGAGTGGTAGAGAATTATGGCGAGCACGTGGAGAGTTAAGGAGTATGTATGTGGTAGGGAGACTTCGGCTATGGATGGCCCTATTTATATGGATTCAGAGGAGTGCAAGGCCTTATATAAGGCTTTGTTTATGCTCCTGCTTCTACCCACTGGCTTCCTGTGTGTTTTCATCATGCTGCGGTTATGGAGGGCCCAAACCAGAGCGAGAGGCCCCAACAGGGGCGTAAGCCTTAGTGGTGCTTCCCCCAGTGATGCGGATGAATCGATGCCCCCCGACAGAGGTATCCCGGTCGCTGCTCCCTTCAATTGGGGCGACCAATACATGGCAAAAAATGCCCACGACCATTGAGGCGTTCATCACCATTATGGAAATCGACCTCCTCCGGGAGTTTGAGGCCATGATGGGCTTCCCTCTGCTACCCAACCCCTTCCAGACGGCGCGTATCCTACTTGCCAAGGATATCCAAGCAAAAATCCAAATTTCCCAAGGCATTCGTGACGCTCTGGATACAATTCGATGAGGTGAGTAGGAGAGTGCAACAGGGTTTCGACTCTTGGAACACATAGCCCAAAATTTGCTGGTCAGCCCTCGTCCCGACTCCACCAATCCGGGAAACACACTGATGAATTCTCCAGCAAACGCCATGCCGACCCCTCGGGAGGGTCATTTCCAAGCTCCCCACAGCGAGGCTGAAAGCTAGGGGGAGACTCTCCGGTGGAGTCCCGTGTTTCTTTGTTTTTCTGATAAGTTTTGCTTGTTGCGTGTGTCGAGGCTGTTTCTTTTTGTTTAGTATGGTTCTCGTCGATAATCTCTTAAACTCTCAGGAGTAAAATGAAATCGACCTAAGTTCTATTTCGGGTAATCTTTTGTGGGAAAGCTTTTGCTTCAAAGATTTACGGAACCATTTTTTGTTTTTGTCAGACGGGACAGGCCATAACCGTAGCGTGGTCTCTTTTTGCTGGAGGTCATGATCCAAAGACCTCATGTATAGCCATTCTCTGTAACTTTTTTGTATTATAATAGATATTTTCAACTTACTCATAAAAAAAAATAAAAAATAAAAAAAATACTTAACTACCACTATACAACTTCATTTTGTGTTATATGATCATAAAATAATTATATATTTTTAATAAAAAGTCATAAAATAATTAAATATATTTAGATTTGAATCAATTCAAAATAATGAATAAATGTAATTCATCTTTAGCTTGAAAATACCATATAACTCTTTAATAAAATAACTTTTTTCACTTTCAAAACAAAACAAAACATATAAAACTTCAATAAATAAATAAATTCACTTTCAAATAAAATAAAATAAAAAATTTCACTAGATCACTTCAATACAATAAAATATTTCACTTTCAAATAATCTTTTATTACTTGATATGATAGCGTTTCAAATAATCTTTTATTACTTAATATGATAGCGTTTAAAAAACTCTCACTTTCAAATAATCTTTTATTACTTCATATGAAATTCCGTTTTTAAAAACTACGAGTCAATAGTTTTACAGTGATACATCGGACGATAAAAACCTCGATGAACGATTTATATGTGTTACAGACTTAGAGTGATACATGTAAAATAAAACCTACATATACATAATCGAGATGTGGACGTGGCTCTGTATTTTATTCGTTCAAACGTTAGGTCAATATTCTGTCATGATCCTCCTTCCTTTGACATAAGATTTTCCCATGTACAGCTAACCACACGATATCATACGCGCTTTTGATACCTATACATATCCGCCTTCAATCCCCAGACACAGTTATATACATTCAGTTCTGTGAAGCAATTACCAGTTCTGTCAAGCAAATACCTCGCTATTTTCTCACATACCAGTTGCAAAGAGCTTTTGCATATCCAAATATGCACAATTACAAAGATCCCGAGGAACAGCAAGCCCACAAGCGCCCCCAATTTAAGGGAATCCGAAGGCAAAAATGGGGGAGCTGGGGATCCGAAATCCCTATACCCAAAACCAGGGCGAAGATATGGCTTGGCTCCTACAAAACCCCACAGCAAGCTGCCCATGCTTACGACGCTGTAGTGTATTGCCTGACAGGCCCCAACGCCGAATTCAACTTCCCCGGTTCTGTACCCTCCATTCCGTCTGCGTTTTCTCTTTCCCCCACCAAATTCAGGTCGCCGCGGCTAGGTATGTCCAGGACGAATTCCTTGAGACTTTGCCTTCTCCCCACACTAATAATAACAATTTATTTTTAAGGTTATTGCGAAGGGAGACACCAGTTTGGTAGTTGAGCTCTTTTTTTTTAAACAAGAGACACTCTCTATCCACTGATTTAACAATTTATTTTTAAGGTTATTGAGAAGGGAGACACCAATTTGGTATTTGAGTTCTTTTTGGAAACAAGAGACTCTCTATCCACTAATTTAACTGTTAAAGTCTACAAACATATACGTACACTACTCTCTAGATTTGGATTTGAAGAGCTCTTAAGAAAACACAAACACAATAACTATTAAACCCAGTCATATACATAATAATAAAAATAAGAAGATGAAGACCAAAAGGCCCTTTCGACAGTCTCCCAATAACCAAATAATATCAACGCCCAGAAGAGGAAGGAGATTTCCCTTGCCTTCGTGTCCCGGTCTTCCTCTGTTGTTTCAGAATTAACAGTGCTGTCCAGCGACAGCGAGCACATTTTGAAGGAGCGGCGTTTCTGGGAGTCTATGTTTGACATCAGTGGGCGCCTCAATTTTCAGAATTTCCGGTCGATTGACAACATTTCAGCGTTGGACTTCATTCCGACATGGCAGGAGGAGGAGCAGCAGGATAAATACATCTCTCTTGACTTGTGGAACTTCTGAGTTCATCTAATTGAGCCACATATATCTTCCAAGTTCCAACGATTGGCCTAGGCAATTTTCTTCATGGTATCTTTTACAAATATCTTCCGACGACTGGCCTACGCAATTTTCTTTCGTATCTTTCACTTTTCAGTGAGGGAGGGCCTTTTTTTGGCAGTATATTCAGTTGTCAATCGTACTATCACATTACTTCTGTTTTATTCACAAGTTGCAGACTATATCCATTATATAATATCTTTATCACCTCTGCAAGAAATCTCGAATATTATTGCTATGTTTTGTTTTGCACCAACTGCATCCACACATCGTGATTAAGATCGTTGACATGTGACTACAATTACTGCAACAAATTTCACAGCCAAAAGCCGCACGGGGCACAGTGATAGCAACTGCGAACAATATTCATTATGCAGCATAGCAATAAATGCTGTGGCAGCTGCAGTGTGGACTGTTGAATCTCAAACAGATTGAGATCCAACTGGCACAGCATTTATTGCTCTGCTGCATGTAAAATATTTTTTGCCGATAGCAACACCTACATCGCCATTACCATCGTATACATATTCAGTATAATTCTTACAACAAATTGTTTTGTTGGGATTTTAGGGTTGTTACACTGAATTTTAAATATTGTACAACTTAGTGGGTCTAAGTATATTATAAGTGGGTTTAACCATTAAGAACATGGTTTTTCTTCTTATAAGATTATAAGTTGATTCTTCTCTATACTTTATGCTATACTAAATTTCAATACTAATATTCTTCTTTAATTTTACGTCTTTCTTCACAAACATCTATAAATCTAGTATATACATTTTAGTGAAAACTTTTTTTTACTTAATTCCTTTCCCTTTCCATAAACAAGTACTTAATTACTACTATGCAATTTTATTTTATATTAAATATGATCATAAAATAATGGTATATATTTAATAAAAAAAAAATAATTAAATATATTTAATAATAACTTCATTTTGTGTTATATGGTTATAAAATAATTATATATATTTAATAAAATGTAAGAGATAATTGAATATATTTAAATTTGAATCACTTAAAAATAAGAAATAACTTGTAACATTTTAATAAAATAACTTTTTCCACTTTCAAATTTTGAAAACAAAACATATGGCACTCATTAAATAAAAAATTTTCACTTTCAAATAATCTTTTATTAGATATGATATTCCATTTAAAACAAATTAGGAATAATTTATATATATATGTTACAGTGATACATTTTACAATAAAACACTATGAATGATTTATATGTGTTATCCTTACAACTTTTGACACAAAAATGAGATGTGACATCTCGTATTTGACTCACCATGGTTACCCGTACTCTACTCTATTAATGGTAGTTATCAATTTGGGATCTCACAATTTTCCATTAACTAATAAGTTTGGGATTACATGTACTGATTGGAACACTCACTTTATTGTCTTGTCTTTTCCTGTGGCTGTGTCTAGATGTGACTTATTATTGGATGAGTTGTATTCTCTCAGAGATGTAACCCATATTTGGGATGGTGCTATTGATGCCCTTTGATTCTTAATAAGAATAACAAGGACATACTTTTTTCTTCTTGAGAAAAAAAAAGTTTGGGATTACAAATCAAGGGAATTGCCAAAATAACCTTTTTTAGACTTAAAAGTCGAACTTGAACCAAATAGATAGTCTTGCACACACGATGCCAAAGCGTGTTAAATACATGCTCGAAGCGGGCTTGAGGTGTCATGATGAAGGCTTCACTCCAAAGTGAAGTGCAACACTAGCCCAGATAAAGTTTTCTGACAATACAACACAGAAAGACTGTAAGTTTCTGAAAAAGAGTTTAATTATCCAACTAAATTGTTGCATAGGAGAGGAATTTAGCCTGCATAGTGTCATCATAGATGGGCTGCATTAGCGCCCCTTTCCACTCCATGTACGGAGTTTAAAAGAGTGATGAAATAAAGAATATTAATGCTAATAAACTATGGAAACTTAACATAGTGGTTACGTTAGTTGTGCTCTACTAGCACAATATTATATTAAGGACAATATATAGACAAATTTATGACTCGCATTTATTGTACAGAGACTAAATTTCTTTAATTATATAGAAAATATAAAAAAAAAGGAGTAAATCTTTATAAAATGATTATATTATTTAATTATTTTTAATCCTAGATTATGGGTTATTTAAAACCCAAGGGGATACATAGTCACAAATGCATAAGTAATTTTATAAGTTAGAATGTATCGTGGAATAAGTATATATTTTCATAAGTACTTTTTTGTAAGAGAAGAATACTATTCCGTAAGAGTTAAAATGTGGTGGTGATTATGAGGTAATTTGTAACATTTCTAAAAGCACACATATATAAATTAGTAAATTATATATCACAAACGTTTTTATGTTTTGTTAGGATTTGAGAGATGTTATGGTGAATTTTAAATATTGTACAATTTAGTGGGTCTAAGTACATTCTAAGATGGTTTAACCACCAGCGTAGATCCAAATCCTAGGCTCTATCAAGCGCTGAAAGGGATCAAATTATGTCTTTGTAGGTATCCATTGATTTGATTCAAACCAAAAGACACATCTTTTTATTTAAGGTCTACATATAATATTTTATTATTAATATTTAATATTATTTATGGCCCACATATAATATTTTATTATTATTTTTTATTTTGTTATGAGCTAACATTACAACATTTCCCCATACATGGTTTTAAAACCATATGCAAGGCCCTCCTACAACCATGGGTTGTTTAGGAGGCCTTGCACATGGTCTTAAAACCATTTGTAAGGCCCTCCTAAACCATGTACAATAAAATGATTGCACATGGTTTTAAAACCATGTGCAATGCCTCCTAAACAACCCATCCTTTTATTGTACATGGTTTAGGAGGAGGACCTTGCACATGATTTTAAAACCATAAACCATGCACATGGTTTATGGTTTTAAAACCATGCACATGGTTTATGGTTTTAAAACCATGTGCAAGGCCAACTTTTTATTATTATTTTGTTAAGTAAAACCATTACAACATCTCCCCCATATTGTGTCTTTTTTCTCACCCATATTTTTTTTTACGAATAATTAAATTTTTACTTTTTTATTGTTTTGTTAGGTAGAAAGATCACATCTCCCCCATATTAGGTTTTTTTTTTCTGACCGACATTTATTTTGGCCTATAATTTTTTTATTTATTTATTATTAATAAAAATAACCTTAAGTAAGGTTACAAGATCTCCTCCATACTACGCTGTAGAGCACAGCTCGACCCAATAAATATTCTTTTCCACTTCCTGAAGTCGACTAGTTTTCTCAGAATTAGAGGTTCCCTGAGATGCAATATATATTGTATGCATTTCTTGGAAACGGGAAATGCAAATTATTACTGCATTCACAATGGCCTCCGCATAATCTTCATATTCAGAGTCTAAGGTGCTGCAATTTTTAATCGAGGCAGCTTTCAAGATTCCTATTCCGATGTACAGGTCTTCAATGGATATATCACTGAAACTAAGCCCAACGAACACATAGATACGGAGATGAACTACAAGTGAATAGAACTTCTTGTCTTGAAGAAAGTAGTCCATGCTTTGGCAGTAAATTCTTAAGACGCTACTCCTGATTTTCGGATATTCGTCCACTCCAAGAGAAAACAAAATGCGCATAAATCCCCATACAGAGATTGGAGGTGCCGCCAGCAAATGGCGATCTTCCAAAACGATGACGTCGGCGATCTTTACTAGTTCGTTCCACAGGTGCATGGCATCATCATAGATAGTGGAGTACTCGCGCAACAAATAATATAGGGAGTGAGTAATGACCTTCTGGAACAGGTAATTGTAGCCTCTGATTGACAAAAATAATTGCTTGTTTTCTTCACGGTACTGGCAATAAAGACGCAGTAGATTAAAGCCCTGCCACAGGGCGTTCCAACACCGCTGCAAGTCTCGGTGCATACTCTCGTTTTTCAAATGAGCGATTTTCTTTGTACGTTCAAAATTGAAAGCCATATTGTTCAAGAGATCTTTCATCTGGGTCTCTCTCAAGACTTTAGTATAGTCAGGAATCACAGTAAATCCGAGGCGTTGACATAGACTTCGGTTATTTTCGATGTATTGTCGCATCTGTTGGCTCAGCTCGATCTGCGGTATGAAATTCTTGATATCGAAGGGCTGACGACTGTATGGGTTGACAGCGCTGTGCTTGGTGTCGCATATCTTCTCCAGTGTCCTGCGGTTATAGAGCACCTGAGCAGGGTCCTCGCTGAAGGACAGTCTAACTGGGTCGTACACGAATTCATTCACCAGAGTATCGAGAAACTCCTCAGGAATACTGCTCTCTTCACTCATTTTCGTATTCAAGTCGCACCCTTTCATAGTTTTCAAAATCTATCTACAACGGAAGCAGCGCTCCACGGTATTCAAAATCTCTCTCTCTCCTTTCCACCTGATCCAAACTATCTATAACATATATATATATATATCATGTCTACTATCAACACTCACAAGATTGCCTGGTTCATTATCCGTATTTTATTGCGAAAAAGGGGCATTCTATGGCCTAATCCATTAGCAGTATTTTATTGCGGGAAAAAGGGACATTCTACAGCCCAATAAGAGAAGATGTGTAATTCCTCCTTGTTATCATACTTATATTAGAATTGTTAAAGTTGATATGAACATCCTTTATAAAAATAAAAAAAATATTATAAAAACAATATCAAATTAGATTTACAATATTTAGAATTATATTAATATAAAACTAATAAATTAAAACCATCTTGTTGTCTTGAACAAGGTCATTTTAGAGTCTAATAGGGGAAGATGTGTAACTCCTTTGGCGCTCATCTTAGAGTTGACACACAACTTCTATAAAAAAAGATCTCTCCCATAATATTCACTTTCACTATTATTTTTAGCCAACATGTTAGTAACATTACATCACATTACAAGATCTCTCCCATAATATTCACTTTCACTATTATTTTATTTTTTGCCGACATGTTAGTAACGTTACATCACGTTACAAGATCTATCCCATAATATTCACTTTCACTATTATTTTTTGCCGACATGTTAGTAACGTTACATCACGTTACAAGATCTATCCCATAATATTCACTTTCACTATTAGTTTTTGCCGACATGTTAGTAACGTTACATCATGTTACAAGATCTCTCCCATAATATTCACTTTCACTATTATTTTTTGCCGACATGTTAGTAACGTTACATCACGTGACAAGATCTCCCCCATAATATTCTCTTTCACTATTATTTTTTGCCGACATGTTAGTAACGTTACATCACGTGACAAGATCTCCCCCATACTGGGCTGTAGAGCGCCTCTCGGCGCAACAATAACATGATTTTTCTCTTATGAGATCATAGGTTTCTCCTATAAGATCATAGGTTGATCCTTCCCTCTACCTTAACATAAATTAATCATAGATTGATATTGTACACCATATTTGGAGATTTCAAAATGAATATTCTTGCTTAATTCCACATCTTTCTTCACAAACATAAGCCATATTCCAAAAAATCACTAGTATACATATTTTAGTGGAAACATTCATTTCTTTACCTAATTCTCTTCGTAAGCAAGTACTTAACTAGTGCTATACAAATTCATTTTGTATTATATGATCATAAGATAATTGTATATATTTAATAAAAGTTCATAAAATAATTGAATATATTTAGATTTGAATCAATTCAAAATAAGGGATAAATGTAATTCATCTTCACCTTGAAAATAACATACAACACTTTAATAAATGACTTTTTTCACTTTCAAACAAAACAAAACATATAACCAAGGATCAAATTTGAAGGGTAGGGTCCTAATTCTCTTTGAAGGGCTATGATACATTGAACCCGTCATTGATGACATGTTAAAACAAACCATTCTTTTTATTTGAAAATGTAATAATACATTAAAATAATATTGCATATTAAAAGCAATGTAATCAAATTCTTCAATATAGTGAAAAAAATTGCATTGTTCTACTTTATGTATTTTAACAAACAATATCTAACCCAAGAATCCATATAAATTCCATATAGAGAAAATTTTAGAAATATAAAAAATTACCTTGCAATATAAAGAAGTGAATTGAAAAACATTTATAACCAATCTAGATATAGTGGGCAAGTAATAAAATTTCTAAGAGAAAATTTAAGGCTGGATGAAAATGAAATATAGTCTATACAATGTCCAATGAACATAGAGATCTATAAATACAAAAATGGAGTGAATCTAAAAAACATGTTCATGAATGCCAAAACTATTATTTTGAATCACTTCAATAACAAACTTCACTCCTTTCCAATAAGCAAATAACTACTAATAAAATAACACACAAAATATTCCCACGATGCATGTACCTAAAAATTCATTGAGCCATAGGAACAACCCAACCATTATTGAGATCCATTGAGAGAAGGAATCCCTTTATATATATTTCTGGTTGCTTAGCTCTGTGAACCAAAGGAGAGACATGTGACTCCCCCAGAGGAAATAATCATTAGCGGAAGTGTCTTTTTTGTCTCTATTGGAGATGTACACTTACGCAGGTTGGTGGTGGTGTTAGGGATGATGTATCCTTCCTTTTCTCAAGAAAATCCTCTAGAGTCTAAAGAGTGTATGATATACCTTATGAATGAATAGGGAAAGAAAGGGTGGAAGTTTCCTAAGCAGATGTCAATAGTGATAGTGGAAACACCTTGAACAAGGGTTGAAATCAATAGTGGAAGCAACTTGAGCAAGGGTTGAAATCAACAGTGGAAGCAACTTGAGCAAGGGTGAAGAGTTAATCCATTTCAAACTTGTGATTTCAATAAGAATGGTTTAACGTACCTCTTCCCCTTGAATCTTAATTTGTAGACCAAATGACAACCTTAGTCGATCATCATTATGGAAAATGTTGATACCGATATCTAATCATAAGGCAAGTTTTCCTCCTATGGTTATTGGGGGCCTTAGAGTAGGACATTAATCACTATGTAAATACCAAAGGAGCGAGTCAAGATAGATTGATGGACTCTTTTGATTAAGGCTCCATATCAACTATTCACAAACCCAACGAAAGAGGAAGTGACCCACCATCTCTCTTACTAACATGAATATCCATGTCTCACTTCTCAATGATGAAGTAAATATTGATACAAATTTTATCAAGGAACTTGCTCCAACATGAGCCTTAATAATTATGTTCATTCACCTACCTAACCATCTAACTCTAGTGTAATATCTCTGATTTTTACCTTACCTTTATGGGCATAAGTCCCATTGCATGTGATGTTTCTTTTATGTTTTATTTTGTATATTGGGCATAAGACCCCATTGCACATGATAATGATGATTTGTTTGATATATTGTGCGTAAGACAAATGCATATGTTTTATGTATATGATTTCATGTGTTGTGTGTGGACCCTAAAGCACATAATTGATGAGATATTTGTGTTGAACAAGATCTCTGACACACATGAGTATTTGATGTTTGTGTTGAGCAAGAAGCTCTGGATCACATGAGTATTTGATGTTTCTATTAAGTGAGAGGCTCTGGAGCACATGAGTATTTGATGTTTGTGTTGAGCAAGAAGCTTTGGAGCACATGAGTTATGAAACCTTTGTGTTGAGCATGAAGCTCTAAAGCACATGGAAATATAAGAATTTGAAGTGTTGGGCATAAGCCCTACAACATTCCAAGTTGATGTTGAGGATACGCTTTGGAACATCGGATCATTGGCCATTGTATCCCTAGGTGTATCCTACAAATACATCCTAACATTAATGTTGAGCAAGGAGCTCTCGAACTACACTAAGTTGTAACTCCTTGTTCTTAGCGTTGAGTATGGGATATGAATAAATGCTAGGAGTTACTGAAAAATTAATATGTTGAGTGAAAACTACTCTCATAAAACATTGATCTCATCAGTACTTATTTTTAAGCGATTAAATAAATTTTGAATTTCTGTATCTCATCAAGTACTAAAGAACTACCATGTTATATGAGGTAATCCAACATGCAAGGAGGTTTAGATTTTCCTAACCTAGTTTACCTAACCCCTACGTGAAGGCCTTAAAAAAGAAGTGACTATAAGCTAAAAATAAAAGTATGATGTGTTTTGGGATCATGCTATATGATACCCAAAGTAAAATTGTTAACAATGGTATATGTGTATATAGTTTATATAGAATGTGAATAAGAGAGTATGCATATGTATTAATAATAGTAACTATAAATAATAATAAAAGGATCTATGTAAAATTATTTATTACTAATATTAATTAGATATTTAAATACCTAAAAGAGTCAAAATAGGAAAAAGTCAAAGAGTTCCTAAGTTAAAATAAATAAATATTAAATTCACCTAAATTAAGTAAAAATGGTTATTTCAAGAATACAAATGATTCTTGATTTAACTGCCCCTTTTCCTAAAGTGTGTCTATAAATATCCATGCCAAAGAGAGGTTGGGGTCTTTGATTTTCCATCTATACTACCTGATTATTATTCTCAAGAGAGTTCTTGGAGAGCATTTTTCCCAAGAGGAAAAGCGAACTGGTACATAACCTATTATCCCAGATAGGGAAGCCTTACCTTAGGATCTCTAAGCTACTTGTATGTTGGAACTAGCTCGGTGGGATCTAGATTGAAACCAGGAATGGTTCCGGGTCATGGTTGGGTGGAACGTGGTAGTTCCCAAGTTATTCAGATAACATGTTTATTTTACAGAGCCTTCAAACTAAACATTAAATTTATGTTAAAATCAAATACATCCTAAACACTATTCACAAACTTAAACATTATTAAATACCATTTCTATGCTAAAACATAAACAATTACAAATTCCATTATAAAACCCTCTACACAAGAGCCATCCATCGAAACCTGTTAAGGTTTGGTCATAGGAAAAGTAACATTACAAATGATCTCAACTACTATAGACAAAAACCACAAACCAAATATATATATATATATATATATATAATAGAAACCACTTTATTAACCAAGAGAGTTGCATCCAATATAGAATCCTGTGGAAGAGCCACTAAAAAATACCAACATAATCCATTTATAAATCCAGGATTGAATCTTGTAGGCATCGTTGTCAAAGTAAAAACATAACGCTGTGTTAAACACCAGTCCAAGCGTTAGGACAACCCGGGATCGAATCTTGTCGGCTTATAGCATAAAAAACATAACGTTGCATTAAACACCAGTCCAAGCGTTAGGACAACCTAGGATTGAATCTTGTAGGTTTATAGCATTAAAAAAAAACAAATTGATTACATGCCCATGATTGAATCCTATAGGTACCAATATTAAACAAAAACGTATGACATTACAACAAACACAGTGAAGGGTTTTCACCTTACAAGCTTCCCACTAAGTTTCCATTTAAACCATCCAAATTCACAACACAGAGACACACTCTACCCATTCGTTCCATCTTCTTATAAATTAAAATAATATAAGCAAAGACCGTGTATCCATCTAAAGGCTGAGCCTAAAAATTCCAAGCTCATGCCTGTAAAGAGAAACCTCGGTCTTAAAACAACTAATTAAACCCTACTATCAACACATATACAATCACGACCTTAATAAACATATAAACCATATGTGTAGGTAGTATGAAAAGATAATGGTTGTAATAAGAAACCCCAGCGACAATAATAATCCATACATTCTATTAGCACTCAAAATATACCCAAGGTTGTGAAAGGTAATCTTAAGGTAACAACAAAAACCACTTTAGAAAGAAACTGGCTTTTCTTTCCAGAGAGGGATCTATCAGATATAAATTTAATAGGGTCAGATATTGAAATCAATAATTTAAGTTATGCAGATTGTTGAAACAACACATATAACCATTGGGAAATGGATTCAAAACAGATAAAGATAATGCAAAGCTTCATACATGGAATCCCAACAAAGGCAAGATAATCATTTAGTTACAGTCATTCATTGATTTTCAGGTGATAGGAGAGAAACATGAATAGTCCATCAATATAGAGAATCACAAGATGAATTCCATATCAAATTTAAAGAAAATATTTGTGAATATCTGAAACAATAGCCAGAGCATAACATGTATGAACTCTGAAACTATTAAACACTACATTTAGATATGAAAAAAAACAGAATGGAAGGTAAACACTTAGAAAACAATTACATGGAAAGAAGGCACCGACTGTAACATAAACGACACATGAATATTTGAAGATCAAATAGAATTCAACTCTATAATCTCATTCAAAAATCATTAGTTCTCAAAAACATCGGTCCAAGCTCATGGTTTCCAACTCTTAATACATCAAATAAATTCAAATATATACAAAAATAGTTTCTTCCCAAGAAGATCAATAACCAATTAAACTGTTAATCATAATTTTTTGTAACCATATCCCTAATAACTAGGAATAATAATTACATGCTTTGATTCAAATAATAGATTACTTGATTATAGCAAACTTAGTAACTGCAAGGTATCCCGAATAAATAGCTTCACGAACTGCAACACCTATCTTCACGAATGAAGTATGTTCTTGGTATTTCCAAATTTCTCCATGACCTTCCATTGTTCCCCATTTGGAGTGTCATATTTTGTCATCTCTATTATTGACACCTCCAAATCCACATAAGCTTCATAAGACACAATAGGCAATTCTTTCTTAATAATTAAAAACTTATCCAATATCTCAAAGTCCTCTGTCAATTTTTCCACAATGACCTTTCATGTTAACCCTTTGACTAAATCTTCAAATTTGGAATGATCCATGAGATTCTGTACCAATAAAACGTGATATTGCTCCTGGGAAAATAACCATCCTTCGTCATCCCAAAAAGAAGGGATACCATCATCAAATAGATCTTTAAAAGCAAGCCTGAAATCCTTTATTTGAGAAGACATTTTATTCACCTTATCCTGCACCACTTTCACGAGTTGATGTTTATTTATAAACTTCTTTTCCCACAACACAATTGCTACTCTGTCTTTGATCCCAATGTCCTGCAAATTCTGATATGTTAAAGAGTTTAAGAAATTCAAAGCATTGTGAGCAATATTCAAAGGCTTCTTTTCCATAGTTTCATTGGCCAATTTCAATCTTTGAGTAGCTAAATTGACTAGTGCACTTTCATCATCAATAAAATTTAAATAATTCCTAAACTTGGTGATTTCCACAGACAAGGTATCTCAAATCAAATGTTTAGCTCCCCGTAAAGGAGCTTTTCATGTACTTCTTTCTTTTAATTCATTGAACTTTTTCTTTAATTGGCTTTTATCATTCCATGCTTTATTCTTCTCCTCAATGCTCTTAGCCAATTCTGATTTCATTTTTTCATTTTCCTCTTTCAATTATTTAATCTCCACCTCCTTTAGACTCACCTATGACATAGGAACTAATAGAGCATCTCCAGAAAATTCATTTAATGGTCTTTCAATATTAACAAGGGGTAAATCAGTGTCAACATGGGGTTGACTCATCAATTCTTCCATAATTTCTTTTTCATCATTTTGATCCTTTTTCAAATTTACAATCTGAGCCATCAATTCGGTTCTTTCTACTTCCCACTTGTTTTTCTCCTCCTGCAGCTTCAATGAATTTCCTTTATAGTCCATCATTTCGTGATAAACTTGCTCGTTTTCCTCCTGAAGTGTAAATAATTCTGAAGACTGAGCATGTTCAACATTAGGGACTTTAAGCTTCTTATTCAATACTTGAATGGTATTGTCCTCCTCCTCTAGAAGCTTTTTGGTTGCCTGCATATTACCTGGTTCAGTCCCTAGGCGTATAACATCTCCCTGCAACTTTTTAATTTGAATCAAATTTGCTTTATTTTCAACCTTTTCATGCTTCAATTGAACCTCCATTTTATCTACAAGGCACTGTAATTTAGTAATTTTCATAATTGCATGTAATAAATCAGAGTAAATAACATCTCTAGTTTGTTTATGGAGTTGTATTTTATCAAGAAGACTGATTTTGTCTAGCTTCACCTCCATTTCAGACACTTTCTTGTCACTTACCATGGCGAATTTTAGGGTATTTCTCTCTGCGTCTCGAGTAGAAATCAATGAAGTCTTTTGATTGATTAAATTTCTAACTCAAGGAGGAAGATTCTTAGTTTCCTCCGATGATTGCATTTCTTTGTCAGCATAACTTGATATTAACTCTGTCCTGGATTTGTAGCGAGAACTAGACTTTGCGTTACTTTCTTCTCCGAAGGAATATTGATGCATCTATACAGACTTCTTCTGGAACAAGACCATCTTCTTTAAATCTTCTGAAAATATTTCTTCTAAAATAGTTAGATCATATTGAGGGTGTGTTTTGATCTTTTATGAGAAATATTTTCATCTAAATCCATGCCATCAGTTTCATAAAGACTCCTCTTATTCAAAATTCTGGAATTAACAGGCGTTTGATCCATTGCAGTCAATCTGTTCCTTCTATCTTCATCAGCTTTTGAATTTTCTTCAAAATTATCCAAATTTGCTATTTTATCTAAACCTTCAACAGTTTGATGATCAAATGGTTTATTTTTGTTCAACTGCTTCCTTTGAGAAATAATGTGATATGGATCATAATTTACTTTTTGCTCCTTCCAAAAATCCATAACTTCTAACAATTTCTCTATGACTAACAAACCGCTTTTATTTTTAAAAATGAACGGACCAACTTTGATAGAAATTTAACATTGGAAGACTTTTTAAATGCCCCAAAATGCTCTTCTTCTGCACATAACCTCTATCTCATAAACTCTAATGCGAATATTCTTGGAGTCAAAAAAGTGAGTAACCTATATGGTTCTCCAGTGAACCCATACACTCTAAGAATAGTAAATTATTTATACAAGAACCAATCTCCTGTTTTGTCTTTTAAGGAAAACTGTAGCATAAGTCTCATGTCTTCCAACACCCTTGGCAAGACATCATCAAAAAGCAATTTGTAAATCTCGGCCATGATTGTATTTATGAACTCAAACATGTTAATCTATTTTGGGAGGTCCAGAGAGAATATGGTGGACAAGAAATGCAACTCCGACACATTAGAACACAAAAGCATGTTCACTAAATATGACTGATATCTAAAGAACTTGACTTTAGGGAATTCGACCAACTGGGTATGGATAACTTCAGCTAGATACTCATCAAGATTAAAACAATGGGTTGAATGGGATTCAGGGTCAATTGAACCTATACTTAGCAAGAAACCTAAGATGACTTCATTAATATGAGTATCATCATACAAACCCAAAATTTGACTGACCAGTGACATGACTAATTGTACTTCCTCCTTGAAAATATTAACAATATTATATGGTAAAAATAGACCTTCTAACGATTGACCATCTTTCAGAATACTGGATAAAAATTGGAATCTGACTTCAGTTTTACAATTTTTATACATTTTAATTAAGACTTGTTCATTTAAAGACTCACAGCTATCAGGGAAATTATCAGGCAGACTCAATATCCCGTTAACAGTTTTCGCGTCAACTTTACAAAGGATTTTTGACATTGTATGGCTCATAATAACTCTTTCGGAGGAAGAGTAACTATTAGCGCACCATTTGAAAAATTCGGGGAAAGGTAGGGTTTGTTCAATAGCAAAATAATAGAAGAAAGAACTCCATACATTCAGAATATCATTCCCTTGTGAATTATGCTGCCACAAATGTTCCTTTGAAACTAATACACTACAAATTGACAGAATAGGGTCACATACATTCCTCTCCCTATCAAAAACAACCTCTTCTCTCTCATCCAAAACTTTGCATAATATTCCTGAACCATGTTCCTTCTCCATAATAAACAATGGCAACAAGCCTTCATCAAAGTCTCAGTGTTTCAAGGCTTGCCTGGTAACCATGGATACGTAGAAGTTGACTTTTAGAAAAGATGGCACACTGTCCACTTCTTCTTCTCACCCGCAGTGTGCAAACGAAATGACTTTACCTAGGTCAACTCACTTTTTATACAACGGATTATTCCGGGGCCCTTACCAAGTTGTTTTTCCTTTACTGGTTTCCTCCGTGGAACTCACCAAAAGTCACCACGTGGGAAGCGATTTACATTCTGCTACCACTCATCCTTTTTAATTATCTTACAGTTTTGCACTCCAGAATAGATTATCACCGTTGATAAGATTTCATCTTTTGTCTGAACCGTTGGATCAAAATCTGTTCTATGTAATCCGCCAACATTTCTCATTTTTTCAAGCGTGCATCTTCACACAGCAGACTGCCTCATAATCATAGATTTTATTTACTTTATTTCTTAGCCGTTGATCTTTTTGTCTTGTTAGCCACTTCTGCCTCTTCGTCAAAACTTCTCCCTTGCACAACATTTTTTAGCGGATCAATTGTCAACTGTAGATTTTCATACCCATAAATCTATACCTTTGAATTTTGCAATGAGTTAACCAAAATGCGCATTTTAATAAGGGACTCAAGACTACTAAACTTTACCAATTTTTATGTATTCCTTTATCATTTATTGACCACATTTCTTCCTCAATTGTTCAACATAAGGGGTGTTAACAAATTCCATAAATACAATGCATAAAAAGTAAATTAACATAGGAACCGTAATGCCAAAGAACTCACATCATTTAAAATCCAAACACAAAGCTCTTCCATTAAAATATTAAACCCACACGATTGAAACACAAACCAAAATTTATTTACAAAGCCGAGTTTTCGTCTGGACAGACACGACTCACCCAAAGTATGTACACTTGACACTTCATGGTAAAAGGTTAAACACATTAGCATCCCTTGGATTGCCGAACCATAAAAATGACCCAAATCAACTATCAACCGAGTAATCATATTTAGACAAAGATAAACCCTCCCAAAACAAAGTGCAATACTCTGTCACACATACGCGCATAGGTAAGGGCCTTTGCGTTTCGCAGGGCTTACTCACTTAAAGAATTGCGTAGACTATCCAAAGAGCCACCAACAAGCCATGTTTTGCATCACCCATATCACCTACAAACCAAGCATGCAGAGCTATGAGGAGTATGCTAAACCTCAACATAAGAAAACAACGAAAAAAATGTTGTAAAACCATGCCAAGCGCATACTTGTCGGCGAAAGGGAAGACTATTTCTCCACGCAACATAAAACCCAAGAGCCCAAAACCACAAAGAAATCCGGAGGAACAAAACCAAATGAATCACACCAACGACCAAACCAGCATATGAGGCTCATTTCCCATGCTTTCCCAGCAATATTAAAAGTGCCACCCTGGCCTCCACTACCACAAAATCCATACCCAGAGTTACATAGTCAAGTTCATTATAATTCCGTATAGTCCACCACCTTAGCATAAAAACCTAGCTAAACCCTCCATTGCGATGTTAAGCCATAGTTTTATGGCATATGAAATATTCCATAAATAATTTATACATACACCATAGTTTTTCCAAGAACTTCCTACAAAGTTTGCCATGACATATAACTCAACCCTTAAACGCTAGCCTTTAATATCCCTTAAAAGGTTACATGTTATAAACTGAATATCAAAGTGGATAAGGTTGCATAACCTTAAGCATAACAATAATGACCACCATAATGATTTAAACCCTACACAAATGTAGAACGTAGGCACCACTAGTTCAGGAATTTAGTCTTCTTATTGCCAATTATGAATAGGATAGTGTAACATAGTTATCATGTTGTAGGATGTTGTTACTTTTCATTGTCGTAGATAGATTCCATCGACAGAGTAACTTGCACAAAAGAGAAAGTTTGCATTAGTTCGCAATGAACTAAGTAAATCCCATAAAATAAAGAGGAACCTTTTTACCTCTCTGAGTGGTCCCTCAAGGGATAAAAACCCCGCCACTCCACCCCTTGTCAGTTAAAATCAATTCATAACTTTTAATAAATAAAAGTATAAACAGAGTACAAGACGTATAAATTGGAAGTAAGACGTAACTGAATCATCATATGCAAATGTATGTTAATAGTAAATACCAACAAAGTAATCATATAAATAATCCAAGTAACTTAACTATAGCACATAACCATATTAGCATTACATAGGAAAATACATAAAAAGGGAAAAACAACTTGCAACACTTAGATCTAGTAAACAACAGCATATATATTTTGCAAAACATAATTAATGTCCAGGAAAGGTAGCATTTAACTAGCCTATAATTTTTTTTTCGAATTTTGTGGACATTACAAGTTGTATTAGAGCCCACTTTCAACACTAAGAGACCTAATGGGCGTTCCAAACATTCATTGCAAAAAATGAATTATGTATTTGAAATTTTGTTCACTAATAGAAAATTTCTTGTTATTAAAATATTGACATTACAGGACTCAAAGAACAGTTTAGATCATGAACACGGAAGAAGACAACAACAGGAAAGGAAAACTGAATACCCCCACATAGGAATAAGAACTAGTGGTTGAATTAAATTCTGATATACTGAAAACCATACAAATTCTACAAGCAGACTTACAGAGTTTCAATGGTGATAATATGAATGAAAGAAAAGAGAAACAAACAATTAATGAAACTTTCCTGTGGAACATGACGGGAGGAATCCTGCATGCAAAACCCATTCATTCAACCAACAAGTTCAAGAAAGAGTTTTATAATAAATGGGCTAGAAACCCAAAGGAAGAAGGAAAAGAAGAACAAATGCTTGAACCTACAGAAAGAGATTATCACAGTCTTTCTAGTGATAATTCCATTTCTCCTTGCAGAAAGAAACGGAGGAATGATGAAAACCTCCAAGGAGAGTTCAGAAAGATAAGATCCCCAACCTATGAAGGGGAGATGGACACCAGGGAAGAAGATGAAGAATGGATTCTTGGTATGAATAAATACTTGCAAGTGCACAACTACTTGAGTGAGATGGAATCCTGTCTAGCCATCTATAATTTAAATGGAAAATCAGCTAGATGGTGGAGAGACCTAAAGCATACCAAGAAAGATGAGGTAAAATAATTACGATGGAGTTACTTCCACGGAATTTATCAGGAGAAATGCACGTATGAAAGATTCTTTGACAGGAAGGTGAAAGAGAATGGGTTCCATGACAATGGATACTTTCATCAGCATATTTTTGGATCTGTTACACTACGTACCTTATATCAAGGACGAGAAAGTGAAAATAAAACAATTTTTTAGGATGTCTTCCTTCCAATTTTTGAGAGAGAATTGAATTTGACATGCCTAAGACTTTGGACACTACCCTACACAAATATAGGATTTGCTATGAGCATGGACATCTGAGGCAGAAAAACATCAACAAAAGTAGAGACATGTCTAGGACCTTCTCGAAAAACGCAAACCAGGTTTCAACCCACCACCTTACAGAAAATAGAACAACAGGTTTCTATCTAATAAGAACTTCAACAAGACAGGTACAAATCCATATGTACCAGCTCCAAATTCTGACAGATCGAAAGCAAATGGGGGAGCCAATGTTGCCGCATTGCAAATCAAATGATGGAAATTTCAAGGGCCCCATTATGCTGGAGATGGTAAGAACAAGACCAATAGCGTCTTCCACAATCTACAGGAAGAACCAATAGTAGTGGACATAGTCAGAACATCAAGGATTTATGCACCCTTGGATGGACGACAAGCATAACATCAAGCTACCATGGTTGAAATAGAAGGTAAGGTTTCTAAAACTTCTATTTCAATATTTATTAACCCTGGTGCTTGCCGAAGCTATGTATTACCTAAAATTGTTGATTTATGCAAACTAGACAAAGTTAAACATGAGAAACCTTGGATGGTACAATTAGACACGGGTACGAAACAAAAGGTTTCTGAAATAGTTAGAGATTGTGAGGTAAACCTGAATGATTTCCATGCTAGGATAAATATGAATATTGTAACACCCCGGTTTTGACCTCGTTGCATTAAATGTACATGATGTATATATTTTAATGAATTGTGGTGTGGAGGTAAAGGCAAAAGCCCCGCCATTGATTTAATTGTGTTATGTTTCGGCGAACGGAATCATTGCCGATGGTCTATCATGGTATACGACATATATTAAGTTTTGTCATCATGTAAATATGCAACTTTAATTAAAATGAACCCCAACTAGCTATGTTCGCGGCAACTAAATTGAGAAGGGGCATGATTCTCACAAGGATAAGGCGGGGGGGGAATTGTCAAACCTTGGGCTATGGGGGAAAAATCCATGTGTCACCACCTTGTTTGAATTGCTCAACTTCCCTTGTCTTATCCAACTACCACCTTAAACGTTCTGCTGGGTAGTTGAGGCAGTTATTGTTTAGGAGTGGGGGTGGTAGGATTGTTAGTCCTTGCCCACCCGCACACTCCACTAGCAATGGAACCTCACATTGGGAAAATGAAGCGAACTCTCTAGTTTTTCCACTCTCTCCACAACGGTGTTGAAAGGAAAAAATGCTCCCACACTCCCCACTCGTGAATCTCCATTGTTTGTTCATCCTCATGAAGGGACGGTTGTCTGTTCATTTCTCATGCACAGGCTTCTTTCCTGTTTGGTCTCATGCAGCCAGGAGAGGGGAGCCGTCTCCACTGTCATCACAATTTCCAAAGAGACGAATCTGGTGTGTTTTGATCTGTATTTGGGATCTGGTGTAAATATTCTCTCACCCACTGGGTTCTGCGTTGTTGTTACTCATGTAGCAAGCTAGGGGCCGTTCGGTCACTATCACCCATGATTTTTCCTGTGGAGAGCCATTTTTACGCTTAGGGACAGTGTGTAAGTTTTCCTTACCAATTTGTAGCTCGTGCATATGTTTTTCCCATATTTAGATGAGAACTTGGCTTCTCTCTTCCATTTTTGGACTCTGTAAGTCTTTCCAGTGGCTTCGTTATCCAGGATGGATTGTTGTTTCTCCCACGTTGCTGGTTGTGTCTATTTTACATTTTGGGAATTTTGTAGGTTGTTTTGGAGTCATCTTGGCCACGATAAGGCCAAGAACGAATCTAGAGTTGTTTTCCTTGCCCAAGCTGTGAATTACTTGTGTGACTGCGTGTATGTAGTGGTTGGTATTTGGACTGTGTTGGGAGCAGGGATGGGGGCTTGGTTTGCTTGATAAACCTAGTGTGTTAGAAACCACACAGACAGAGCTATAGGGCTGGCTTTCTTCTCCACCACCCCTGAATAGCACCTGAAGGGAAGTCAGGGCCTGAGGGACTGTGTAGCAGAGAAGGGACTGATTCCTTATGTTGGGTGTGTGTGGGTGTCTTAGAAGTTAGGCTAGTTCTAGTGTAGGTGTTCCTAGCTCTGTAATGGGCTCACTAGCTTAGCATTTAGCCTTTCCCAGCTCCTTGATGGCCTGATAAACCCAACTGTGTTGGCTTGGCTATGTTTTGTGTATCCTTCGCTATGTGTAATCCTGCTTGTTCCTTATTCCTTGGAGAATCATGCCCAACTCGGGGGTGGCAGCGTTGCTGAGAGATTAAGGAGCATGCTGGCCTATGGTTGGGTGGAACATTGCAACGACATAGCTGGTTGCAGAATGAGTTCTTTATAATATAAGTAATCTTGTCTATTTAACTTCTGCAATCCTATTTACTGTTAATGATTATGATGAACATTTTGAATGCTTATACGAATGTATGTTTGCTTCCGGTGTATGATAAATAATCATGTAGGCATGTTCTAGTTCAAAACATTTTGTTTCAGTACTTCAGCATTTTATGAATGTACATGTTCATGGGGCTCTTAGCCCAGATGGTTAACGCCATGGTAGCATCCTCTTCACCGGTCGAAGGGACGGGGACGTTACAAATATTTAACCTTAGGATCTAATGATGTACTTATGAGCATGGACTGGTTGGAACATCACCATGTCATGCTCGATTGTCTACACAAGTCAATCTTGTGTATAGATAGCTAAGCAAATCAGGTAAAGATTCAAGGCATACTTAAGAAGGTTTTCATAAGGAAAATATCTACCTTACAAGGAAAGAAGTGCATTAAGAAGGGATGCAAACTGTTTGCAACAAACATCCAAGACATCGAAAATGAAAGAGAACAACACATCGAGGACTTTTAAGTTCTCATATACTTTATGGATGTATTTTTTGAGGAGATACCAGGATTACCACCGAAAAATGACTTATATTTTTCCATAGAATCGACACCAGGGTTAGTTCCGACTTCAGAAGCCCCTTACCGCATGAGTGCACCAGAGTTGGTGGAACTCAAGTTGTAGTTGTAGGAGTTGATTGAGAAGGGTTATATTCGACCTAGTGTGTCCCCTTGGGGAGCAACAATACTTTTCCTAAAGAAGGAGGACGGTACGATACAGATGTGCATCAATTACTGCCAACTTAGCAAGATGACCATCAAGAACCGATACCCTCTCCCTAGGATTGATGACTTGTTCGATCAAGTAGGAAGAGCCATGATATTTTCAAAGATTGACTTGCGGTCTGAATACCATCAAGTATGGATCCACAATGAGGATATTCATAAAACCACATTTTGTACGAGATACAACCACTACGAGTTTGTAGTAATTCTATTCGGGTTGACAAATGCACGCGCAAAATTTATGTGTATGATGAACAATATCTTCAGTAAATACCTGGATAAATTTGTATTGGTATTTATAGATGAAATCCTAGTTTACTCTAAGAGTAAAGAGGAACACAAGGAGCATCTCTGCATAGTACTATAGGTGTTACAGGAACACCAACTCTATGCCAAGTTTAGTAAATGTGATTTTTACAAACCACAGATACAGTACCTGGGCCACATCATCTCCGAGAAGGGGATAGTCGTTGACCCAGAAAATATTAAATCCATAGAGGACTGGAATACCCCTACTAGTGTCACAGACATTAGGTCCTTTTTGGGATTATCTGGTTACTACCAAAAGTTCATTGAGAATGTTTTGAGGATAAATTGTCCCATGATCGCTTTGCAAAAGAAGGAAAACAAGTTCTTATGGACGACCAAGTGAGAGGAAAGTTTTCAAAAGATTAAACAATTTTTGACGATTGCACCAATACTACGAATTACGGATCCCGATGGGGATTTTGTTGTTTGCACGGACACAAGCAAGGAAGGGGTTAGAGGATTCCTCTTGCGAAACGATTGCACTATCTGTTATGAATTGCGGAAGTTAAAGGAACATGAACAAAACTACCCCACCCATGATCTTTAGTTATAAGCCATCATCCATGCCTTGAAGATGTGGAGGCACTACCTCATGGGGAGGAAATTCCTTCTAAAGACAGACAATATGAGTCTGAAGTATTTATTTGAGCAATCAGATCTAAATTCTAGGCAGGCCAGATGGTTGGCTTTAAAGTGTATAAAGGGAAAGGAGAATAAAATTGATGATGCTTTAAGTCGATAGGCCCATATGTTATATGAGGTGACTTTAATTCAAACCAATTTAGATTTACACAAGACAATTAGAACAGCCAACAGAGTTGACCCTTTCTATGTTGAAATTCTTAAGAAGGTCCAAGAGGACAGGTTGTTTTTAGCAACAAAAGGAGTACAAGGTAGACGAAACTGGATTATTGTGGTCCAAAGAAAGATTATGTGTTTTGGAAGGAAGGGACATCAAGTCCAACATCCTCATGAAATTTCATCGGACACCCTACTCATGAAATCCAGGATATCAAAAGATGATATTCGCAGTAAATAAACACTTTTTTTGTCCTAAGTTAAAACCGACATAGTGTTGTTTATTGCGAAATGTCAGTAATGTCAGCGGGTCAAAGCTGAGAACCAACATCCTTCGGGATTGTTGCAGCCATTACCCATTCCGGAATGGAAGTGGGAGGTCATTAGTATGGATTTTATTACGGGTCTACCAAAGAGTAAGAAGCAAAATGACTCTATCTTTGTAGTAGTTGACAATTTGTCAAAAGAAGAACACTTCATTCCAGTGAAGTTGACCTACAAGGCAGTTCATATTGCCGACATATTCTTAAAGGTGCTATTTAGATTGCACGGGATACCCAAGGCAATAATCTCAGATCAAGATACAAATTTTACTGGAAACGTTTGGAGATCCTTACTCTCCAAATTGGAGACACAGTTAATCTTTAGTACTGCTTACCACTCGCAAATAGATGGACATACAAAATGGGTAAACTGGATTTTAGAAGACATGCTTAGGATGTATGTCATGAACAACCCAACCAAGTGGGAGGATTACCTACATCTTGCATAGTTTGCATATAACAACAGATACCAGACCTCCTACAAGATGAGTCCCTTCGAGGTACTCTATGGACAGAAGTGTAGAATGTCGGTTACTTGGGATAGGCCGGTAGACAGGCTCATGTTATGGCCCGAATTACTAAAGAACTTGCAACAATTGGTCAACAAGGTCCAATAGAACCTTAAACAAGAACAAGACCACCATAAGAGTTACGCAGATAACAAAATAAAAGATAAATATTGTCAGATAGGTGACCATGTTTACTTAAAAGTAAAATCAAAGTGAAGCTCATTGAGCTTGGGGAGGTGCGGAAAGTTGGCACCAATATTTTGTGGACCCTTTGAGATACTGGCCAAGAGAGGGCCAATGGAATATTAACTAGCTTTACTTGCTCACATAAAAATTCATAATGTTTTCCACACATCCTTATTAAATAAATATGTATATGATACTAAACATGTGATTGATTGTTCCTTGTTATAGGTGGAACCTGAAGGGGAGTTTGTACATGAACCCCTTCATATACTAGACAAGAGAGAGGTGCAGCTCAGTAATCTCACCATAGTCCATTTGAAAGTGAAATGGAGGCACTTTGAGGCTGATGAGGCTACTTGGGAGACTAAATCCACCATGAGAGAGGCTTACCCCACCTTGTTTCATGATTCCATTCCTAGTCCCTAGAACACTAGGGACAGTGTTGTTCTAAGCGGAGAGGGATGTAATATCTTAGATTTTGGACCTAACACGTATGGGCATAAGTCCCATTTCATGTGATGTTGCTTTGATGTTTTATTTTGTATATTGGGCATAACACCCCACTGGACATGAGAATGATTGTTGTAATCTCACAGACCACATAAGGTTACCAATAATACACATAGAAGCATACAATCATAACATATACAAGAGACAAAAATAGGTAAGAAGTAACAGATTATACTATAGCATTACATGAGGGTCCATACATATATCAAAACCGAACCAAGTTGTCATCTGGCTCAATAGCCTAATATATATGATTACAAACGGTTACAAGTAACTACCTATCGGTTCAGTCAATCGACATGACTTACGTAGCCAACCTAATCTCCGATTAGTCAGCTATTCGACTAGTCGGCTCACCGACTAGCTCCTCCAACATCTCCCCTAGGAACAAAATATTTCTTCATCCCAAAGAAACAGGGGAGGCACTCAACATTGCACTATCTGAGGTAGTTACTTCTACTTTGGTTTGGCTTCGTGGACTGTGTATTCAGATGGTTGGTCGTTTCTGCACACATACTTCCACAATGGATTTTGTAGTAATGGCCAGTTGCTGCTGAAACTCTATACAATTCTGTAGCACTTTTTGGATATCGATAGTCAAGGTTGTGATGCTTGACAGAGTCGACATTTTCTCCTAGAGGGAAAGATCTGTGATTCTTTCCATGTCGGGCCCCATAAATTGAGCCTTTTTTTCTACTATATCCAATAGCCTCTTCATCTATGGGCAGATTGTGTCCAATTTGTCGAGGCTTGGTGGTGCTTGCTGAACCCACTGATGTGCTTGTTTCTCTAGTTTTTGTAATTTTGTTGTTTCCAATACAATCTGATCTTGTATTGTATTCCTCATTGTTTCTTCAAGTCCTTGTCTCTTTTCTAGTGCTTGTATTTGCTCGCGAGTTTGTCGGGTCTGCTGAAATACTTGTCCATAGTAGGTGTGCCAGTTACGGATTAATTATTTTGTAATGATGGATTCTTCTAAGTGGTCCTATAGTACCTTATGAGCTTCAGAGAACGTTGTGTACTATTGCCTTAGTAATATGTATGTTTCCTCTTTTTTATCTTCTTTTGTAAGTTGTAGTTGTGTTGATCCCTGATCAACACCACACTCTTAACTAGATGATATGATTTTCTAGTGGATTGTCGGTGTCAACCTCTAATGGTCCCGGTATGACTGTTTGAATTAAATTTCTGCAATTTGACAGAAATTGAATTTGCTCTTTCTTAACGCTGTTGAGTTGTTTTCATCTGGTCTTGCTTCTTGTTGTTGCTTCTGTGGCGAGGGTCTCTAAGAGTTGACCCAACTCTCCATCTCTCAATTTCGCTTTGTCGACTGCAGTATTCGATCCTAGTTGGTTAAGGTGGATCACTATCGGTAATTGTTCTTTGTGGTGGTCCTTTTTCTTTTTATCCTTTCTCTTCCTTTTGTGTCTATGCTAGTCGGTCTGTTGTTATGTTTGTGGTTCTACAAGTGGTTGATTTTCAGGCGGCTAATTTCCTAGTTGTTGATCTTATTTGGGCTGAACTTCATTAGTTGGGGGAATTTCTGGTTGAGCTTCTTGGTTGGATCTTGCAGGTCGGTGTGAATCTGGAGGGGTTGAAAGGATTGTTTCAGGGTTTGGAAAATATTCTAGGTTTAGAGGTGGTGATGGAGATGGTGAGTGGTCTGGTGTAAGTGGTGTGGTTGGGATATTTTCAGTCGATGGGATATTTTTGACTTCTAGTCGTGAGTTGGCTGGGTCGTCAGAATCGACATAGAGAATGTTGTTGATCTCTTGATTGATTGCTAGTGTGTCTTCTTGGTCATTCTATTCCCTCTCTCCTACTGGTTCATTGGATGGTGGTGGATGGTTAATACTTTATGGGGTAAAGGATGAAGTGTGGCTTGCAACAACTTGAGAGGTTTTGTCGGGGTTCCTTAAGAATGTTCATATGATATTTTCAACAGATCTTGGTTTTTGAGGTATTTGGCCGATTTGCTGTGATAGGGTCTGGCATGCTGAGATAGACTCAGTTAACGTGTGTTTGGTTGTAATTTTCTGAGAAGATGTGAATAATTCAGGGAGTTTTTCAATAAATGCCTGGAAGTCTTCGTCGTGATCAAATCATTCTTTTAATGTCTCTGGCATAGAATTTTTATAGATGTTTATAGGGTCGATGGTGAGTGGCTATGGGATATCTTCTTGTGTGATTTGGGTTGGGTATGGGAGTGGGGGGTGGAAACTAAATGAACAATATCCTCATCGACTGAAGGGTTTGTAGTTTTTACCTTTTTTGGTATGCCTTGCTTCGCTCCTGAGTCAATGAACCGCTTGAATTTTGTTTTGAATGATATTTTATTTGCTGCAACATCTTCTATGATGTTGAGAACCGTATTGAATAGTTGTTCTTCATCTTCTGACTATGATAGTATGAGTTTACGCTTCCCCTTCCCTTCTACCTGATTTTATTTCTTTTTTCTTGAGGTTTCTATTTCCTTTGCTATTTTTCTTAAATTTTCTTTTGTCATAGCATACTCTGGATTATTTGATTCAATATCTTCTTCTATTTGATCTTATCCTCCCTCCTGTTAATGAGTCAATATGATACTATGTTATGTCGGTACAACCCCCTGATGTTTGGTCGATGTACTTTCAATTTGGAGGGGTTTTGGAATAGTCACCAGTTGGAGCTTGGTGGTATCCTCTGTCGGTGTATCCTCCGACATGAAGGTACTAATATATATATGGAGTTCATAATCCTCCTCTTTTTCCTAGTTGGTTAAGGGTTCCTCAATAGGCTGATTTGTTGCTTTGGCCGTTTCTGGTATTGACAACTTGGTGTTGGATTGTCGAGCTAGATCTTGGAAAATCTCATCGACTGAAGGATAATAGGAGAGAGGTTTTTCTTTTGCTTTCGCCCCCTCCATGTGCCATACTGCAGTGTGGTCGAGCTCTAGTTGAATGTGTTTTGTTTTAGGTAGACTTCTTCGGATGTTCTAAGGCATCCTCCATCCAGTTGTATGGATTTTTACAGTTTGAAACCAATTTTCCAATAATACTTTGCCATTTGCTAGTTCTTTCAGAGTTCCATTTTATGAAAATGGTTTGAAACACCACATTTGATATTTTCATGGTTCTTGGAACTGCTTATATTCGACTGGACATAAGTGGTACATGGCTATCCAAATTATCAGTGATGGGAACCTGATAATTCTGGCTGACTCCTGGCATTTTTCACATATGGACTTGAGCATGTCAGAGACATATTGGTCCCAATGGTAAATTTTCCCTGAGTCTTCTATTGTGTCAATGACCTCCAACATTTCTACCTTTAGATCACTCACTCGGCCTATAGGGGTGAGTCCTATCGCTATGATTTTGGAAACTATTTGCGGTGTACGAGATTGTATTTGATTGATCATTGGCCCTTTTGAGTTATTCCCTGATGATGTCCTTGCTAGTCATTCTACTAATCCATCTTTTATGGCGATAGGAATAGGTTCTCCCTAGTTTGAAAGTCTGGTAAGCTTGTATATGACCTCGCCATAAATTTCCACTGGTTTGTCAAAGTAGAATTTTCCATTGTGGTACCGGTTGATGATGAATTTTACACCGATTTCTTTTGTCCCACCGAAACTCGCCATGAAAGGTGTATTCATGTAACTCATAATGGTATTGCGGCTTATTTTCTCTTCTTCCAGTGTCATTTTATTATCTATGTAGGCCCATTCTTTGATTTATGCCTAGATCTTTGTCCATGAAGTTTCCTATACCTTTGCGTTTTTAATATTTCTTAATCTTCTCATGAGTGGGGTTTTGGCGGATTTTAGTTTTTTTGTTTTGGAAGCTGTGTCTTTGGTTTTCTTTGGAGCCACTATGTCAGTCTCTTGGTTGACTTTCTTCACAGGGTTTTTGCTTTCAAATTTTTGAGTAGAAGGTTGCTCTATTTCTTCAAAAATCGGTAAGAAATATTTCTCTGACGTAGTATTTATAGGTGGAGCAGATGGTGGTTTTGTCGATGAAGGTATTAATGGTAGAAATGATGGTCTAGGATAGTATATTGGTGTCATGTTTAATGCATTCTGGTTTTGGCGCTTCTTTTGATCGTAGTGATGAAGGAGTGATTTGACCTTTGGAGTTGTCGGTCGATGTCGATCATGAGGTTGGTCGATGATGGCATGTTGATGACAGGGATGTCGGTTGTTGAAGTGCGGTCTACTATGTCTTTCGAAATTTCTTGTCATTTTGGCTTATGATTGTTGTATCTTTTTGTTGTTTCTAGGATTTTTAGTTATGGTCGTTATTTTTTTTTAATTACTTAGTTTTGGTACCATTTTAGTTGGGAACAATTAACAAGTTTTCGAAATACTATGCCTTGTAATGTCCTTAGTCGGACTGATCCGTTGGAATGAATTTATTTGATAATGTAAGGTCCCATCCATTCTGTGTGTAGATTTTTAGGTTTTCCTTTCACTCGATTATTATATAGTAGAGCAAGATCTCCGACCGACAGATTTTTGTTTTTAATGTTTCGATCATGCCAATCCTTCTACTGTTGCTTCTAAATTTATTGATATTGTATAGCGGGAAGTCAGTGTTCTTCTAGTTTTCCTAGTTGCATCAGTCGATCCTTCCCACCTTCTTCAACATCGATGTGTAGGATATCTGCTATCACAGGTGTTTGTTGTCAGAAATGTAGGGGAACGACTGCTTCTTGACCGTAGACTAGTCGAAATGGTGTTTGGCCTATCATCGTTTGTATGCTATCCTGTAAGCCCATAGTACTGCAGGGATTTTATCATCCAAATCGTCCTTTTTGTTATTGCATATTTTTGTCAAACCCTTTGTTTTTGTTTTGTTAAATGCCTCTATTTCTCTGTTCGACTGAGGGTGATAAGATGTACTTTGTCAGTGGTCAATTTTGAACTGGTCTGTCAGTGCTTTGATGTTTTTGTTAATGAAGTGTGACCCTTGGCCATTGATTAAGGTTAGTGGACATCGAAATATAATAATTATGTTTTCATAGATGAAATTAGCGGCTACCTCACTCAAACAGGTTTCAATAGGTTTTGCTTCTACCCATCTGGTTACATATTCTACGGCAGTTATTCTATACCTTGCACCTATTCTTTTTTCTAGTACTGGGAATGGTCCTATGAAGTTGATGGCCTGAATTTCAAATGTCAGACTTGGGTTTACTGATATCAAGGGCATTTATGTACTAGGTATAGGTCGACCTAATCGTTGGCATCAGTCGCATTGGCTAACAAAATTTTTGCAGTCCTTGTATAGCATCAGCCACGATAGTCCCGATTGCTGGACTTTCTTGGCAGTTTTATCTGCTTGGAAATTTTCTCCCACCATTCCATAGTGTGCTTCGTGCATAATATTTTCTCTTTCGTGTTCTAATACACATCGATGGAGAATTTCGTCTAAGCCTATTTTATATAAAAATCTGTTTATGAGGTTGTATGGTGCAACCTTCATAGCTAAGATTTGTTTCTTTTTCGTGTTCATGCCCTCTAGTACTTGACCATTCTCTAGAAATTGTGATATTTCCTCTAATTCTGTCGGGACAACTTCTATTCAGAATAAGTGTGCATCTAGTAGGTCAGCCTCGACTCCTGTCGGCTCCTCCTCCGTGTCGATCCTCGACAAGTGGTTGGGTCCGACATTTAGTTTTCCTGGTCTAACGATGACTACGAATTCAATTTCCTAGATTAATATTAATAACCATTGACAAATTCTCCCATGATGCAAACGTTTATTTACAAGGTATTTCAATGCTTGGTGGTCAGTATAGAAGATAAAAGGGTTGGCTAGTAGGTAATGTCAGTAATTTTGTAGCGCAAAGACCATACCTAATGCTTTCCTCTCTGTTGTCTAATAGTTTCGTTCTACTTTGCTTAGTTTTCTACTTTTTTATACTATTGGATAGTCCATTCCATCGTCCATTGGTTGTGTTAAAATCATGCCTATTTCTAGGCCTGATGCGTCGATATGCACATGGAATTTGATCGACCAATTCAGGAATATAAGGATAGGTGCCTCGACCAGTTTCCTCTTTAATGTATCGAATGATATATTGCATTCCTCTGTCCAGTCAAACTCCTAATCTTCTCTTAATAGTTCTTCCAATGGATAGGTCATATCCAAATAGTATATAATAATTTTTTTGTAGTATCTAGTATGTCCCAGCAGTACCTTGACCTATTTTGGATTCACATTTGGTTTCAAGTCGAAGATAATCTTTATTTTTTCTAAGTCGACCTTGATGCCTTCTTTGCATACATGTGCCCTAGTAGTATTCCTATAGGAGTTAGAAAGATGCATTTCATTATGTTTAGAGATAATTGGATTTGTCTTCATCGTTACAACATGAGCCTTAGCCATTTGCAATGATCTTTCAACATGGAGTATATCTTCCAATCATCGAAATATACTTCCATTGTTTTGTAGATGTATTCTTGAAATGTTTTGAAAACAATTCTCGAAAATACTGCTGATGCGTTTTTGAGACCAAAAGGCATAACTTTGTAGGCGAATGAACCAAATTCAAATACCGAGTCTTGGTTTCCCAAGTGAAGCTCACCATAGATATTGGGTTCAGTGTAGTCTTCGTTATTTTGAATTTGATATAATTGTCTAATGTCAACTTCTTCATCGATGAGTTCAATCCAAGGTTCGCCTTGGGACAGATGAATAGGGATGATAACTTTTAGTCCATTTCCTTTTAATTTTATTGTTTCTTTATCTAAAGATATTGATTCTTTCATTTTTCTTCCCATGGTCGACCTCCAAGGCTAGGAAGGAGCTGGATCCTTCTTTAGGATTGATGATTTCAAAGTCGACTTTAGTCGATATTCCTTTTATTGCCGTATCAAAATTTCTCCAAACCCCAATGGGTTCGATCAGCCCCTAGTCGGCTAACTTGAGGTATATACCTGACTCATATAGTCGAGGTCTACCCAACTGTTCCCATGTATCTCGAGTCATAATATTTACTTGTGAAACGAATTCAAGTAAAACTTGTCGAACATGGTATCCTTCGATTTCTAGATCGACAAGTGGGTCGACATCGCTCTTGTCTTTTTGGTTCAGAATGCATATATTTTTTGTTTGTTTTTTTGTATTATTACCGTGATTCATATTATACAACAAGTCAATGAATTGAGACACCGATTTATCATTCTGTACTAAACGTATTAATTCTTTAATTGTGTTTTGTTGACTGTCATCGACTGATTCCTGCCTAGAAAATTCTTTAAACATGTTTGATGCGTCATTATATAGTTTTTTTTATATTGTCGGGTTAGGATAATCATTGTTTTCTTTGATTTTACTTATACATGGATTATCATTTCCAATTTTTGTCCCTTGTCGGGTTACTATGTCGAGGTTCTTTGTATTTATTACATCATGTTTTTGAACACATGACAAGACATTAACTTTTTTATCTTTATTAATCTTGTCGAGGATGGTGGGACAATCCTTTAGTGAGTGATCGCCCATGCCACAGCTAGTACAAAACTTTAGACCAGTTCTATCCTTGTATGGACAATCAACATAGTGATGTCCTTCTTTGTAGCATGTAAAGCACTAGATGGGTCATTGTGGTCGATTGTCGCGATTTCCAAAAAATCGTCCTCGACCTCCATATCCTCCATGATGGTTGTTGTACTGGCGCTCATAACGACAGCCTTCATATCTTTGATTATTTGGTTCATTTTGTTCATTGTTCCTTGAAACCTTATCATTGTTTTGTGTGACTGCATTTGTTTGGTAGACTACTTGATAATTTTGTCGATTCTTCAAGTTTAAGTGGTAGTTGGCAGTTGCATGAATTTTTAACTCACAGATTGCACACCATGATGCTTTTCCATTTTTCATGTTATATGGGAAATCTTTCATTGTATGTTCTCCATGTTCTTGACAAATGTCTCAGAAGCATTTTGTCTAAACAAAATGAATGTCCTGTCGACTTATGTCTTGTCGACAATTATCTTTAGTGTGTCCGGCCGTGGAGCATTTTGTGCACCAGACATCCTGATTATTGAGGTTCATAACTTTCAATGATTTCTCAATGATTTCTAGCTATTCTTCTAGCCTGGTATCGATAGGATATGCTCATAAATATTCATCCATCTCTACTTGTAGAGATTTGGTAAGTGTGTCTTCATATGTTTTAAACGTCTCCAAGCTTATGTGCTGGCGGATTTTCTGTGATGGACCTGAAAAAACCATTGAATTAATACTTGTCCATCAATTACATAGTTTATTTGGCTGAGGAGGCCTTTCCATCGCTTATCATATTCCCGGACGGACTCTGCTGGTTTCTGAGATGTTGTTTTCAGCGTTTTGGCTGCCAGATGTTTTGCATCTGGTGTTTTAAAGAAAGATAATAATTGTGCATTAATGTCAGCTTTTTATTCTTAGGGAGTTCTCTCTATATAATTCATATACTAATTCAGTGATCTTTTTCGTAAAGCACTAGCGAACTGTGCCATCTGCCATAAATAAAAATGATAAATCTAAAAAGTTAAAAATTGTTTTTTGGCTCCAGTGATGTGACATGGGATGTTTTTAGTGGCCTTTTGTATTTGACCAACATATTTTGTTAAAATTTACCTCCTAAGATATAAACATGTTTCCCAGGAAAGTAACATGAGAAGAGAATAACAAGGATGCCTCGATGATTGTGAATATTGCAAGTCTTGGGAGTTTGGGGTCTTGGATGGGAAGTTTGTTTGGATGGGATGGACATGACTCAGTTTACCTACTTTTATCAGGTTCTAAACTTCCTTTGAAAAACCTTTCAGATGTGTATGGTTTAATTTTTGACTATGAAGTGAGAGGGTAGCGATTATTATTGTTAATTGCACGTGTTTTGGTTTTTTCCAATGTGAGCTTTGTAGGTAATATTAAAACATATGTACTTGATATTTTTCAGGCTTCCTTCATTGATGATTTATAGCTTATGTTTGATGCTGATGTCAAGTCTCCAATTAATCTGTCTATAGATTTATTGCTATAGTTTTATGTCTTCCCTTTAAAAAGTAATTCTATTACTTTGATTTTCCTCTAGGCTGGGAGTTTACAGTTGATGCCTTTTTCAGTGGAGATTACATATGGCCTTGAGAGTATACTGATGTCTCTACAGGTTAAATTCTAATGAGAAATATTACTATATTTATAAGTTGTTTGTCTTTGGTTAGATGTTTTTCCTTTTACATTATGTATCTAAATACTAGCCCATGACCCACAAAACTCTCATTACTTATTTGGTTGTGTTTTTGTTCAAGTTCAGGGCGTTGATCACTTCAAAAAAATCCAATATGACCCTCATATCACTTATGGTGAACTATTTCTAGAAAATGAGTATGTGCTCTAGACATTCTTATTTTGATGAAGAAATTTAAGAAATTTTCCTTTTTGTTAAGTATAATTCTCAAACGTTAGTGGGATCTAACCTAGGTGATTGCGAGATGGAGTGTTATCCTCTCCACCCAAGCTCTATTTCCATAAGTGACATGTTGATCCTTGTTGTTGACTTGGCCTTGTGCCTTGAAGAATCTAGGGTTTACCCTTGGTACCATCCCTGGAATGAGGAAAAGTGCCCAGGGGTTTTCCCTGGGATATGTTACTTGGAAAAAAAATATAACTCTCATATAATAGAAGCTATTTCACTTGAAGTTTCTGAATATATTAATTTCTTTGGGTTGTTGACTACCTGTGGTTGCATATTCAAGCCTGTGATTTGGTGTGAGTTGGAAATTGTGAGCTTGTTGTGCAATAAAATTTGATGAATACTCTGGGTTTGGAAAAGTAAGATATTGTCAGATTGGTAGGATAAGTTTTGAAGGAGACATCATTGCCTATATCAAGACTCAGTAGAGTCCCTTGTCACCACTTGTCAACCCAAAAAATCCCTCACTCAGCTCTATATGGCCTACATCACCCAAGGATACCCATGCACGACCCTCATTCGACCTCATTTGACCCCCACACCTTCAAGAAGGCTTAAAAACATGAAAAAGGGCTTAAAACCCCCTAAAAAGATCCTAAATAGCTCTCATAGGGGCTAAAGCCTCCAAAAAGGGGCTAAAACCCCTCAAAGGAGCCTAAAAACCTAAAAGAAGCTAAATATTGAGCGAAAGAGGCTAAAATACCAAAAAAGGGGTTAAGGCCCTGACCAGGGGCTTAGAATCCTAAAAAAGCTATAAATGGAGGGGTGGGGGTCACTCTCAGAACATTCCTTGAGACCATTTTTCCTCTCAAGCCATTCACTCTCCCTCTCATACATCCTTCCATTGAGCCATAGCTCCCCCATTCTCAAGAGAGGTGCTTCTTCAAGCTAGGGCATGGTGGCCCATCTCCACCCATTGAAGGTATAATGTATGTTTTGTCTTGTTTGCTTATTTTTTTCTAACCTATCTTTACTTGTAGGTTTCATGGCCTAACATGTTCTTGCAGGTCTCCATTATTTGTTTGTAGGTTTTATAACAAGTTGTATGCAAGGTGCTTGATCTAAACCCATAACCTTGTGTGCAGAGGGGTTTCCATTTCTTTCTTTTTTGTTCTTTATTTCCTTTATGTTTCATTTTTCTTGCATCACCACCAGGAACCCTACCCTTCCGTCCTATAGATGGAAGGTAGCCATTCCTGCCCTGTAGTAAGGGAGAAATCCCTGCTACAAAACTAGCAACGATACCAGGTCGATCCTACAGGATCCCTGGGTTTATTTTTCAAAGTTTTAGTTTTTAGTTCTATTTTTTCCCCTAGTTTAATTTTCTGTTAAAATCTAGCTTAAATTCTTGTTTATTTACATTTCCAGTTACTGTCAAGCCTCCTTAAGGAAAATACGAGTCCATTTGGCCACAGTACAGGTTACTGTTGGTCGAATTTGACTCAGGGTCAAAAGAATTTCAGTTCCTGGAGTAGGTCGCTCTTATCGGGCCTAGAGAGGGGACCAGGTCGCTCATTTTGGTGTCATAGGTGCGACCAGGTCACCTATTTAGCCCCAAAAGGTGTGACGCCCTTCCAGAAGTTATCCTGCTTCTGTCTGCAAATTTTGAGTGACCCCCTTGCATGTTTCTAGAAATATTTGGTGACCCCCTCGCTACATTTGACTTGGAAAGTGTGATCCGTCACTCAGAGTTTGATGTTTTAAAAGTTAAGGATTGTCAGTGTGGCTTAGCCACCTCTATCCATCCGAACTGTTTTTATTTATGTTTTTGTTTCTATTTATGTTCATTTCATTTACAAAACAAAGTTTTATTAAATCAAAAGTGTAAATCAAAGTGTAAATCAATGCTTAATGGGTTAATGAACATAGCTTGATTAAAATTCACTTAAAATCAACATCTTGCCTAACCCTTCCTTCTCTACCCAATCATCACCCTTCGGGGTATTCTGGGATAAGATAAAGCTTGAAGCTCGTACAGTAATAGGCACTTCACCTATTATTTTTTGAAGCCACTAAAAACAGCTGACTTGGAAGGTAGAGGGGGTAGAGAAGGAGGGATTCTCATGGCTCTCAGTGTCCTCCCTGTTGACCAACCTTGCATCCAGAGGGTGACCTATGGATCTACAGATGGGCTTAGTACCATTATGTTAAGATCCCAACACCCTCTCCTGGTTGAAGAGAAATATAGGTGCAAGGTAGTCACTTAGTCAGGCTATCATCGTTCAGGATCACAAATGGTACATGTCTAAAAATTTATGATTACTATTTACTGCTTTTCATTCAAAAAGTTATGAACTCTGTGGAATATTCATAAACCATTTAAGCAGCCACCATATATAATAGAAAAACATAATACATACACACCATACCATATAAATCAACCCAACTCAGTTCATGACGCTGAGTGAGCCAGTAAAATTTACAATTTACATTAAGTTAAACATCTACAGTATTTGAGGACATAATTCCTTGACTTCCTTAACCATGGGAAGTACTTGGGGTCAGCCCAGAAACTCATTGTGAGGAGTACCACGGGAACCCCAAAGTAGCTGGCTACTGAGAGGATTTTCCAAGCGAAACGGGAAATGACCCCCACTGATTGAGTAGCACTCCCAGGAGGGAAAAGTCGAGCGCTGTCTTCTGGTAGTCTTGGTGGCTGAGTGACCACCTGCAGTCGATAGGAAGCCATTGAAACCAGGGTCCAAAAATCATTACCACCATTTTGGCATACAAATTTGACACAATTGATCCCTCACGCTCTTCCTCACTCCTAAGAGGCAAACCACCATAGTTCGAGTCATTAAATTGACATCATTGAGACCGTTCTTGATGAACTTCCACACCATCAGAAGGCCACACAGCCTCTGAGTTAGATTCAGACCCATATAAGTTTGAACTAGATCTGCACACGGCACCATCAGGCCCCATGGCTGTTGCAAACCCAGATCCATTTTTCGGCATAGCAATTGCTAGTGGACCCATGTCAACACCACAAACTATCACCAATAACCCTGTAGGTGGCCCCAACACAGTTATGCAAACCATCATAAGCCAGCTACCGCCACCCATATTGACCAGTCAAGCTGTCCCACCTGCAACACATGGGGGAAGTGGCCCTTCCAGCTACACTGCCCCTCCTGTCTTACATGGGGACAGTGGCCATTACACCCACACTATCCCTCCCACCACACTTGGGGGCACTGGCCCATCCACAATGGTGCCACAAGTACCCCCATCTATGCAGGTGCATCATGTACCTGCAAACCCCACCACCATGACTGCCCCATATCACATCAACTTGGGGTCAAACCTTCCTTTCATGGCACATCTCAACTTGCCTAACTTGGCTCGGTTAACAAATGACCCTATCTACCAGCAAACTTTTTGGCCTCCCATTCCAACCAAACTTCCCTCAGACATTCCCAAGTTTGAAGGGAAGGTAGGGGAGTGCCCCCAAAACCATATCATGACACTTCATTTATGGTGCTCATCAAACAACATTGTAGATGATTCGATCAGGCTAAGACTATTCTAATGCATCCTCACAGGTGCTGCATCCAAGTGGTACATTGAGCTACCACAAGCCAAGTACCCGGATTTCAACTCCTTGGCATTCATGTTCCTGCAATATTTCCAACTCCCCATCAGATATGACGAAGGGGTGGAGATCTTGTTATCTTGCTGCCGGAATACTGCGACCCACATAACTGACCACATCCATGAGTGGCGACAATGCTGTAGTTTGTGTAAGATCCAACTTGATGACAGGATCTTCCTGGATTGGTTCCTTAAAACCTTGCTCCCACCTATAGCAAAGGACGTCGCATCCGAACGTCCCCAATCCGAAGAGGAAGCCATCTTGAAATCCCAGTAGTTTGATCTAATCTATGCACAGTCTGGGTGCCTTTACACTACCAGCGTAGATCCAAATCCTAGGCTCTATTAAGCGTCGAGAGGGATCAAATATCTCTAGGTGCAAACCTCTTCTGAAGTATTACACTTAATGAGCTATCTGTCATAGCCACACTTCGCAAGCGCTCTTTGGCTCACCAAAGGTGGTGTGCGGCACTGCCAGTAAGACAACTTGAGGGATTGCCCACCCAAGAGCCTAGCCTGCAGACTACGCCTAAACCCTGCGGAAATGATTTTTATGTCTTTTTAACTTTAACTGTTATACTTGTTTACTTAGCCATTAGCCTTGCCGGCACATTCCACACTTAACCAAAAATAGGAAAAACGCAGCACAAAGTAAAACACAGTACACAGAAAATATGGTGGGTTGCCCAACCTGGCAGAGCCCTTTAACTTTGTATAAAAATGGAACAGTATTACATAAATGGAGTTGCCCAAGGCAGAGCTCCTGGTGCATGCCCAACCTGGCTGCTACACCCAGAAAATACAAGAGTTACAAAAATGTAAAAGACTGTCTCCTTGTCAAGGACGCCCAGCCTTCTCTGCCTCTCCTCAATGATGCCGCAGACCTCTGTGTAGTTCTGTTCTGTTCCTTAGATTTCCAGCAGCTTGATCCTCTTGATCTCCCCACTCTTGGATGATTTGAAATGACTTGCACTTCGTTTACTTATAGCCTTCTAGGTGTCTTGTCCATGTCAACTTGCCATCTTGCTTACCGCACAAGTCACCCCTTGCCGGTTCACCAAGTCAACCTCAAAACACACTTGGCCCACTTAACCGTTTTGAAGGTGTCACCGCACCAAGGTTACTTTGACTAGGCGTTCACGGGTCCACTTGCCGAAGCCTCTAGAGTGTCACGCGTGCACTTTGCTGATGTGCCGCGTGCCCCCTTTACTTTGACTGAAGCGCCCATCTCTTTGACCGCCGTTCGTCGCTAACCGTGCCGTCGCGCACGCGCGCCCGTTGCCCAACTGCCGTCGTCCGCACACCCATGGCTTTGCTTACCAAAACGCTCTTTTACCAGAGCGCCCAACTGTCCGCACATCCATCCGCACATAGGGGTCGTCCGCACATGTCCGTCTGCACATAGGGGTCGTCTGCACACTTTGACCGCATGCCCACACTTAGGATCGCGCGCCAGTTTTGCCGAACGCCTTCACAAGTTTGCATGCCCAACCGCACGCTCAAGGGTCGCGCGCCTCAAAGGTGTCGCACGCCCATAACCAATGTCATCTTTGCCAAGGGGTGCCTGTGCCAAGTCACGTGGGCGCACCACATTCCCGACCTCCGTGCCGGTGGTGAATGTGGGCGCTTGCTAACTTAGCCAAGCGAGAGCACAAATCCATGTCGTACCGTCATGTCCATGACACCTTTCCCAGGTGTGCCACCTTTTAGGTGCGCTGAAAAACGTGGCCATGACAGCCTCCCCCACTTAAAATTGTTTCCGTCCCGGCAACGTCAACTGCTGCAACCTCTGCGTGAACTTAAGCCACACTGCCGCAACATCTGAACTGTTCATGACTGAACCGCAGTACTGCTTTCTTGATCACCTACTTCCAACCTGTGAACCATGTCTTCCTTCCTGTTTCCGTTTGTTGTGCACCTTAAGGACGAACCAGCTAGGTAGCTAATCCAACTGTGTGTTCATCACTTAAGACAAACTTCCCCATTCTGGAATCATGTTGCCAGTGTTCTTCTTTTCAGTGTCCGCAAGCCTCCTGCACTTTACCTTGTTTACCTTGGCAAAAAACAGTCTTTTAGGCCACCCTGCCAAAAGGTGCCTAGGGCCTCACCACCGTCGCTAAAGACGGTGAGCCCAACTGTTGCTAGCTCAAATCAGAAGACATGGGCGGCGCCAATGGCCACCGTCGCCCGTATCTTCCACACCATACTGGCTAAAGTCGACTGCGTCGCTGCTCACACTAAGCTCTTTCAACCGAGCCCAAAACTCTGCAAACCCGACACCATCAGCCATCCAAGTACTCATATCTGCCGCAATCTCTGTGCGGTCATCCCAGCCAACCGAAGACACCTTCTTCGTCTGCTGGTCATCTCTGCCAACCGAAGACACCACCTTCGTTTGCTGCGACCTCCTCTTTTTGGCCCGCTTCTTGGCTGCTTTACTTATCCCTTCAAATGGCTTGCTTGCTTTATCATCGCACGTCTCAATGTGCTTTGATGTCTCCAAGCATGCTAACATTTCCTATTTTTGAAGAATGCACAACTCTGCTACAGCTTCCTTAGCCACTTCTTCTTTTACTGGTTCCAACAACCGCTTGCTTTCCAAATGAGCAAGTACCGCATCAACTTCGATTGGTGGGCAGCCAACCTGCTGCAACCGCTCTCTTGTCAACTCTTTTTCTGGAATTCCTATGGCATGGATGCAAAACGCCACTATGTATTCCGCATCATGCGGTGGATCAACTTCGCTGGTGCTTTCTCCATCCAAGACTTCTTCCAAAATCTGTGTTTCCTCTGCAACCTGCGTCACCTCCGCAGCCTGCGTTTCCTCTGAAACTTGCATTTCTGCCGCAACCTGCGTTACCTCTGCGGCCTGCGTTTCTGTCGCAACCTGTGTCTCCTCCACAACCTGCGTTTCTGCCGCAATTTGCGTCTCCTCCGCAACCTACGTTTCCATTGGAACTTGTATTTCCGCCGCAACCTGCGTCACCTCCGCAGCCTGCGTTTCTGTTAGAACCTGTGCCTTGGCCAACACCTCCTCGTGTGGCTCTGCCTCAAGGTTCTTTTCAACCGAAGTGTCACTGCCCAATCTGCTGCGTGACATCTCCAACGTGCCTTCATCAGCAACCTTCGTACATGCTACCGAAAAACTGAACTGTTCCTTTTCATGCTGCCGCAAAGGATCCTCTGAAATGCACAAGGCATCAACCTCCTCACAGATTGAAGCCATGCGTTTTTCCAATGCTGCTAACCTTCCTGCTGTGGATAGATCATCCTTTACCTCAATACTTGGCTTGCTGTTCTTTGCTGAAACCGTCTTCTTCCCTATGCTTTTCTGCGGCAAGTGCTTACACTTACCCGGGTCTTCGAAAATCTGCACCGAAGTCACCCGTGGTTTGTACCCCAACCGGATTTTCTGCGTCATAGGTAAGCTCCACGTTCCGTCCTCTCCTAAGAACACCAACCGTCCTGCATGCGGAACTGGCACTGCCTTGGCCAAACGAAGAAAGTCCTGTCCCAAGATCATAGAGTGATCATCCAAGGGAACAACTTTCAAGTCCATCTTGCCGTGCCACCTTCCAACTCTGATAGGTGTTGCGCATATCTTCCCCGTCACATCTCTTACCAGAGAGTTCACTGCCTTGAACTTTGCTTGGCAGCTTTCCATGCCGCTGTGAAGAGATACCGCAGTCTTTTTGCTCACCAAACTATGAGATGAAACTGTGTCAACTAACGCAGAAACCTTCAGGCCACTTACCGTCGTTTCTACGAAGTCTAGCAAACCTTGCTGCACACTTTGCCAATCTGCGTTATGACCCCTGGCCACTTCGCTAAGGAAAGCTTCAATTGCCTTCACCGTCTCAGAAATCTCATCAGAAGGTGCCTCTTCCAGCACTCTCATTGCTGTCAACCTTGCTATAGACCCATATCCCGCAACAACTCCTGCCCTATACGGATAATCCCTTGCATAGTGGTTTTGTTCGCAAAGATAACATGCAACTGTCTTCTTTTCTGATTTCTCCATTTTCTGTTGTCTAGGCCCTCCCTGAGTGCCTTCTGACTTGGCCTTTCTTCGAGTAGCCCGCGACCGCCATTCTTCTTGCTCCCTTTCATGTTGAAGCATTTCCTCAAGAACTCGTCCCATTGCTCGAATGCTGCCCTCCGTCTCTTTCAACGCGGCTGAAACTTGTTCACATCTTGCTGCGAACGTTTCACTCAGCTTTGCAACTGAATCGGTGGATTTCCCTTCGACTGAAACTCCTGTCATCTCTGCAAGTGGTTTCAACGCTTGCAAAAATTTCTGTACAAGTGTCTCCTTCTTGCCGAAGTCTGCCATCTGACTCGTTTCCGTTGCTGCGGATCCGCAGACTCAAACTACTGCCGAATCCAACCTTGACGTCAAGCCACCTGCTTGTCCGCCCAACACTTGTCTAAGTGCTGCAGCTGTCGCACTCCCAGAGCGCACAACTTTTCTGGGTCAATATGCTGAAATGGGCATTTGCCAAACGCACCTCTTCTGGATCACTTGCGGAATGCACCCACCTTGGCACACTTCCGTTTCTGAGCGCACTTCAAAAATTGGCACTTTTCGTTTTTTTGCCGAACCGCACCTCCTCGTGCTGCTGTGGCTGTTTGAGCACACGCTTCCCTGAAATGCATGTTTCTGTCTTTCTGGAGCGCTCGTCTTGAGCGCCCAGCTCTGCGACTGCAGAGCGCTTATCCCTTGAGCGCCCGACTCCTCCTGCGGAGCACGCAACTTCATGCTGCGGTGCGCACGGTTTCTGGTCGCACGTCTTCTGTCTGCGGAGTGCCTGCTCCTGTGGTGCGCATTGTCTGCGGTGCAACTGTCACTGTGGAACGCCTGTCTGCGGTGTGCGCAGTCTGTGGTGCAACCGCCCTGCGGTGCGACCTGTCTGCGGTGCGCTCGCCCTGCGGTGCGCACTGTCTGCGGTGCGCGCCCTCTGCGGTGCGCACTGTCTGCGGTGCGTGCCCTCTGCGGTGTGCACTGTCTGCGGTGCACGCCCTCTGCAGTGCGCACTGTCTGCGGAACGTCTGAACTACGGATGCCCGTCCGAGCCTGCGGAGCGGAACCAAAAATTTCCTCGCTGCAACCACCTGTCGCACGAACTTCTCCGAACTGCGGCTCCAACCAAAAACTCCTCCGAGTCTTAGCTCTGATACTAGCTGTCACAGCCACACTTCGCAAGCGCTCTTTGGCTCGCCAAAGGTGGTGTGCGGCACTGCCAGGAAGACACCTTGAGGGATTTCCCGCCCAAGAGCCTAGCCTGCAGACTACGCCTAAACCCTGCGGAAACGATTTTTATGTCTTTTTAACTTTAACTGTTATACTTGTTTACTTAGCCATTTGCCTTACCGGCACATTCCACACTTATCCAAAAACAGGAAAAACGCAGCACAAAGTAAAACATAGTACACAGAAAATATGGTGGGTTGCCCAACCTGGCAGAGTCCTTTAACTTTGTATAAAAACGGAACAGTATTACATAAACGGAGTTTCCCAAGGCAGAGCTCCTGGTGCACGCCAAACCTAGCTGCTACACCCAGAAAATACAAGAGTTACAAAAATGTAAAAGACTGTCTCCTTGCCAAAGACGCCCAGCCTTCTCTGCCTCTCCTCAACGATGCCGCAGACCTCTGTGTAGTTCTGTTCTGTTCCTTAGATTTCCAGCAGCTTGATCCTCTTGATCTCCCCACTCTTGGATGATTTGAAATGACTTGCACTTCATTTACTTATAGCCTTCTAGGTGTCTTGTCCGCGTCAACTTGCCATCTTACTTACCGCACAAGTCACCCCTTGCCGGTTCACCAAGTCAACTTCAAAACACACTTGGCCCACTTAACCGTTTTGAAGGTGTCACCGCACCAAGGTTACTTTGACTAGGCATCCACGGGTCCACTTGCCGAAGCCTCTAGAGTGTCATGCGCGCACTTTGCTGATGTGCCGCATGCCCCCTTTACTTTGACCGAAGCGCCCATCTCTTTGACCGCCGTTCGTCGCTAACCGTGTCGTCGCGCGCGTGCGCCCGTCGCCCAACTGCCGTCGTCCGCACACCCGTGGCTTTGCTTACCAAAACGCTCTTTTACCGGATCGCCCAACTATCCGTACGTCTGTCCGCACATCCGTCCGCACATAGGGGTCGTCCGCACATGTCCGTCTGCACCTCCGTCCGCACATAGGGGTCGTCCGCACACTTTGACCGCACGCCCACACTTAGGATTGCGCGCCAATTTTGCCGAACGCCTTCACAAGTTTGCATGCCCAACCGCACGCTCAAGGGTCGCGCGCCTCAAAGGTGTCGCATGCCCATAACCAATGTCATCTTTTCCAAGGGGCACTCGTGCCAAGTCACGTGGGCACTGACCTTGGGGTGCGCCACATTCCCGACCTCCGTGCCGGTGGTGAATGTGGGCGCTTGCTAACTTAGCCAAGCGAGAGCACAAATCCATGTCGTACCGTCATGTCCATGACACCTTTCCCAGGTGTGCCACCTTTTAGGTGTGCTAAAAAACGTGGCCATGACACTATCAACTTTGGTGTGTCCTATATATACCATTGATTTGATTCAAACTAAAAGACACATTGTGTTTTTTTATGATCCACATTTTTTTGGGGGATAATTAAATTTTAAAATTTTTATTGTTTTGTTAATTTTTACTTTTTTATTGTTTTGTTAAGTAGGAAGATTACAACATCTCCCCCATATTAGGTTTTTTCCTGGCCAACATTTATTTTGTTTTATAATTAAAAAATCTTTTTTTAATAATAAAAATAACATTACGTAAAGTTACAAGATCTCCCCCAACTGGGCTGTAAAGAGCCTCTCGGCTCCATAAGTATGATATTAATTTATGTATAAACAATATTTATTAATTTTTTTTTTTTAAATTTTTAAACAAAGATGATTACTATAAGTTTTTAAAGTTAAATATGAACAGTTTTCAGAAATCAATATATTAATTAGGTTTTTATTATGCTTTAACAAAAGTTTACTCTATTAATTAGGTTTTCCTTATATGGAGAATAGATGTGAAAGTTCTTTCAATGATGAGAATGTCATACTATGCCTCAAATTCTAGGGTAGTAGTCTATAAGCACCGTGACATTGCATTTGCACCACGTTCGTTCAAATTTCTACTTTTGATGGTATAATGGAAATCCGGTATACAACCACATGCAATGTATGCAAACTGAATCACCGTACGTGATTTTATTGATGGCTTTTGTTTTGAACTAATCTTGATTACGTCATTTACAAATATTCGAGGCCGGACCAAATATTTCCAAATTCATATATGATAAAATGTATAGATTTCCAAATTCATATGTACCTGAAAATATTTCTTGCTGTCCATCTCTCTACCGATTCCAACGGTAGCGACTTAGCGATGGCAAGTGCAACCTCTAAATCAATTAAAGATTCCATTGCTGGCCAAACTCTCCATCTCTGTCTACATAGATGGCCCTTTCCCCGCTGTCGTAGTTGTTTGCTGTTTAACAGGTTGAAACGAAACGTTTGCTCTGCCCCATCACCTGGCGTTTCCCCAGCTGCCGTAACTGTTTAACATGTAACGTTTTTTTTGCCCTATCATATCACATATGAATCGTCCTCCATACCGTGTGCCTGAAATGTTTGTTCTTCTCAGCGAGAAAGGCTGCCACATCTATTCTCCTTCATATTGGTTTTAATTTTAATTTTAATTTTTAATTATTTATTATTTATTATTTATAGCCGACCTAACGTTACATAACGTTACAATGTTACGTAACGTTACAAGATCTCCCCCATACTGGGTTGTAGAGCGCCTCTCGGCGCAATCATTCCAAACGCTCCCCATGTGGGTACCTCCTACCGAGATGCACCGAGGGCATCCCATGCTGCAGATGGCATCATAGGCTCGGTCTCCCACCAACCACAACACCATCCAACACCATTTGTAATACCACCACAACCAAGCAACACCCCTAGTGTAGCCTACCAAAAAAAAACTCCGGACTATGCAAGAATAATGTCCTAGTCCAGAGCCACAACTTCTTATGCAAAAACTATGCCACTGCAGCAAGCCCAGGCATTAGCTTGGCTGACACAGCAATATGTGGGAAAAATACCCACATTTGTAGCACTAGCACTCACCCAAGTCTACTATGCACCGTTGATGCAAGCTGTTCAAGCCCTCGCCCCTTCTCTACCTACTCCATTGGGACAGGTGTTTGCACAGCAAAACCATCCCAACCAGTCAGCCCCCAATAACCAACAAGGGAAAGCCAGAAATAACCAACCTTAGAACCAAGGCAACAATCAACCGCAGGGAGGCGGTCAAGAACCAAACCCTCCCAACAATGTCGTGGCAAATCGGCTAGCCCAAAATCCTCAACGACCAAATGCACCGAGTCGCAATGCCCTATTGCATACAAACCAACCATGCACACTAAGCAAGCCATTAGGAACAAGGTTCAACATGCCACCAACACAATGGACCAAGCCCAACCCAACCCAGAACCATAAGAACCCCCTCCTATGGTGCTCCAAAACCTATTACGAGTCCAAGGATTGGGGGCAATCGTACCCCCTCCCAAACCCAATCCTAACGCCCCGGGGGGACCTCCCACGACAGAAACAGGTGTCCACCACCTGCTAGCTATGACAATTGAAGAGGTCAATCTACAAACTAGACAAAATCAGTACGGAACCAACACCGAACCCACTGAAACATCAGTGGCATCTGCATCTAAAATAGTCAATGAACCTCTTTAGTTACCCCCTTTCTCGCGGCCCCCCATACGTCGGGTTGCTAATAACGCCACGACTCCAGCTGCTGTCAGCTACAACATATTGGATTATTTGGCCTAAACACCTACCACCATGTCTGCTCTTGAGGTACTCAAAACTTTCTCAACGCAGTGGAAAGCCTTACTAGCCACCCTCGGTGTTGTGGACCCCTCTGACTCCAAGTTGATCACATTCAACATGGAGAATGGAGAACCGCGAATGCCATCAACCATTGCCTTTCAAATCCCGGTGTCTATCTAGAATTTGGTCATGCACCAGTGCATAGTGGATGAGGGGGCATCCACGTGCATTATGTCTACCCTAGTACAGAAAAAAATTGGATCCCCAATTCTGCAACCATCCTCCTATTGCAGCCACAACTGTTCTCCCCAAATTTATTAAAATTTTGGGCCCCCTCCCCCTGATTTAGCATTATTTGTTGATTTTGATTTCTTGAACCTTTTGAACATGCCTTCTTTTCGAGTGAATTTGAATTTTGATTGTCAGTTTGTTTGAAATTGCCATGTTGGAATTTATGATGAGTCGCACCGCCTAAGTTCGTGGTTTGAACCAAGTTTGTTTATGCTGTGGGTCACTATTGTGGAGAGATAACAGGTTTCTGTCCGTGGCTGATTTTTCAAAAGATGGTTTAAACACTTAGTTTCCTGTGGTCGGGCGTAAATTTATGTTAGATCGGAAGCTATGAAGTTCCATCCCCTCCGCCGTTACAGATCCACAATCGTTTATTCATTTGAAGTCCGAATGGCCCCGATGGCCGATACGTATTGACCCACTGGGCCGTGCGTCCGAAACCTATTCTCCTCTGCCGTTGCGGCTGGGAAAGCGGTTTAGCATCCGATGTCAAAGCCGTCTGATTTCCGATTGACTTTTCCCGCCTTTCCGTCGCGTGCCTGAATGCCTCTACCTTTCCACTGTTGTGGCTGGAAAAGTGTTTCCACCCCCGAAACAGAAAACCGTCCAACTTTCGATTTAAAGCCCCTCTTGCCCACGTTTCGCTTGTCCACAACTTATGCCTCGCCTGCCTTGCGGCTGGGAAAACCTTTTGGCCTCCGATCTTATTTCATTTTGATTTCCGACTTTAAGTTTTCCCACTAGTGAGTTTCCTGTTGACCATCGTAGGCTAGGTTTGTCAAACCCACAGGTGGTGCGCCTTGCCTTTTCCTTGGGGAATAGTCGTTTTTAATTGTTAATATTTGTTGTTTTGAATGATGCTTGTCGATTGATGGCAGGAGGTTTTGAGGAAAGAGGTCAATCTACCGGGGTGCAGAGAAAGACGGACCCATTTGGTGGAGGTGTGACTGAAACCATGGGAGTGGAGGACGGAATCCAGAGCTGTAAAGGCGCGAACCCAAAACTGATCAGTTACCAAGTGGCTCATGATTGCATACAGACAAGATATAGGAATGTAAAGCATTTGAGAAACGGAAAGGCCATGCGTCTGGGGGAAAATGAAATGCTCTGTAATTGTAGTTTAAATATTTGAAAGTGGAATTGAGTAAAGGGATTTTTCCATGGAAAATTTTGTAAATGTTTGCTTGTAAGAGGAACTACTTCGTTTTGCAAAAGAAAACTGCAATTTTGCCTGTTGGAGAGAGTGAAAAGTGGAATGTATCAATGCGACTCAATGAATAATGTTGAAGAGGAACTATTTCATTTTCAGCTGTGTTTCATTTACTGTAAGAGTATTTAATTTCCTGAACCTATGTTCTTGTTGAATGTTCTTCAGTATCTTTTGGGATATTTTCCACTGTGAGTAATAAATGTTGTTTATAAAATAATCAGCTATCTGGTTATTTAAATATCTATAAGTGTTCATGTGTTTGAAAGAAGTATCAGCTATCTGTAACTCTTCATAGTGCATGTGTGAAATGTATTACTCACCCAAAATGATAACCTTGCTCCCTAGGGATAGATTAGATAGTTAGTTTATTTCTTATTGTATGTGATTTGGTTGCTTGTGAGTCTAAGACGAGAGGTAAGAACCTGCGCATCACATTGTGACAGCTCCTTGCATTCTGATCACCTTGCATTTAGTTAGGCACTTGCATTTCATTTCTAAGTCAAAATACAAAAACTCGATGGACTGGGCCGCAACCGGTAAAACCTTTGTTTTGTTTCTTGACCTACGGTAGCCGAACCGCAAACCGGACGGATTCCCTATACCAAAAAGTCAACGGGCTAGTTGGGAACGTTGATTGGGTAGAATCCCTTACTGTTGCTGCCTGCGAATTTCCAGGCCTCAACAGTTTTGGCGCTAGAAGGAGGGACGCCAGTGCATGGCTGGCCGCAGAAACTTGTTTTCCCGATATTTTTCCATCGGTGACAGTTCTGAAAGAAGTGGGTTCCATAATCCAACCCCAGAATAAAACAGAGAATATCTATATCCTATTCACAATGAAATTGTTAATGACCTGAGAAGACACACCCGTGCATATGTGAAGAAGATTGGAGGATTGCCAATTATCCCTGAATTTCCTAGAAGAGAATACAAGAAGAAAGACCGTCCTATAGTAGAAGATTCAGTGTTGGTTGGATACTGGGAAGAACTTGTAGAGACAGCTCTGCAGGAGGTCGAATTACCTTTGAACCAAGTAGGCCCAGATACCCCTTACAGTTCTCCTGTTCACACCCCTGTTGGTTCACATCCTCACTATCCACCACTACTTATGGCAGGATTTAACGCCAACCAGCCTCCCAATCCACCGAATCCACCACCTGCATGGAGAGCCAGATCACCCCTAAACTTGACCCCTCCTTTACATGACCTACCTCAAACCTTTGAAAAGTTGTTACCTAAATTTGACCCCAATGAGAAGATATTAGTAGATGATAATTTGCAGAGCTTTTATTTGGAAATAGAAGGTTTGAGGGTGGGGGAGCATGAAGATGTGGTTTGTAGACTATTCCCGCATACCCTCAAAGGAGCTGCAGCCTCATGGTATTTTGGATTGCCCGCTAACTCTATCCCAGACTGGGATACCTTCAAAAGAATGTTCAGAAGTAAGTATGCAGTCCAAAAGACTCACGCTGCCCTTTTGAAAGGACTATGTGCTTTGAATAAAGAAAAAAAGGAAAAAGTGCACAGTTTCACACAAAGGTTTGCAACATATCTTAAGAATTTCTCTGAAACAGATAAGCCTTCGGACAAAGTACTGATTGAGTACTATACTTCAGCTTTAGGCCCTGATTTGGCCATGTTTGCAAAAGGTAGGGCCAGAGACCTATGAAGAGGAAGAAGTGGTGGAAGTGGAAAGAGAAAGTATCAAATACTATCCAGAAAAATCAGGAGAGAAAGGTGCGGGAAGGAAAGCCTTATTGTTCACTAAGCCTAAGGAAGAAAAATCACTAGACCTGGAAAATATGGCCAAGATGATGCAGAAGCTTTCCAACAAGATCATAGATATGGAGAAAGAAAAGGAGGCGCAAAAGTTTTATAGGCCATATTATAAGAAAAGAGAGGATAAGGATCATTCTAATCCTCCTCCTCACAATGCTGCATCCATGAATCTAACAGAGGTCGGCATGGATAATTTATGCACTTTCCACCAACAGCCACACTCTGAAAAGAATTGTCTGCAATGGATAAACTCTATGACGCTGGTGATGAATCAACTACTGGATTCTAGGTTAACGGAAGAGGGAGATGAAGAAAGAACAGAGAAGCCCGCCTCCACATCTAATAAAGACCAGGAAGAGGAAACCTTGGCTTTATGGAATTCTGTCTCAGTTTTTGATGCTGAAGAAGGAAACACTCAGGAAAGGGAAGGCATTATGGAAATCAACGTGGCCACAAGAAGCAAAGGAACGGTTAAGGACGACAGTCTTATTCTTCCAAAGATCAGAAGGCTGTAGAGAAATGTTAAGAAGAAGTTCCAAAATAAAGCATTGGCTGATAAGATTCCAGAATTCATGATTACCAGCCAAAGTCCTAGACAAAATGATGCAACAGCCAAGCCAAGTGAAGAAAATGCCGATAAACCCCATCCCATTGGAAAGCCGATGAATTATGACATTGTGGAGGATTTGAAAAAGGTAAAAGCGAATGTTCCATTATTTGAAATGTGTAAGGTGCCGCATCAAAAGGAGAAACTGCTAAAAGCACTTGAGGCATCAGATGACAAGCTGCCCACTGAAAATTAACCTCAGGACGAAGAAGAAATTGGAGAAACCGGCGTTGGAGGTAAGTCTAAAGCTAAACATCCACCTTTCCTCCTAACGTTTGAAATTTTTAATCATAACGTGCACAATTGTCTGGTAGACTCAGGAGCATCCATTAATGTCCTGCCCATATCAGTATGTAAGAAGATAAATGGGCAGCCTAAGACAACCACGTGGATGGTGGTTCAGTTGGATAGGACAGACGTTAAGGTAATTGGTGAGATGGAAAACGTCCTAATCCGTTTGACATCCAATGACAAAGTATGCCAAGTTATTAACATCGTGGTGGCTGATATACTAGACGCTTACGGTCTGGTCCTAAGTAGAGATTGGTCAGCCAAATTAAATGGATATTTCACTTTAGATTGGTCGCATCTGTGGTTACCATACAAGGGGATTCCAAACCAGATTAAGATTCTAAGAGAACCCCACATGAAGTACAATGTTACCCAACTCGATGAGAAGAATATACCTGTGGATTCTGTATTGGGAAACTATTTTCTTGAGTTGGGACCAGGGAATTATCAAGCAGAAGAAGCCAGCAACTCATCTGACACCCAGCCTGATATCCTTCGATTCTCGCAGGCTGATGAGATTGATTGTAAAATAGTAGACTTAGCAGTAGGAATAGATTTACATTCATTAGTTAGTGATTTTTGGACTTTATTTTTTGATGGCTCAAAGACATTAGAAGGGTCAGGGGCTAGCTGTGTCCTGATTGACCCTCAAAAGAATAAATATTTTCTTTCCTGTAGACTAGAGTTTGAGTGTACTAGTAATACAGCTGAATATGAAGCGCTGGTGCAGGGACTCAAAAAAGTGATTGAATTAAAGGTAAGTGATTTAAAAGTTTTTGGGGATTCTGAAATTGTTCTGAAACATGTCCGGAATCAAATACATTGTGTTTCTCCTCACCTGAAAGCTTACCAAAATGAGGCATGGGATTTGCTTAAATATTTTGATGCATTCAACATTACTTCAATCCCAAGAATTAGAAACAAGAATTAGAAACGCAGCAGCAGACTTATTAGCCACTTCGGCCGCTAGGCTTGTACCCTCAAATAATCGATCTATTGTTGAATTGCTTTTTAGGCCTTCAATACCTAATATGATCACCAACCTGCTGGTGTTCGATGATGACCAGCAAATTATAGAATGTTTAACAAATGACAAGGTATTCAAAGGAGCGATTATTGATGATGAAGAACACCAGGCCGAGATGAAATTTGACAATTTCGTCCCTAAAGGGGTCAGAACGTTAGAAAAGATGTTTGACTTGAATGAAAATTTTAGAAGACCTGCTAACATGAAGACTCACAGCTCAACTCTACAGTTCGAGCTGATAAACTTAGGGACTGAAACGGATCCTAAGTTTGTGAACCTCGACAAATGTTGTTCACCAGCAGAAAGAGATAAGTTCATCAGTTTGTTTAAATAGTACAAAGATGTCTTTGCCTAGACGTACCAAGATATAAAAACATACGATACCAGCATCATCAAACACGTTGTTCCCATCAAGGCCGGAGTCAAGCCATATCAGCACCCCCTGAGGAAAATGCATCCAAAGCTGGAATCGCTGATTCAGAGTGAGGTAAAAAAATTATTAGATGCGAGAATCATTTTCAAAGTCAGATACTCTGAGTGGGTATCAAATCTGGTACCCGTTAGAAGGAAGTCGGGAGAAATCAGACTGTGTGTGGACTTTAGAAACTTAAACCATGCATCGGATAAAGATAACTATCCTGTGCCACCCATGGAGCAGCTGTTACAAATGGTTTCAGGTTCTGAACTGTTTTCATTATTGGACGGGTTCTCTGTCTACAATCAAGTATTGGTAGCCGAAGAATACAGATTAAAGACAACGTTCAGGATCCAATGGGGAACTTTTGCCTATAGAAGGATGCCCTTTGGACTGATTAATGCTGGAGCGACATTTCAGAGAGCTATGGACATAGATTTCCACGGACTGATTGGATGAATTACTGTAGTTTACCTTGATGACATTACAATATTCTCGAAGAAAAGAGGGGAGCACGCGTTCCACCTAAAGCAAATTTTCGAACGCTGTCGAAAATATGGCATTTCCCTCAATCCTAAGAAGTGCGTATTCGTGGTCACGGAAGGTAAGTTACTGGGGCATATAGTTTCAAATAGATTTATATCTATAGACCCAGAAAGAATTAAGGCCATTGAACAAATCCCTATGCCCCATAATAAAAAGGGAATGCAATCGTTTATGGGAACCATAAATTTTGTAAGAAGATTTGTACCTGATTTTTCCCAGACTGTTAAGCCATTGCAGCAGATGGTCAAGCAAAATGCACAATTTAAGTGGACTGAAATTGAAAAGAATGCTTTCAGTAAAATCAAGACTGCTGTTGCACATGGGCCTTCCCTGAAAATCCCATACTTCGATAAAGACTTTATTATGTATACATTTGCATCCGATGATTCATTGGTAGCTGTGCTTACGCAAAAGGAGGATGGGGGTGATGAATTCCCAATCTCTTTTATGATCACTGGGCTACAAGGGGCTGAATTAAACTACCCAGCCATTGATAAGCAAGCTTACGCAGTATTTAAGGCAGTGAATAAATTTAGGCCTTATATATTAAAAAATCGAACCGAGGTAATAGTCCCTTACCCGGCTATAAGATCCCTTCTCATACATAAAGAGTTAGGAGAAAGAAGGGGCAACTGGGTAACACCTCTTCAAGAATACAACCTTGAATTCAAGCCAGCGTCTATAGTGAAAGGTCAAGGGTTATGCAAATTGATGACTGAAAGCAAGAACAACAAAGAACAAGCACGGGAAGATGAAGCCGAATTGCATGTAATGGATGCATGTCCTTTGTTTACAGGTCCTGAGTCTTGGTATAGAGACCTTGTGCATTACTTGCAGTCAGGGCTGTTGCCAGAACATTGGAATTCTAAACAAAGAAGAGCTCTGCGTCTTAAATCGGCCTCCTATCAACTTGTCGAAGGAGTATTATTCAGAAAGAATTATGACAGGGTTCTCCTCAGATGTTTAGAAAAGGAAGATGCAAAGAAAGTGATGGCAGAATTACATGACGGTCTGGCTGGGGGACATTATTCAGGCGACACTACGACCCACAAAATCCTTAGAGGCGGTTAATATTGGCCTACACTCTTCAAGGATGCACATGCACATGTTAGGAAATGTGATATTTTTCAAAGGTGTGGTGGAAGACAGCCTAAAGCAGCAGCGCCCCTAGAGCCTGTGATGATCACGGAACCATTTGAGCAATGGGGGATGGACATTATTGGAGAAATAAAATCGAATTCTTCCCTGCTGCACAAGTACATTCTTACTGCGACTGATTATTTCACTCGCTGGGTCGAAGCTATCCCACTGTGCAAAATAAACGAAGACGAAGTCATTAGCTTCCTACAAGATCATATCATGACTAGGTTTGGAGTTCCAATTTCGTTAGTTTTTGATAATGCTAAATACTTTTCATCAATTAAATTCACTGCATTTGCTCATGATAAAGGGATAAAATTATATTATTCTCCTAACTACTATCCGCAAGGGAATGGCCTGGATGAATCCTCTAATAAAAACCTCATTAGAATTATGAAGAAGACTGTAATAGAAAACCAGAGAAGTTGGCACTCAGCCTTACCCAACACCCTGTGGGATGACAGAGTCACCCCCAAGTCTGCAATAGGAGTGTCACCCTATACCCTTGTGTACGGTAAGGAAGCCATCCTGCCTCCCAATATCATGCTACCATCTTCTATTTTAGCTGAGGAGTCTATTGGGTCGGAGAATGAAGTTTTACAAGTAAGAATATATAATCTCCTGAAAGCAAAGGAGGCCAGATCCAAGGCCAGAGAACGTTTTAAGCAACAACAGGAGGTAGTAAAAATATGGTTTGACAAACATAAAGCTGGAAAAAAGGACTTGGAAGTGGGAGACCTAGTTCTCAAGTGGGACCATCCCCATGATGAGAAGGGAAAGCATACTAAGTTCCAGCAGTTGTGGGTAGGCCCGTTTCAAATCACAGCAAAACTTGGCCCTGCTACGTATAAGCTGCAATATTTACAAGGTTGGGAGAAGAACTTGCCAGTTAATGGTCTGGTTCTCAAGCCTTACTTTTCTTGAGTTTTCTTCGAGTTTTTCTGTCTTGTATATAAATAAGTTGTTTGGTTGTTTTCGAGTCATGCTCTCATTTGGTTTAAATTTGAGTTTGTTGATTTTCAATAAAGGGAACGAACTTGCGGTTGTCTGGACGACATTAAGATCTTTTGGGAATAACAAATATGTTGAGTATCAGCCTGTGTGTTGCTAATTGAACTTCTTCCAGTCTAGCTATTTTCTCTAATGTTTCTATGTGCATTGAAGTCCTGCTTAATCCCTATGAATAAAGCCGGATTCACAGAGTCCAGAATACTATGTTGTGGCTCTATCCACTTCACACTTAAAATGTTCTAAGGGGCGATAACAGAGGACCCATGGAAAAGAGCAAGGTGAACAGTATGTTAAATACAAATGATCCCATGCCAAGAAGTAAATGCCACAAGGCTAATAAGAGTCGAAACTCCTATGAAAGCATCATACATCAAAACAAAGGCTGAATCATAAGTACCACATCTCCAAAGATCCTCTCCGTCCGTGAGCTGAAATTTTAAGCATACTGCTCACACAAAAGGGCACTATGGGATAGAGGATCCTGAATTAAAATTTAGTAAGAAAGGCACACAGGAAGACTCGCATGAAAAAGGACAAAGTATGAAAGCACAAAAGTGCCAAAATTGCATGGGAATGCGGAGCAAGCGAACATTTCTGTTCACCACCTGCTACAATCCTGTGGTGTCCGATGCTATCAGCTACCTGAAGACAAAATTAATAATGAACTCATCTTTCAGCTTCAGAAGAGTGATCTGGACTTGAAGATCTTGTTTTCCACTTTTCCAAATTGGACTATCATCAATGATTAAAGGACACACTTCGGTAATTTGAGAAATCCGGATGGTTGGAAGAATTTAACAGATGCACTTGTTGGTAAGCAGTCTGTCACTCAAAGAATAATCTCTCAGAGATCTAGGTTCACCAGGTAATCGCCAGTTGTTGCAGCCGCAACTGTTCTCCCCAAATTTATTAAAATTTTGGGCCCCCTCCCCCTGATTTAGCATTATTTGTTGATTTTGATTTCTTGAACCTTTTGAACATGCCTTCTTTTCGAGTGACTTTGAAGTTTGATTGTCAGTTTGTTTGAAATTGCCATGTTGGAATTTATGATGAGTCACATCGCCTAAGTTCGTGGTTTGAACCAAGTTTGTTTACGCTGTGGGTCGTCGTTGTGGAGAGATAATAGCTTTCTGTCCTTGGCTGATTTTTCAAAAGATGGTTTAAACACTTAGTTTCCTGTGGTCGGGCGTAGATTTATGTTAGATCGGAAGCTATGAAGTTCCATCCCCTCCGCCGTTGCGGCTCCGCAATCATTTATTCGTCCAAAGTCCAAATGGCCCCGATGGCTGATACGTATTGACCCGCTCAGTCGTGCGTCCGAAACCTATTCTCCTCCACCGTTGCGGCTGGGAAAGCGGTTTATCGTCCGATGTCAAATCCGTCCGATTTCGGATTGAATTTTCCCGCTTTTCCGTCGCATGCCTGAATGCCTCTACCTTTCCACCGTTACGGCTGGAAAAGTGTTTCCACCCCCAAAAAAGAAAACCGTCCGACTTCCGATTTAAAGCCCCTCTTGCCCATGTTTCACTTGTCTACAACTTATGCCTCGCCCGCCGTTGCGGTTGGGAAAACCTTTTGGCCTCCGATCTTATTTCCTTCCGATTGTCGACTTTAAGTTTTCCTGCCAGTGAGTTTCCTGTTGACCATCGTAGGCTAGGTTTGTCAAACCCGCAGGTGGTGCGCCTTTCCTTTTCCTTGGGGAATAGTCATTTTTAATTGTTAATATTTGCTATTTTGAATGATGCTTGTCGATTGATGGCAGGTGGTTTTGAGGAAAGCAGTCAATCTACCGGGGTGCAGAGAAAGACGGACCCGTTCGGCGGAGGTTTGACTGAAACCAGGGGAGTGGAGGATGGAATCCGGAGGTGTAAAGGCACGAACCCAAAACTGATCAGTTACCAAGTGGCTCATGGTTGCATACAGACAAGATATAGGAATGTAAAGCGTTTGAGAAAAGGAAAGGCCATGCGTCTGGGGGAAAACAAAATGCTCTGTAATTGTAGTTTAAATATTTGAAAGTGGAACTGAGTAAAGGGATTTTTCCCTAGAAAATTTTGTAAATGTTTGCTTGTAAGAGGAACTACTTCGTTTCGCAAAGGAAACTGCAATTTTGCCTATTGGAGAGAGTGAAAAGTGGAATGTATCAATGCGACTCAATGAATAATGTTGAAGAGGAACTATTTCGTTTTTAGCTGTGTTTCATTTACTGTACGAGTATTTAATTTCCTGAACCTATGTTCTTGTTGAATGTTCTTCAGTATCTTCTGGGATATTTTCCACTGTGAGTAATAAATGTTGTTTATAAAATAATCGGCTATCTGGTTATTTAAATATCTGTAAGTGTTCATGTGTTTGAAAGAAGTATCAGCTATCTGTAACTCTTTATAGTGCATGTGCGAAATGTATTACTCACCCAAAATGATAACCTTGCTCCCTAGGGATAGATTAGATAGTTAGTTTATTTCTTATTGTATGTGATTTGGTTGCTTGTGAGTCTAAGATGAGAGGTAAGAACCTGTGCATCACATTGTGACAGCTCCTTGCATTCTGATCACCTTGCATTTAGTTAGGCACTTGCATTTCATTTCTAAGTCAAAATAAAAAAACTCGGTGGACCGGGCCGCAACCGGTAAAACCTTTGTTTTGTTTCTTGACCTACGGTAGCCGGACTGCAAACCGGGCGGATTCCCTATACCAAATAGTCAATGGGCTAGTTAGGAACGTTGATTGGGGAGAATCCCTTACTGTTGCTGCCTGCGAATTTCTAGGCCTCAACAGTTTTTGCGCTAGAAGGAGGGCCGCCAATGCATGGATGGCCGCAGAAACTTGTTTTCCCGAGATTTTTCCACCGGTGACAGTTCTGAAAGAAGTGGGTTCCATAATCCAACCCCAGAATAAAACAGAGAATATCTATATCCTGTTCGCAACAAAATTGTTAATGACCTGAGAAGACACACTCGTGCATATGTGAAGAAGATTGGAGGATTGCCAATTATCCCTGAATTGCCTAGAAGAGAATACAAGAAGAAAGACCGTCCTATAGTAGAATATTCAGTGTTGGTTGGAGACTGGGAAGAACTTGTAGAGACAGCTCTGCAGGAGGTCGAATTACCTTTGAACCAAGTAGGCCCAGATACCCCTTACAGCTCTCCTGTTCACACTCCTGTTGGTTCACCTCCTCACTCTCCACCACTACTTATGGCAGGAGTTAATGCCAACCAGCCTCCCAATCCACCGAATCCACCACCTGCATGGAGAGCCAGATCACCCCTAAACTTGACCCCTCCTTTACATGACCTACCTCAAACCTTTGAAAAGTTGTTACCTAAATTTGACCCCAATGAGAAGATATTAGTAGATGATCATTTGCAGAGCTTTTATTTGGCAATAGAAGGTTTGAGGGCGGGGGAGCATGAATATGTGGTTTGTAGACTATTCTCACATACCCTTAAAGGAGATGCAGCCTCATGGTATTTTGGATTTCCCGCTAACTCTATCCCAGACTGTGATACCTTCGAAAGAATGTTCAGAAGTAAGTATGCAGTCCAAAAGACTCACGCTGCCCTTATGAAAGGACTATGTGCTTTGAAGAAATAAAAAAGGAAAAAGTGCACAGTTTCACACAAAGGTTTGCAGCATATCTTAAGAATTTCTCTGAAACAGATAAGCCTTCGGACAAAGTACTGATTGAGTACTATACTTCAGCTTTAGGCACTGATTTGGCCATGTTTGCAAAAGGTAGGGCCAAGCCTACTTTGACAGAGACCTATGTAGAGGCAGAAGTGGTGGAAGCAGAAAGAGAAAGTATCGAAGACTATCCAGAACAATCAGGAGAAAAAGGTGCGGGAAGGAAAGCCTTATTGTTCACTAATCCTAAGGAAGAAAAATCGCCAGACTTGGAAAATATTGCCAAGATGATGCAGAAGCTTTCCAACAAGATCATAGATATGGAGAAAGAAAAGGAGGTGCAAAAGTTTTATAGGCCATATTATAAGAAAAGAGAGGATAAGGATCATTTTAATCCTCCTCCTCACAATGCTGCATCCATGAATATAACAGAGGTCGGCATGGATAATTTCTGCACTTTCCACCAACAGCCACACTCTGAAAAGAATTGTCCGCAATGGACAAACTCTATGACGCTGGTGATGAATCAACTGCTGGATTCTAGGTTAACGGAAGAGGGAGATGAAGAAAGAACAGAGAAACCCACCTCCATGTCTAATAAAGACCAGGAAGAGGAAACCTTGGCTTTATGGAATTCTGTCTCAGTTTTTTATGCTGAAGAAGGAAACACTCAGGAATGGGAGGGCATTATGGAAATCAACGTGGCCACAAGAAGCAAAGGAACGGTTAAGGACGACAGTCTTATTCTTCCAAAGATCAGAAGGCTGCAGAGAAATGTTAAGAAGAAGTTCCAAAATAAAGCCTTGGCTGATAAGATTCCAGAATTCATGATTACCAGCCAAAGTCCTAGACAGAATGATGCAACAGCCAAGCCAAGTGAAGAAAATGCTGATAAACCCCATCCCATTGGACAGCCGATGAATTATGACATTGTGGAGGATTTGAAAAAGGTAAAAGCGAATGTTCCATTATTCGAAATGTGTAAGGTGCCACATCAAAAGGTGAAACTGCTAAAAGCACTTGAGGCATCAGATGACAAGATTCCCACCGACAATCAACCTCAGGACGAAGAAGAAATTGGAGAAACCAGCGTTGGAGGTAAGTCTAAAGCTAAACATCCACCTTTCCTCCTAACGTTTGAAATTTTTATTCATAACGTGTACAATTCTCTGGTAGACTTAGGAGCATCCATTAATGTCATGCCCATATCAGTATGTAAGAAGATAAATGGGTAGCCTAAGCCGACCACGTGGAGGGTGGTTCAGTTGGATAGGACAGACGTTAAGGTAATTGGTGAGATGGAAAATGTCCTAATCCATTTGACATCCAATGACAAAGTATTCCAAGTTATTAACATCGTGGTGGCTGATATACCAGATGCTTATGGTCTGGTCCTAAGCAGAGATTGGTCAGCCAAATTAAATGGATATTTCGCTTCAAATTGGTCACATCTGTGGTTACCATAAAAGGGGATTCCAAACCAGATTAAGATTCTAAGAGAACCCCACATGAAGTACAATGTTACCCAACTCGATGAGAAGAATATAACTGTGGATTCTGTATTGGGAAACTATTTTCTTGAGTTGGGACCAGGGAATTATCAAGCAGAAGAAGCCAGCAACTCATCTGACACCCAGCCTGATCTCCTTCGATTCTCGCAGGCTGATGAGATTGATTGTAAAATAGTAGACTTAGCAGTAGGAATAGATTTACATTCAGTAGTTAGTGATTTTTGGACTTTATTTTTTGATGGCTCAAAGACATTAGAAGGGTCAGGGGCTGGCTGTGTCCTGATTGACCCTCAAAAGAATAAATATTTTCTTTCCTGTAGACTAGTGTTTGAGTGTACTAATAATACAACTGAATATGAAGCGCTGGTGCAGGGACTCAAAAAAGCGATTGAATTAAAGGTAAGTGATTTAAAAGTTTTTGGGGATTCTGAAATTGTTGTGAAACAAGTCCGGAATCAAATACATTGTGTTTCTCCTCACCTGAAAGCTTACCAAAATGAGGTATGGGATTTGCTTAAATATTTTGATGCATTCAACATTACTTCAATCCTAAGAATTAGAAACACAACAGCTGATTTATTAGCCACTTCGGCCGCTAGGCTTGTACCCTCAAATAATCGATGTACTGTTGAATTGCTTTTCAGGCCTTCAATACCTGATATGATCACCAACCTGCGGGTGTTCGATGATGACCAACAAATTATAGAATGTTTAACAAATGACGAGGTATTCAAAGGAGCGATTATTGATGATGAAGAACACTAGGCCGAGATGAAATTTGAAAATTTCATCCCTAAAGGGGTCAGAACGTTAGAAAAGATGTTTGACTTGAATGAAAAGTTCAAAAGACCCGCTAACGTGAAGATGCATAGCTCAACTCTATAGTTCGAGCTGATAAACTTAGGGACTGAAATGGATCCTAAGTTTGTGAACCTCGGCAAATGTTGTTCACCAGCGGAAAGAGATAAGTTCGTCAGTTTGTTTAAACAGTACAAAGATGTCTTTTCCTGGACGTGCCAAGATTTAAAAACATATGATACCAGCATCATCAAACATGTTGTTCCCATCAAGGCCGAAGTCAAGCCATATCAGCAGCCCCTGAGGAAAATGCATCCAAAGCTGGAACCGCTGATTCAGAGTGAGGTAAAAAAATTATTAGATGCTAGAATCATTTTCAAAGTCAGACACTCTGAGTGGGTATCAAATCTGGTACCCGTTAGAAAGAAGTCGGGAGAAATCAGACTGTGTGTGGAATCCAGAAACTTAAACCGTGCATCGGATAAAGATAACTATCCTGTGCCACCCATGGAGCAGCTATTACAAATGGTTTTAGGTTCTAAACTGTTTTCATTATTGGATGGGTTCTCTGGCTACAATCAAGTATTGGTAACTGAAGAAGATAGATTAAAGACAACGTTCAGGACCCAAAGGGGAACTTTTGCCAATAGAAGGATGCCCTTTGGACTGATTAATGCTGGAGCGACATTTTAGAGAGCTATGGACATAGCTTTCCGCGGACTGATTGGACGAAGTGTTGTAGTTTACCTTGATGACATTACAATATTCTCGAAGAAAAGAGGGGAGCATGCATTCCACCTAAAGAAAATTTTTGAACGCTGTCGAAAATATGGCATTTCCTGCAATCCTAAGAAGTGCGTATTCGTGGTCATGGAAGGCAAGTTACTGGGGCATATAGTTTCAAAGAGAGGTATATCTATAGACCCAGAAAGAATTAAGTCCATTGAACAAATCCCTATGCCCCATAATAAAAAGGGAATGCAATCGTTTATGGGAACCATAAATTTTGTAAGAAGATTTGTACCTGATTTTTCCGAGACTGTTAAGCCACTGTAGCAGATGGTCAAGCAAAATGCACAATTTAAGTGGACTGAAATTGAAAAGAATGCTTTCATTAAAATCAAGACTGCTATTGCACATGCGCCTTCCCTGAAAAGCCTAGACTTTGATAAAGACTTTATTATGTATACATTTGCATCCGATGATTCGTTGGTAGCTGTGCTTATGCAAAAGGAGGATGGGGGTGATGAATTCCCAATCTCTTTTATGAGCACTGGGCTACAAGGGGCTGAATTAAACTACCTAGCCATTGATAAGAAAGCTTACGCAGTATTTAAGGCAGTGAAGAAATTCAGGCCTTATATATTAAAAAATCGAACCAAGGTAATAGTCCCTTACCCGGCTGTAAGATCCCTTCTCATACAGAAAGAGTTAGGAGAAAGAAGGGTCAATTGGGTAACAACTCTTCAAGAATACGACCTTGAATTCAAGCCAGCCTCTATAGTGAAAGGTCAAGGGTTATGTGAATTGATGACTGAAAGCAGGAACAACGAAGAACAAGCACGGGAAGATGAAGCCGAATTGCATGTAATGGATGTATGTCCTTTGTTTACAGGTCCTGAGTCTTGGTATAGAGACCTTGTGCATTACTTGCAGTCAGGGATGTTGCCAGAACATTGGAATTCCAAACAAAGAAGAGATCTGCGTCTTAAATCGGCCTCCTATCAACTTGTCGAAGGAGTATTATTCAGAAAGAATTATGACGGGGTTCTCGTCAGATGTTTAGAAAAGGAAGATGCAAAGAAAGTGATGGCAGAATTACATGACGGTCCGGCTGGGGGACATTATTCAGGCGACACTATGACCCACAAAATCCTTAGAGCCGGTTACTATTGGCCTACACTCTTCAAGGATGCACATGCACATGTCAGGAAATGTGATATTTGTCAAAGGTGTGGTGGAAGACAGCCTAAAGCAGTAGCGCCCATAGAGCCTGTGATGATCACAGAACCATTTGAGGAATGGGGGCTGGACATTATTGGAGAAATAAAACCGAATTATTCCCTGCTGCACAAGTACATTCTTACTGCAACTGATTATTTCACTCGTTGGTTCGAAGCTATCCCACTGCGCAAGATAAATGAAGACGAAGTCATTAGCTTCCTACAAGATCATATCATGACCAGGTTTGGAGTTCCAATTTCGTTAGTTTTTGATAATGCTAAATACTTTTCATCGATTAAATTGACTGCATTTGCTCATGATAAAGGGATAAAATTACATTATTCTGCTAACTACTATCCGCAAGGGAATGGCCTAGCTGAATCCTCTAATAAAAACCTCATTAGAATTATGAAGAAGACTGTAATAGAAAACCAGAGAAGTTGGCACTCAGCCTTACCCAACGCCCTGTGGGCTGACAGAGTCACCCCCAAGTCTGCAATAGGAGTGTCACCCTATACCCTTGTGTACAGTAAGGAAGCCATCCTGCCTCCCAATATCATGCTACCGTCTTCTATTTTAGCTCAGGAGTCTAGTGGGTCGGAGAATGAAGTTTTACAAGTAAGAATATATAATCTTCTAAAAGTAGAGGAGGCCAGATCCAAGGCTAGAGAATGTTTTAAGCAACAGCAGGAGGTAGTAAAAAGATGGTTTGACAAAAATAAAGCTGGAAAAAAGGACTTGGAAGTGGGAGACCTAGTTCTCAAGTGGGACCATCCCCATGATGAGAAGGGAAAGCATACTAAGTTCCAGCAATTGTCGGTAGGCCCGTTTCAAATCACAGCAAAACTTGGCCCTGCTACGTATAAGCTGCAAGATTTACAAGGTTGGGAGGAGAACTTGCCAATTAATGGTCTGGTTCTCAAGCCTTACTTTTCTTGAGTTTTCTTTGAGTTTTTCTGTCTTGTATATAAATAAGCTGTTTGGTTGTTTTCGAGTCATGCTCTCATTTGGTTTAACTTTGAGTTTGTTGATTTTCAATAAAGGGAACGAACTTGCGGTTGTCTGGAGGACATTAAGATCTTTTGGGAATAACAAATATGTTGAGTATCAGCCTATGTGTTGCTAATTGAACTTCTTCCAGTCTAGCTATTTTCTTGAATGTTTATGTGTGCATTGAAGTCCTGCTTAATCCCTATGAATAAAGCCGGATTCACAGAGTCCGGAATACTATGTTGTGGCTCCATCCACTTCACACTTAAAATGTTCTAAGGGGCGATAACAGAGGACCCATGGAAAAGATTAAGGTGAACAGTATGTTAAATACAAATGATCCCATGCCAAGAAGTAAATGCCACAAGGCGAATAAGAGTCGAAACTCCTATGAAAGCATCATACATCAAAACAAAGGATGAATCATAAGTACCACGTCGCCAAAGATCCTCTCCGTCCGTGAGCTAAAATTTTAAGCATACCGATCACAAAAAAGGGTAGTAAGAAAGGCACACAGGAAGACTCTCATGAAAAAGGACAAAGTCCGAAAGCACAAAAGTGCCAAAATGGCATGGGAATGCGGAGCAAACGAACATTTCTTTTCACCACCTGCTACAATCCTGTGGTGTCCGATGCTGTCAGCTACCTGAAGACAAAATTAATAATGAACTCATCTTTTGGCTTCAGCAGAGTGATCTGGACTTGAAGATCTTGTTTTCCACTTTTTCAAATTGGACTATCATCAATGATTAAAGGACACACTTCGGTAATTTGAGAAATCTGGATGGTTGGAAGAATTTAACAGATGCACTTGTTGGTAAGCATCCTGTCACTCAAAGAATAATCTCTCAGAGATCTAGGTTCACCAAGTAATCGCTAGTTGTTGCAGCTGCAACTGTTCTCCCCAAATTTATTAAAATTTTGGGCCCCCTCCCCCTGATTTAGCATTATTTGTTGATTTTGATTTCTTGAACCTTTTGAACATGCCTTCTTTTCGAGTGAATTTGAAGTTTGATTGTCAGTTTGTTTGAAATTTCCATGTTGGAATTTATGATGAGTCGCACCGCCTAAGTTCGTGGTTTGAACCAAGTTTGTTTACGCTGTGGGTCGCCGTTATGGAGAGATAACAGGTTTCTGTTCGTGGCTGATTTTTCAAAAGATGGTTTAAACACTTAGTTTCCTTTGGTTGGGTGTAAATTTATGTTAGATCGGAATCTATGAAGTTCCAGCCCCTCCACCGTTGCGGCTCTGCGATCGTTTATTCGTCCGAATTCCGAATGGCCCCGATGGCCGATACGTACTGACCCGCTCAGCCGTGTGTCCAAAACCTATTCTCGTCCGTCGTTGTGGCTGGGAAAGCCATTTAGCGTCCGATGTCAAAGCTGTTCGATTTCTGATTGACTTTTCCCGCCTTTCCGTCGCGTGCCTGAATGCCTCTACCTTTCCACCGTTGCAGCTGGAAAAGTGTTTCCACCCCCAAAATAGAAAACCGTCCGACTTCCGATTTAAAGCCCCTCTTGCCCATGTTTCACTTGTCCACAACTTATGCCTCGCCCGCTGTTGCGACTGGGAAAAACTTTTGGCCTTCGATCTTATTTCCTTTCGATTGCCAACTTTAATTTTTCCTGCCAGTGAGTTTCCTGTTGACCATCGTAGACTAGGTTTGTCAAACCCGCAGGTGGTGCGCCTTGCCTTTTCCTTGGGGAATATTCTTTTTTAATTGTTAATATTTGTTGTTTTGAATGATGCTTGTCGATTGATGGCAGGCGGTTTTGAGGAAAGTGGTCAATCTACCGGGGTGCAGAGAAAGATGGACCCGTTCTGCGTAGGTGTGACTGAAACCAGGGGAGTGGAGGACGGAATCCGGAGCTGTAAAGGCGCGAACCCAAAACTGATCAGTTACCGAGTGGCTCATGATTGCATACAGACAAGATATAGGAATGTAAAGCGTTTGAGAAATGGAAAGGCCATGCGTCTGGGGGAAAACGAAACGCTCTGTAATTGTAGTTTAAATATTTGAAAGTGGAACTGAGTAAAGGGATTTTTCCCTGGAAAATTTTGTAAATGTTTGCTTGTAAGAGGAACTACTTCGTTTTGCAAAGGAAACTGCAGTTTTCCCTGTTGGAGAGAGTGAAAAGTGGAATGTGTCAATGCGACTCAATGAATAATGTTGAAGAGGAACCATTTCATTTTTAGCTGTGTTTCATTTACTGTAAGAGTATTTAATTTCCTGAACCTATGTTCTGGTTGAATGTTCTTCAGTATCTTTTGGGATATTTTCCACTGTGAGTAATAAATGTTGTTTATAAAATAATTGGCTATCTGGTTATTTAAATATCTGTAGGTGTTCATGTGTTTGAAAGAAGTATCAGCTATCTGTAACTCTTCATAGTGCATGTGCGAAATGTATTACTCACCCAAAATGATAACCTTGCTCCCTAGGGATAGATTAGATAGTTAGTTTATTTCTTATTGTATGTGATTTGGTTGCTTGCAAGTCTAAGACGAGAGGTAAGAACCTGTGCATCACATTGTGACAACTCCTTGCATTCTGATCATCTTGCATTTAGTTAGGCACTTCCATTTCATTTCTAAGTAAAAATACAAAAACTCGGTGGACCGGGCCGCAATCGTAAAACCTTTGTTTTGTTTCTTGACCTACGGTAGCCGGACCGCAAACCGGACGGATTCCCTATACCAAACAGTCAGTAGGCTAGTTGAGAACGTTGATTGGGGAGAATCCCTTACTGTTACTGCCTGCGAATTTACAGGCCTCAACACCTCCACAACTCTGCGAGCTTATGATGGCCATCCCACTAAAGCGAAAGGAATCCTCCCCCACATCCCCATCACATTAGCTGGGAAGAAAGTTTTGATTGACATAGAGGTTGTCAATGCTTAATTGGACACTAAACTTCTCCTCAGAAGAAGTTATATGTACGACATGAGAGTCGTAGCATCAACTGTCTTCCGTCTCATGATGTTCCCCCACGAAGGGAAAATCGTGACGGTTGACCAACTGACTTATCACGATCTGCAAGGGCTAACAGAACCTACCAATGTTATCCCTATGATCAACACCATTGATTTGCAAGGGCTAACTGCACCTACCAATGTTATCCCTACGGTCAACACCATGGTTGAAAACATACCAACCTCCCTATTGTTGAATGTGGGCCCTGGGTTGTTTGTCGATACCACCATGATGACTTCTTTCCCCTTAGTATAACCATCGACACCAAATAGGACTGAGGATTTTTGCATGCTCTCATCTAGCACAACGGCACCCAAACAACAACTGCAGCCGTAGCCCCAACTGCAACCAGAACACCATCCGTAGCCACAACATCAACAGCAGACACAACATCATCCACAGCCACAGCATTACACACAGCCACAACCACAACCTCATCACCACATACAACCATTAGGTAGTTATCTGGGCTCCTCTCCAGTCAACACAATTCCCTTCCTCTTTCCCTCGCCCGGTGTCATGAGCAAGGCAGTAATTGCCACCTTAAACTTACCCAAACTCACATTGGGAATTCATGTGTGTTATCTTGATCCACTAGCTCAACCACCAATGCCCCAGGTAGTCTTAACCCCCCTGCAACCCATTGCAGTCGAGTCTCACCCTCCACCCGGCCCGTAAAAACCAACCACCGCACTCGCATCCGCACCGCCCCACCCAAAAAGGGCCAGGGGAAAGAATGCAAAAACTACCACTGAACCTCAACAAATCCTGCCTTGCGTCGTCTGTGTAGTACAAGCTCATAAGTCAGAACTGCCCTGATATTCCTATGATCCACACGTGTTTGGATGCCATGGATACAACTGAAAAACTCCCCATGGTTGAACTTCCAAGCGCGCCAATAGTGAGAAACAAGTCATTGAGAACAAACCATGCTTGCACCCTTTGTGGATTGTATGGACACTATTCTTACCATTTCCAAGACTTGCCCAAGTTCCAAATGGCTTTAGCTAACCTTTGACAACATTCCCTTGAATTTGAGGTCACTCTGATCAAAGAAGTTCGTCCCCCACCTCCTTCTTCAGACACCATGTCCATTTACATGATGTCTAGTTCTATAGACCCTCTTGTCTCCACCATCACCAACGGTCCATCAGACCCGTCTCTTCCATTGTTTCTGCAATCGCAGCTCCATCCGCAGCTCCATCCGCAGCTGCAAACTCAACCTCAGTTACTAGGGAAATAGTGGGGTTCATTCTTGATCAACATGATCATTTTCCTTTTTCTTTTCCTTTTCCTTTTCCTTCCATCCGGGATCGTGAGTAATTCTTTCTTGGCAACCCGCAATCTACAGTATTTCACACTGGGAGTTCCTATGTGGTACCTTAAACTGCCTATGCTACCTCTGAGGCCCCAGGATGTGTTGAATCATGTCCATCCAATTGAGATGATGTTGCACCTACCTCCAGGTCCATCAAAGACTCCTCCCATCTCTAGGCCCGCCCCTCTTCCTCCAACAAATACTAGGGACAAGGCCACCAAAAGCACAACCAATACCATTTACATGATCACTAGCACCAGTCACCCTTTTGTCTCATCAGCTGTATCACGACACCACTTACGCAATGACGGAGAGATATGTAAGATCGCCTTTGGATTTACCCCATTCCATTTAAACCATAGTGTGGAATCGGTCCTTCCCATAAAAGACCAGATTCCGTCATCTTGCCTTGCCAATGACCTTCATCTCGGCAAGGGGGCATACCTCTTCGCCGACTCAGATGGTCGACTCTTGAAGAAGCCGTGCAACAGGATCCACCTCAAGAGAGTCTATGCTTGATATAACCACTACGAGTCCCTTATAGCGTATTTTTTTCCCTCTTTTGTTTTGGAATTTTTTTACCACAAATCAAAAACCCCCATTTGGGGGTAGCACCATCAACTGCTAAATCAGAGTCACCTGGAGCTTGTTCGAGACACCTCTCACACCTTTGGGCTCAAATTTCGTCCTCTATCTCCTTATGAGACCATCATCTCATGTTTAACAAGCAAATTTTGGTACCACTCCTCGGAAGTTACATCAGTTTACGAGCCACATCATGGTGATGCAAGTGTCTGTGGACCTATACTTGCATCACACTTGCCTACCACTACTCATGCGGGTTCTCAGGCCACCGCTCGGAAGGAACATCATTTTTATTTTTATTTTTACATATAAGCTGTCTATTCCATACACCGCACTTTATGCGGGTCCCCAGGCCACTGCCCGGAGGACGGATCATTTTGTTTACATACATTTGGCATTTAACTACCTCTATAATTTCACTCACATCACATGTAGTCAAGTCTGTCCACCACAATTCACACACAACTCTCCTGACCTCTGTTTGAGAGCCACTTCAATTTGCATGCCTCTGCCGCACCGACTCACATGCCTTTGCTGCGATCTATCCTGTGCATATATTGGTATGTTTAAGATCCACTTGCTCCGTCCATACTCTATGGATTACATTTGGACCACTGTCCACTGTCCCGACATGGGGCACCACCTGTGCCACCACAATCGGTTGACCATAGTAGAGTTTCTTTTAAGCTCTTTTCTGACTCCTAAAAGAATGAAAAGATTGCCGAGTGCAACTGCTTCCTTTCCCGCTCGTTAAAGTATAGGATAGGGCGTCTACATCGTCTCATTTATCTCCTTTTGAAGACTATGTAGACCATCAAAGGAAAATGACCACCTTGGCATATTCAAGCCAGGATCATTCCCGTCTGCATAATTTTATGCTTTCTCAAGTAGAGGGGCCAAACTTTATGAAAAATATCACCATGGATTGTCGTTAAGATCTTTTCCATCCTTCTCATCAAGAAAATATTACCAAGCAAACTTGGTTTTGTTCATGCTCGTAAAAGTATTTGAATGATCGTCCAGTCAGTATAGGTTTAACCTTTTCTGGCCTGATTGGACTACCAATGGTAAAGAAGTATCTCATCCCCTATATGATGGGTGAGCTCTTCTATGTATACTTTTATCCTTTTTCGGGCACATGATACTAAAAGTGAAAGCACCATTGAGCACCATTGAGCATTTACTTTCTCGGGCTCACCAAAAATCCATGAGATTGTACCACAACGGTGTCTCTAGACACCACCCCATAGAAAATAGTTTGGCAACATTCCCACTTTGGGTCGCCTTTGTTTAGAGTACTCTGCAATGTGTCTTCCTTGGATCCCATAAATATCAAAAGTGTCTACCTCCCGCAAGTATTTCCCATCTGTAGTGACATTCTTGGTATTACAGCTATGATCCCATTCCCGTGAGTCAGTTTCATTTGCTTCTTGGTTAGCCCTACCGCCATACTCTGAATAAAGGAAGTTTGAGTCTACTACACTCCCTCTTCTCCTGTTCAACTCCTCCCCCCCCCCCCCCCCTACCCCCCGATTTAGTGGGTCATTCCACAGATTGTCCCACATCTTTTGGTTATCTCCCTCGCGCTTTTGGTCAAGGAAACACCATTGCCTTGACCAGGGGCAGGTCTGCCTCTGCCAAAGAGAACACAAATATTCTAGAGGATAGACCTAGAGGTCCCTGTATCTTGCTTTCATTAACCTCATTGATGAGTTCCTTGGACCACTTGAGAGGAATCCTTAGTGCCTCTCGGGATGGTTGTTTCTCACATGCTCGACTCTAGTTACATCATCGCACCATTGATATTCGTACAAGGTATTGGTTCATGCAGTATTTGGTCGAATACCCCAGATATCACCTGAATCTACCACAGTGATGAGTCTATTCGAGGGACCTAAACAGGTTATGTCCCTTATGATTTTCGGGTTGGATTGGAGACAGTGTTCAAAATCCCCAGCAGTGCTTCTGTATAGATTGATGATTGATGCATCATACTTGTACCACAAAGACTCTGACTCTCAATCAGTAAGTCCATATAACTATGTACCGTTCTAGATCTAGCAGGATATCAGTCATGAAGATATAGCATTCCATGAGAATGACATGGGTCCAATGTAGCATTTCTTCATATCAGTATTGTATTCAACCTCTCATTGAGGAAAACACTATGTATCATCAGTTGTATATGATCGACTCTTATAGAGCATAGATAACATTATTATTTTGACATTTTTACAAGCATGGGAATGCCCGCCTCATCCATATACATGTCACACATTATTTGTATCTCACCCATTGATGGGAACCATATTAATACAAAAGCCAAAATCCACCATGCCCTAGCCCAGGAAGCACCACCTCTCTGCAGAATCCTATCATGTTCGTCGGCCATACAATGAGATCCTACCCTCACACATCAGGGGGCAATTTGTTAACCCAAACAATCCCTCATTCAACTCTACATGGCCTACACCACCCAAGGACACCCATGCATGACCCTCATTCGACCCCATTTGACCCCCACAACCTCAAGAAGGCTTAAAAACATGAAAAGGGCTTTAAAACCCCTAAAAAGAGCCTAAATAGCTCTCATAGGGGCTAAGCCTCCAAAAAGGGGATAAAACCCCTCAAAGGAGCCTAAAACCTTAAAAGGAGCTAAAGATTGAGCGAAAAGGGATAAAAGCCCCAAAAAGGGGCTAAAGCCCTGACCATGGGATTAGTCCCCTAAAAAAGCTATAAATAGAAGGGTGGGGGTCACTCTTAGAATATTCCTTCCTTGCATCTGTTATGCTGCCCGAGTGAGTGCCTTGAGACTATTTTTCCTCTCAATCCATTCACTCTCCCTCTCATCCATCCTCCCATTGAGCCATAGCTCCCCCATTCTCAAGAGAGGTGCTTCTTCAAGCTAGGGCATGGTGGCCCATCTGCACCCATTTAAGGTATAATGTATGTTTTGTTTTGTTTACTTAGTTTTTTCTAACCTATCTTTTCTTGTAGTTTTCATGGCCTAACATGTTCTTGCAGGTCTCCACTATTTGTTTGCAGGTTTTCTAACAAGTTGTATGCAGGGTATTTGATCTAAACCCATAACCTTGTGTGCAGAGGGGTTTCCATTTCTTTCTTTTCTATTCTTTATTTCCTTTATGTTTCTTTTTTCTTGCATCACCACCAGGAACCCTACCCTTCCGTCCTATAGACGGAAGGTAGCCATTCCCGCCCTATAGTAAGGGAGAAATCCCTGCTACACCGCCTTTAGGCTTTCTCTTTATTTATCAGAGTTCTCCATCTCTATATATCTGGGAGGTGATCAAACTTAGAAGAAAGAGTAGATGGACCATATGTATGTGCAGTCTCACCAAGCTAGTCACTCCCTTTTTCCAGTTTACAGTGGATATTGAAGGAATGAAGCACCATGCAGATACCACTACTAGAGAAGTAAAGGATGTCAGGTTGGAGAGATAGTGCACACCCTCCTGCTCCCTTGGGAGATGTACCGTTTGCATATGGCCATAAATATTTACTGTACCTATTTGTTATTGTGAGGGGATGACTGTTGGATATTTAGTACCTCAGAAATTTTGTGGCAGAGTGCCATTTATTTCAACAGCAAGCAAAGATGACCTAGATGCACATAGAGAAGGCATGCATGAAAGGTGTGCAGGTTAGTTTCCCTGCATGGAAATCCTCCCCCTTTAGCATTTCCGTAGAAAAGTAATGAGGGCAGGAGAATATATGGAGAGAGAGAGACAGAGAGAGAGGGTTCATGCATACACCATCCTAAGTATAGTTCCAGTTTAGATGCCTTCTATATTTAGCAGTTGAGTTCTACTTTTGGTTTTGCTTTAGTTAGAATGTGTGCATTAAGATTCTAATTTAAGTTTGCATGCATTAGCTAGGTAAGGCGCGTGCATCCTAGCTCAGTTTAGTGAAGTGCATGTAGTCTAACAGTTAAAGGAATATATCTCGAGGAGGATGCATGCTTGTATGCCTCAGATCATCTTTAGTTGAGGCACTGTTGTGCATGTTTGCAGATTCATTGTACCTACACTTATCAATCTATAAAAGTAAAGATGGAGGTATTGGTTAATTTTTTTTCAGTTTTGAAAATAGGAAGTAGTGGGTGAAAGATAAACTTTAAAGCTTTTAGTAATTGATGTTTTCAGATCAATAAACAATGATGTGATTTGAGTTTCAGATCTATGTGCCTCATGCTACTTTCTTTAGCGTGATGTGTTTCAATTTATATTAAAAATTAAATTGCACTTTTGATAGACTTTAATTTTCTATTTTCCTATGTAGGTAGGTTAGAAATCAACCTAGGACTGTTACAGTGTGTTGAGGAATTAACAATGACTGCCATCCGTGGTAGAACAGTTAGTTACCCATCACGAGACTATACTCTTCGATATCAAATGTTAGGAGAGCTCCAACCGGTTGCGTCCAGTCTCTTCCTAGAGTTACCTAGTCGGGCCCTACCAGTCCGGGGCTGCAATGAACATAAATTACATTTCTTTAATTGGTGTATGGTTGCATCTATCAATATAAAAGAGTTTTTTAGGTAGCTAGTATATAAAGAGAGCCTTAACTACTACCTATGATTCATTCTTGTATCATTCAATTTATTAAATATATTTTCCAGCGTTTGGACACTACATTTATGCACTATTTTATCCCTTCTTTGTGAATGCTCAGTCAATGCACTGTTTAGGTGATCGTTATTGTTGTCATAGTGAGATTGAACCTCTATCCTATGGCCAATTATTCTATGCCACTAGCAGTAAAACTTATTGGCCAGTCATCAAAAATTGCATTGGCTAGTAGCCAATCTTTAATTCACCTTTTTACACATCTTGTTCTGCCCAAAGCAGTTACTGTGCTCTGCATAATCTGCACATTCTGCATATCGTTCCTCACACTTTGTTTCCATTACAAGAAAACAAAATAAAAAAAAATAAAGATGGGTTGTCAAAAAACATTGGAAGCATATCGCAAGTCACTTCTAGAGGATGAACCATTACAGACTGAGCATAAAAACTATAATCCTTAAGGTGTTTGCAATGCATCATATCCTCTTTGTGGACTCACGAAGAAAAATATAAAGATGTTCAATAGGAAGGAATTACTATGGCTCAGATCTAGAATACGCGTCAAATTGTTAAACCCTTAATGTTGATGGGTCAAATAAGTTTTGACCCTGCTCCCCTCAGAGTCAAACAAAATTGAAGGGAATCACTACAGAAATCGTGCTTCCATAGCCATAACCATAACTGGACATATGTTTGCAGAGTGAAGACCAGAGTGTAACTATTATTTGTTCTGCAAATAATTCTGTTACAATTAGATAAGCTGTCAATCCTACCTTGAATTCCTCTTGTCATGGGTATGATTGTGCCATTGCATGTGTGAATGTACTTGTCAAATATGCCTTCTCATGGAGAAATATCATCTTTGTTATTCCTTTACAGAGTCCAGTCATAGCATTTGATAGATAAGGGGTGGTGTGGGATAACTTGATAAAGGACATTAATAAAATTATTTTATCTTATCTTATCATCCTGATGCCTATTTGGCATGATTCTAGGAGAAATATGGCTATGAAGATTAGAGCAGGCAGAATTTGTAATCTCAACCATATAAAAATTCAAATCTTATAGTGTAGTGGGGTCTCTAAATCGATAATTCTTGAAGCTGATGATAAAGGTTTAACTGTTTCTCTGTAGAATTAGTATATCTTTCAATTATATAACATTTTACATTGAATTTGAGCTGTCCAAAAAGGCCATATCTTGCAATTTTTTTAGTTTCTTCCTAGCCTACTAAAATGATAGTGCTATTTCCGAACTTCTTTTTTAGCATTTTCAAGTCTTTCGGTTTTGCCGCTCCAAATGTCATAAGAATTTCAAAATGAAACGTAACCCTCGAAAGGTGGAGTGGACTAAAGCATACAGAAATCTACATGGAAAATAACTTACCAAGATATCTTTTGTGTGCCCATGACACATTTTGACATATTTTTCCATGTTGTGCCACAATTTTCATCCAAACTTGCAATACAGATGATTACTTATTTGGTTCTATCTCTTTGCACTTAGATAGTTTCCAGAACAAACTTTGAGATTAGTCAATTTTTGCAACAATCGTGATTTTTTTAACAATTTTGAATAATGCAAGAAAAACCATTGCAAAAAAATTATCAGTTAATACCGTTGCTTTGAAACAAATAGGACACAATGTTCGAGTTTGAGAGAAGAAGAAACAAGCCTGAGAGATATCATAGAAATGTTCAAAATACTTTGAAGGCCATCAAGAAAATTGAGGAAGTTCGTGTTAGCAGGGAGGCTAAATTATGGGAGAACAGGTTTATCTCATTCTCTTCAACTTTCCTTGTAAAAGAGTCAAGGGATAATGACTGAAAATTAGCTAATTGGTTATCTTCTAATTGTTGTTGCTTATAGCACCCATGTGTCCAAATATAGTAGAACCAGCATACAACATTTATCTATTCTCAAATCTTACCTTCATTGTGGTGATTTTTTTTCCTGTCTTTATTACTTTACCCATGGTGCACTTCTGGAGTGCCCTTGGTTCTGATAATTCTTAGTGTCATTCTAGTTGTGACTATATCTAAGGTAGGTTGGCGAAAGATAAACTTACAAACATGATTGAATGTTTCACACTAATACAATAAACTTACAATCATCCCACCCCACCAGAGTTGTTGTTTGTTTCCCCAACAATGTTCACCAGCTAGCACTTGTTGAAGTGCATGAAGCCTCTATTTCTCAAAATATCATATTTTGTGCTCATACTGCTACAATGCATCCTTCCTTTCCCAATTGTTTTCCTCTTCAGGTTTGTCCTTGCTTACAAAATATTCCTTCCTTCATTTTTTCCAAAGTCAGTTGCCCTGTGTGCAAGTATCTTATCCACCTCCAACTCTACCCTGTCTATAATCATCACAGGGGAATGGGTTAGTGCAACACTCTCAGGATCACCTTAGTCAATTCTACTTGGATTCAACTGACTAAAGTGGAAAACTAGATGATGTGTCTCATGCACTCTAGTAAATCCAATCATAAAGTGACATTACCGATCTTCTCAAGTACCTTAAATGCCCCCTTGAAATGTCACAACAAAGTGTAGGTCATGTTACTAAACTGTTTATCCCCAAATTAAGTAAGACCGTGTCACCCACTTAGAATTTCACCTCCCAACGGTCACAATATGCCAAATGCTTCATCCTCTCAACTGTATTTGTCAATTGAACACGATCCATTTCCAACCTATCCTACCATATGTGCAATATGAACTAGTTGGAAGACTGTTGAAAGTAGCTCCCTGTAACATCAGTTTAGATAAGTGTATTCCTTCTCCTGAAATCTTTTGTTGCTATGAATTTAATTCGATATGGTTATCATTATGCCCAACCTTGTTTGAATTACATAGATGGAGTATAGATTAGTTGTGTTGTTTGTTTATTTTTTTCATGGGCTAATCCAAATCAAGGGATATGCATGGAGTGCTATCCAACTGTGTGTTTGAAAAAAAATGATTTGTTGGAAATGGTGGGATCAAGCCTTTGTACAACTCTGTTTATTAATTGTTTTGATATTTTTGTTTAAGAAGAGATTTGATCATTTCGATTGGAACCTAGATTGTAAGTATTCAATGAATTCTTGAATGTTTGGTAAAATCTATTTGAATTGTTATACAATGCCAAGTCCCTTGAACTAGTTGTTGATTCCATTTGGGCATTTTGATTTTGAAGAGGAATAAGGTAATTGTTGTCAGCTTCAATTCAGATTTTGGTTATGTACAAGAATTGAGAATTTTCTGCCTTATAATAGCATTTCAATTAGTAAAATATGAGATAATTGATTGTAGTTTTGCATTAGTAAACCAATTGGTAATGGAACATAATAAGTGTTTGTTGTATGACTTTGAAAATTTGATTTGATTTGTACAAAAGAATATGATAATTGTTATTGCATTACTTTGGAAAATTGTTTCATAACAAGTTTTGGGTTCATATTAGGCCAGGAATATTCCATTGTTTTGATCCTTCATATGGTAGGTTTGAGGTTGATAGTTGTCTTTATCCTTTCTTCTTTGTTAATTTCTGTTCTTCAGATAATGCTTTTTAATATGCATCTCTAGATGTATCATGATGGGAATCTGTCCTAATCTTTTGCCTTAAATTTGGTTTTATGTTTCATTACAAATAGCCATGTTTCTGTATTTTAGGGAGGTAAAAATCCAGGTTTTCTGGCAACTGTATGGGTCAACATTCATGGTCTAAATGATCCCCCTCTAGGAGCAGCAAAACCCACTTACACTATTAGGAACATTTGTTAGCTTCTCGAGGTTCTACCCCTTTATTAATAATACATGTTTTGCCATCATATTATATGTTTGTATTCATTTTTTTTCACCGATTATCTATCCATGATTGAACTGTACGGAAAATTTGGCTCTGTTTGCAGCAGCAGGGAAACTTTCTTGCTATTTTGTTAAATCTTATACTTCTCAATTGAAATTCTTTTGACAACATCTAGGAAAGAACCTTTGGAAAGGAAATAAAATCAGATCGCAAGTATGAAATTGAAACAACTTACAACTACTATCAATATTTATGTTTGTTTTTTTTTCTATATGTTGTATAACATTTTGGAATGTCAAATCAACATCTATGTTGTATTTCACCCAGTGTTGTTGTATGAAGATAAATTTGGGCGTATGTTGATGATTTTCCACTATGTTTCGGATGCATAGGTGTTCTTGGTATAGTTATGTTGTGTTTTAGATATATTATGCACAAAACGTAACAATGAGTTCATATATTAGAAAGTTAAAAGAGGTGATGTCTCTGGCCAAAAATAAAGTAGAACAAATCCAGATCTCTTTTAAGTATTGCAAGCCACTACTAACCAACTAAAAGAAGCAAACTATACTCTGGCCATTTCATTGTCAATGACAAAAAACATAATATACAAACTACATCTTTCAGACTGCAATTGATTGCAAAGTTTGCTAAGGAACATGACACTTAGGAGCTATGGTGAGTGATATGTAACATTGTAGTAATAATAGATTATTAGATACCATGTGAAGTAAAAGATGAGTGTCATTTTAGTTTTTAACTTTTAATCTCTCTGAGGCAAGTAAGGTAAAATGATTTCCCCTTTCCTTGGTAATCTTGTGTTTCTGGTATCGTGTCCATGGTCAGTTAAATGAAATTTCTTCTATAGATAGGATAGTTTTTGTCTTGTGCTCTCATGCATTTATTTAATATGTATATACAATAGCTTTGAGTTTCACGGGCTGTTGTTTTGAAGATTCTTAGAGAATTTCCCATAGAGATCAGCACATGTAAGTTTATCATTCAGTTCCTAGGTATCTAATATGAAATTTGTAAAAGATAATAGTGGTGATTCCACATTAAATATAAAAATATTAAGTAACTCACATGCTAGAGTTAAAAAATTTCAGTAAAGTATCAATCTTGCATTTTTCCTAGTCGAGACTATCAATATTTTTGACTTATTGCATAATTTGTTATATAGCAGAATCATAGCCCACCCAAAATGCAGGGATGTCTGTAAAGCATTTTGTTATGGAAAAACTTGACTCAGCCTGTCTGTTTCTCAACTCCTTAGGGGTTCTATGCTTCAGGTAGGTATCTTTGTTCTGTATTTCATTTGAAATTTTAGTGAGTTTATTGATAAAGCTTCTAATAAATTCAAATACAATTTTAGTGTTGAAAAAAATGTGTTAGGCATTTGAAGTGGCATTCCAAAGAATCAAGAATACTTTTTCATGGATAAGAATCCATGTGGTTTGAATTAAAATCAATTTGAATAATTTGAGAATTTGGAAACAAAAATGGGAAAAAGAGTAGATAGGCTTGGATAGATTAAAAATAAGACCTGATGCTTTAGAGCATAAAATGCAGCGTGTACTAGCTGCAAATCCAATGGTGTGCAGATTTCCCACCTTGTTGGATAAAGTGCCCACCTTAGGATGTGCATCCAATGTAGGTTGAGTAATTTCCTCTCTGATGCTACTAGCGACATATCTTAATTTGTGCAATGACAAATCAAGCAATAGAAAGGTTGGGTTTCTACATTCAATCCTAGAAAATTGTTCAACTAGAAGCTAGCTATTAGCATCTTCCAAAAACATTGCCAAGATGCAAATATAATGAGTCATCATTGTCTAATTTAATAATAGGAAAGTCAATATTTGAAAGTTGTTGAAATATGAATTGATCTTCTAAGATTGCATTTTGTTGAAGGTGAAAATTATTCTTACTTGGCGTTGCACGGTGCAGTTTCAAAAGCAGTACCTGTGATGGCATCAATCAACGTGTAGAATAATAGATCCTACTATAAGAACCTAATAGTAGTCAACCCAATTTCAACTCCATCCAGTCTAGAGTTTGCAAGTACAAAAATTACAACATGATGTTTTAAGTCTATAAAACATTTCTAAGGACAAAACTTGCAACATACACCCAATGTTTTAAGTCTATATCTTAACTTTATTGGAAAAGAATGAGTATTATACTTTTCTGGATGCATTGTCCACTATTTATTAATTTTTTTTCCAAGCCAACAAGTTGGGATTCCAACCAGATATGGACATAAATGGATATGTCAGATAGAGAAAATTGTACATAGCTCTTGGGAATTAGTTTATCATAAATATTAGTTACTGGTAAGTTGTAATAGTAATAATTATGTAGTTTGTAGATTGATATCTATCATAAATTTGTTTGAATATTATCATTGTCAAGAAATAAAAACTTCTTAAAGGGTGCTATCTCAATGGTAGAGCGCCTGCCTAATTATAGGCAAGAGGTTAGTGGTTTGATTCCTCCGTGCCCGATCATAAATTTGTGACTACAAAAACGACTAAATTCACATATATATGACTATTAGTAGCTAATTTCCCGTATCTTAGTCTTATTTAGCTTAGTCATTAATATGTTATCATCTAGTAGTTTATTTAGTCATATATATGGTCATTAATTGTTGCAATCGGTGACTAAATCAATGTCTAAATCCTTGTCTAAATCAATGACTAAATCATGAGTGATCAATGACTACATCATTGACTATAAATGAATAAATCATTGACTATAAATGACTAAATTAATGACTAATAAGTCAAGCTATTAATGACTAAGTGAAATATGACTAGCTATAAGATAGTGGAAATTAGCTACTATTAGTCACCGACTCAAAAATAGTCGTTTATAGCTTGATTTTAGTCATTAATTTCTCATTTTGTACTAGTGTATATAGCACTTCAAAAGGGTAATGGAGGGTCGAATCTGAGCATTCTCAAGGCATTTGGAAGGCCAAGAGTCAAGTTATTCGGACTCACATGAGAGAAACTCCAAAAATATTTGGACTTATGCACACATCCTGATGTACACGTGTTTGAGGTCAAATGTCACGTGTACACGCGAGTATGGGATTAAAAGTTGCGTACAACAATAAACATGGTTTTTTAAGGGATTCTCTTGGAACATCAAAGGATAATAAAGGTCCATGGGCTCTAAAGAGTCTACAGAGGGATAGGAAAGGCCATAAATATGTGATCAACCATGTGTGGTAAAATCAACTATGATAGGTGCCCCCTAATGTATGAGGTCAGAGGGGTAACATGATGGCCGAAATACTTTATAAAATCCATACTAGAAGTGGAGAAATGAAGACCTAGGTGGAATAACCAACCACTCATCAGTACAATACAATAATCAATCTCTGCACATGACTGCAAATACAAATAGTAGTACCAGATAGATAAGAGTACAATGGCCTTGCATAGGAATGATATGCAAAATGTGAGATGTGTGGTCATTCAATCTAGCATTATTATCTTAGGATATTTTAACTGAGAGAATAAAAAGCACATCACTAAAACATAAGCACAACACAAGAGACAAGAGACACAAAGAATTTTCCTCAGGGAAACCATAAAGGAGAAAACCCCACAACTTCCTCAGAGATAGAACCAACACCAAAGGTAAAACTAGAAAACAATAAGATGATCTCCTAACAGCAGCAGTCTCTCTCTCTCTCACTAAGAGAGATTCTCCTCTCTCACTCATTCACCCCAATGAGTGAGTGTGTTTGTATGAGTATGATAAATAGAGAGGCTCTCACTCTCTATTTATATTCTTTCGTTCACTTGGAACCCACTCCAACATGTCGGCCTCACTTAACAATTACTTACTAGAGATGACATCTCTAGGAGTGTCTAATAACCCTACTGCCCCACCACTTGTGGGGACTTTGCATCCTCCAACCAATAGGAGGGTAACACAACGGTGGGGACTATTTACCCAACTTAAAATGACTCACCTAGGCTCGACTTCACTAGGATGGTCTAATAACCTAAGGGCCCCACAACTGTGGGGACTTTAACCCTTAACCAATAGGAGGGTTACCCACAATGACTTTCTCTCGACATAATTTATCAGCACAAGTATTCTTCTCTGTATCATCTGGATCATCATTGAGTTCCCATCATCTTCATCTTCAATTCATATTCATCTTCAAGTCTTCTTCATCTCGATCTGGATCATCACCACTTAATCTAGATCATCACTGGATCTGGATCATCATCATTGGATCTAGATCATCACTCGACCTAGATCATCACTGGACATCATCACTGGATCTGGATCATCACTCAATATGGATCATCATTGGACATCATCATTGGATCTGGATCATCACTGCTGGATCATCTTCACTGGATATGGATCATCACTCGATCTGGATCATCACAGGTGCTATCTCATGATTCTTCTTGTCACAGGAAGTTCTACAGAGCCAACCCTTTTTCATGCTAGTTGTAGGCCTAGCCATCATGTAGGCCTTCTTTAGCGCTTATATCTGACCTACTCATCAGAATGGCCTGCCCAACACTTACATCTGACCTACTCGTCAGAAAGGCACGCCCAACACTCACATTTGATCATGTAGGAGCCTACAATCACATCAAAAAGGCCCAACACTCACATTCACCAGCATGATAGGACATCACTATCATCTGTGAAAAGGCTTCTGCACTTACATCTGATCTACTCGTCAGAAACGCACAATAATCACATCCATCCAGGTGGGAACACATCCTGCACACAATGATGGATGAGTTCCGTACTCCCATCTAGGCGGGAACACATCCTGCTCACAATGATGGAAGATTTCCACACTTTCATCCATGCTGGAACCACATCTTTCTCACAATGATGGAAGATCTTTGTTCTTCCACCCAGGCCGAAACCACATCTTGCTCACAATGATGAAAGACTCTCATCCAGGCTGGAACACATCCTACTCACAATGATGAAAGATTTATGCACTTACATTCATCCAGGCGGGAACACATCCTACTTACAATGATGAGAAGGCTCTGCACTTACATCCATCTAGGCGGGAACACATCCTGCTCACAATGATCAAAAGGATCTACACTTACATCCATCCAGGCGGGAACACATCCTACTCACAATGATGGAATGGATCAGCCCTTATATCTGACCTACTTGTTATAATGGCTATGGATCTCAGCACTCATATCTGACATGGAAGGAACCTATCCTCTCACCATGACAGAATGGCTTAGCCCTTATATCTGACCATGGAAGGAACCAATCCTCTCACCATGTCAGAATATCTATGGATCTCAGCACTCATATCTGACATGGAAGGAACCAATCCTCTCACCATGACAGAATGGCTCAGCCCTTATATCTGACCATGGAAGGAACCAATCCTCTCACCATGACAGAATGGCTCAGCCCTTATATCTGACCATGGAAGGAACCAATCCTCTCACCATGTCAGAATGGCTATGGGTCTCATAACTTTCTCTTGGAGGAAACCTTGATCTATAGAACACCAAGCTTCTCCCTAAAGTACTTGAACTTCAACCTATCCAATGGATTCGTCAATACATCAACCATTAGAGGAAATTTCAATTCAAAATGGGTCTTTTAACTTGTATTCAAATTCCATGTCATTATGTGTTAGCCAATGAAATTGCTTTAAATTTGAAATACCGTATAGGTCTTAAACACTTTTTTAATATAAATTTGGGGATAGGTATCATAAAAAAACTACTTTTTTTGTTTGTATTTTTGACATATCTCCCCGTGTTTTTACTCAAATTTCGATCGGGAGAGCTCGTTGGATGCAGAATTAAATTCCACATCCAACGAGCTCTACCGATCGAAATTTGAGTAAAAACACAGAGAGATATGTCAAAAATACAAACTAAAAAGTAGTTTTTTTCTTTTCTTCCTCCAAAATTAATAAATATTATTTTATTATTTTAACTATTATTTTATTAGTTCATTTTAGGAGGCCCATTTTGAGTTGAAATTTCCTCTAATGTATCTGTTCCTCCATCGCAAGATACTGGAGCTTCACTACTCCCCTTTACACCATATCCATGATATAGTGATACTTGATCTTGATATCCTTCGACTTGTCATGGAACACTGTATTGACAACTTCACGCAACTCTTGTTGTCACAATGTATACAAGTAGCATCCAACTGGAGATCAAATATATCAGACAATAGCTTTCTCAGCCATACTGCCTCACAACTAGCTAAATAAGCTCCGACATACTCTGCTTCAGCTATACTCAGTGCCACATAGGATTGCTTCCTGCTAAAGCAAGAGATCACACTTGATCCCATACTCAACTATACCCTTCAAGTACCTCATTACATGCTTTGCAACCATCAGGTGAACATGTCTTAATGTGTTCATAGCAAAGCAAATATCTGGTCTCGTATTCATCAGGTACATCAAGGAACCAATCATTTGATGATACATTGTAGCATCAACCGTCTCTAATGAAGCAACACTCAATAGCTTCAAGTTCGATGCCATAGGTGTGGTCATGCAATCCATCATCGTGAACCTCTTCAGGATATCTACTACATACTTCCCTTATCCACACCACCATGCCTAGAAAATAGTGCATTGACACATAGCAGGAACATCACTGGTCTTTCGCCTAAAACCTTGAAGAAAAGGTTGGAATCTGGTTTACTCTCGGTAAATCCTAGAGTCATTAGTAATATATTTGTCCTGTCGTACCATGTCGAACCTCATGATCTTCTGCAGTCACTCCCTCTGAAGCGAAGCATCATACTCCCTCTGTCTTCCATACTCTATGCATTGAAACATTCTGTACCAGAGTGACAAGTAGCTTTCTATGTATCCATTTAGGATCATTGGATACCAAGATCCTCTGTCTTGAACTTTTTCAAAAGTTCTTCTCGTACCCATCTGAGATCTTGTCATCCTCTATAGAAATTCATCTTCAACCTTGTAGAAAAGGTTCAAGTCTTCATCAAGCTGGCTGTAAATGTCTCTTTGAATTTTATGCCTTCTTTTCGTGAGAGGCCTCGTGCTATGAATCTTGCCTTGTATGATGTTTTCATCTACTGCATGATGGAACTACTATTGGAGACATTTACCATCATACTCACTCTTTCGGTCAAATTGGCCTAGTTAAACCACTATCCTAAGTTTAATTGACATCAGTGGAGCATTAATTACCATCATCCCATTCACTCCCACGCCTACCTACAGTCAAGGAGGCTAACTCGAGCACTCCAGGGGTGATCTGTGTGACATTAATGCACCTAATTGCTAACTGGTTGTTACTTTCAGTTCAACAAGTCAGTTACAGTCAGTTAAGGTGCCTCCATTCATTAAATATATTATTTAATGATTATTTTATTATTATTTAATGAACTGGAGTTAACAAGGCGCCTTCACCAACTTCTGATGGTCAGTTCAGCTTCAGTTAACCTCATCAGGGTTCATTGGAGTCATGCAGTACTAGCACTTGATGGTTGGTTTCTATGACATGTGTTTGATCTCCTTCAGTTGAGATTAAGTCATTTATTGCACTCCAACTTCAGTTAGGGATTGGTGAGTCAATTAGGGTTTTTTTCAAGTGGTTAACTGAGTGAGATTGCATGGCAAAGAGTCAGTTAATCTAGACTCACTCATTGAATTCGAATTGTCTCCTTAGGTATTTGAATTCTTCATGGAGTTAAGCCATTGCTCATGCATGGGAATTGTAACCCTTTATTGTTTATAAAATATACAGAGAGAAAACCTATTCTGGTTCCAATTATTGCTAATTCATGAGTATTTGTTAATTATTCTTTGATGATTTTGATTCCTAGTTCCTAGATCATGTGCAAGAATTAATATGGTATCAGAGCTTACGGAGGGATGAAGAACAATCTCTCAAGAACAAGCTTTTGACAGATTTCTCCATGAGAAGTGAGCAATAGCTCAAAATTCTAGTACTGCACCAGAAGCCAAGGCTTACCACTCAATATCCCAAGTAAAGAACTTGTTGATCAAGCTTGCTTGATTGACTATGCTTGGTGTGATGAAAGCCTACAATGTGCAGGCTGTCCGACCTTATTTTGTCTTTTCTGTTTTGATTTTCAGGTTTCTACAGGTGAAGCATTCACTACAGCATATCGAGATGGCCTCCTCAGTACCTCTGTTGACTCCATACAATTTCCACACATGGAAACTCAAAATGGAGCATCAACTGTATTCCAAAGGACTCTTTAGAGTCGCCATGGACACTGAAGTTTAGCCTGGATCCGTCGTAGAAAAATCAAGATTCTTGAACAAGAAGGCGGAAGCCTTCGGTTTCTTGTGCCTCTCTATTTCGGATGACCTTCTCTTCCATCTTACGGATCTGAAGACACCGAAACAAATATGGGACAAATTGGAATCTCTTTATGGGAAACATGATGACATGAGAGTTTATCAACTCGAAAATGAACTCATGTCTCTCCAACCTTCCAATTTCGAGACTCTGAATGATTTCTTTACAAAGTTCAAGCATACTGTTTTTCTCTTGAAGCAATGCAAAGTGGAGAAGGAAGATGATCAGCTCATCCTAGCCATCCTCTCCAAACTCGGGGTTGATTATTCAGTTTTTGTTTCTATATTCCGTGCGGGGAAGCTCACAACTTCCGGATGGAAGATGCCTACACTCGATGCCTTCATTGAGTCCCTAACTAGTGAACATGACAAGCTTGTCCAGATGGGGATCATCCGATATTCCCGTGACCAAGCCCTCCATGTCACGGGGCCCAAAGATGTGAAGGGTAAAGGAAAGCAGTAGAAAAATCAGAAAACTAAATTTGATACTCCAAATCCTAGACTTGAAAATCAGCAGCATGATGAATCTTCCGGTTCAAGGAAGAACAAAGGAAAAGGGCACAATGGGAAAGAAAAAGTCAGGTGTTCTTACTGCGGGAATGGTTTTCACCCTAAACATGTTTGTGTGAAGAAAAATATTGATGAAGCAACCTCTCTCCTTGAGAGGAATCACATCAATATTCCGGAGAGCTTTCAGAGGAGAGATCACCAAGACCGGGAACCACAGCATGAGAAAGGTCATGCCCTCATGGAAAGCACTTCGAAGTCCAAATCACTGCTGATTGAAAGTGGAGCTTTGAATCACATGATAGCTGAAAAAGACTCCTTTTCATCCTTGGATACCAGCAAATCCATTCCCATCCACTTGGGAGATGACTCCACCATCATTACCAAAGGACAATGTACTGTAGATCTAGAAAATGGTTTTTTTTCTAATGTTTTGTATGTACCATCTCTAGCAGCAAATCTCCTTAGTGTCTATCAAATGACACATACAGGAATGCCTAAGAGGGTCTCTTTCAGCCCAAATGACATGGATATAACAGAAACTGCATCCGGGAAACTCATTGCAAAAGGCCATGTAAATCATCATGCAAAAGCCTATGAGTTCTCTCACTTTGTTGCGGATGCAAAGCCCACCGCTTTGCTAACTCATGGAAATGAGGTTAGTAGGTTGTGGCATGATAGGTTTGTCCATATTAATTTCAAATATTTGCAGCAATTACAGAAAAACGCCATGGTTGAAGGCCTCCCGGTCATCAAGGCAACCACGAGAGTCTGCAAGGGCTGTGTGATTGGAAAGCACCCTGAGCACAAGTTCGATCGGGGGAAGGCAAACCGAGCTACAAGCATATTGGTGCTGATACATTCTGATATTAGTGGTCCAATTCCTATCAAATCCATGAATTGATCAAGGTACCTCCTTACCTTTATTGATGATTTTTCAAGATATACATGGGTTTTCTTTCTCAAAAAGAAATCAGAGGTATGTGAAAAATTTTCTGAATTGAAGGCTTTGATCGAAAATGCCTCTGGGCTTAAGATCAAAATATTGAGATTTGATAATGGAGGGGAGTATGTTAGTAATGAGTTTCTGTACATTTTCTCCCAAAGTGGTATTCAGGTCCAACATTCAATACCCTACACTCCCCAGCATAACGGAGTAGCGGAAAGGAAGAACCGGTCTCTCAAAGAGATGACCACCTGTATGTTGGAGTCAAAGAAGCTTGCTACAAATTTGTGGGTTGAAGCCATGCATGCTGTAGCATACATTCAGAATAGGGTTCTACATTCATCATCGAAAGGAAAGACTCCTTTCGAAGCATACTTTGGACACAAGCCAGATGTGTCGAACCTACGGGTGTTTGGAACCACTGCATGGGCCCGGATTCCGCTTGATAAAAGAAGGGCTTTGCAACCGTAGAGCATAGAATGTCTGTTTATTGGATATCCTAATGAGTCTAAAGGATTCAAGCTATTGGATATCAAGACCAAACATATCATCATCGAGAGAAGTGTCAAGTTCGATGAGCCTCTTCAGGAGGTGGAACTAGTGGAGGAGAAAACTGCTGAAATTCCTTCCTATTCCACTGAATATTTGGATGATGAAATTGGGGGTGATGACTCTGATTTGGATCCTCTGATTTCTGATATCAGTGTGCAGAAAACATAAGATACTGAATCAGAACCTGAAGTGCAAACTCATCTTCCTAAATGGGCCCGACAGACACTCTCCTCCGCAAGAGACAACATTGGAAATCCGGATGATCTAAGGAGAACACGGTCTGATTTCCAAAGAGAAGGTATTGCACTCTCTTGTTCTGATATTTTGCTGTTATAAACTTGCTATTTGATAATAAGTTCAGATCCAAAATTCTACTACCATGCTCGGAAGGATCCGAGATGGCAAGTTTCCATGGATAAAGAGATGAATTCTCTTCAGAAAAACACTACTTGGGAGCTAGTTTCTCTTCCTCCGGGAAGGAAATTGGTTCAATGCAAGTGGGTGTTTCAGACAAAGGTTGCTGCTGATGGAAGCACCTACAAATATAAGGCAAGGCTGTTAGCAAAATTTTTCTCTCAGGTCCAAGGAGTGGACTACCATGAGACCTTTGCACCGGTTGCAAAAATGGACTCCATCCACCTTGTTTTGGCTATTTCCGCATCCAAGCACTGGGAGGTGCATCACATGGATGTTAAGTCAGCCTTTCTGCATGAATATATTCATGAGGAGATATACATGAAGCATCCTGAGGGATACATCACTGATCCATCTTTGGTTTTCAAGCTAAAGAAGTCACTATACGGGTTAAAACAGGCCCCAAGAGAGTGGTATTCCAAGATGGATGCTTTCCTTCTCTCGCAAAACTTTTAGAGATGTAGATCAGATCCAAATGTGTATTTATAGAAGCATGATGGTCATATTATTATTATTGTTTTATATGCTGATGACTTACTGATCACAGGTAGCACAATTGCCTCCATTTCAGCCATCAAAACTGCTCTCCACAATGCCTTTGAAATGAGTGATTTGGGGCTTCTAAGACAATTTTTGGGGCTCGAAATTGAGCAAAATTATGATGGTATTATGGTCACTCAGTCAAAATACAATTCAGAACTGTTATTCAAGTTTAACATGGCAGAATGTAGGCCTGCACCATTCCCTTTCCTTTCAGGGATCAGCCTTGAAGAAGGAAAAAGCACACCTCCCATGGATTGCACTATCTATCGACAGCTGATTGGTAGCTTGTTGTACTTGACACATTCTAGGCCTGATATTTGTTATGCCATGAATGCTGTATCAAGATACATGTAGCAGCCTCATGATCTTCATTGGAAGGAAGCCAAGAGGATCCTCCCGTACATTTAGGGAACCAGGACCTACGGCATTCACTATGCTGCAGACTCCGAGCTAGAGCTGGTTGGATACACAGATTCCGATTGGGCGGTTGATTCTATTGATCGGAAGTCAACTTCCAAATATGTATTCATGTTTGGTGGTGGCCCTATTTGCTGGTCAAGAAAAAAGCAGGCTGCCATAGCACTATCTTCAGCAGAGGCCGAGTATCGAGGAGCGGTGAATGCTTGCATCCAAGCAGTTTGGTGGCAAGGCATTCTTTCAGAATTTGATCTTGGTAGTACTTTGTCCACTGTCCTCTTTTGTGACAACCAGAGTGCTATTAAGATATCCATGGATCCAATTACCAGGCAGAGGACCAAACATGTAGAGATTCACATGCACTACATCAGGGAGCTAGTGCATGATAGGACCATCATTCTGCAATATTGCTCGATTGATGAGCAAGTTGCAGACATATTCACCAAGACCTTTTCAGAAAATAATTTCACTTACCTCCGTTCACTGTTGGGGGTGAGTTCATCAGGGTGATCCACACTACTTTCAGTGTTCAGCTTGAGGGGGGGTTTTTTCCCACTGGGTTTTCCCTCTTTTCCTCACTTAGTTTGTTTTAAGCATTGTTTCAGTTGCTTTATTGTACAGGGTGACCTATGGCCTTAGTTTCCAGGGCCCTAGCATTTTATGCATCTATGTTTTCTAACTCTTCCTGATTATAGCTTAAGGGGGGGTGTTCGAGACATTTACCATCATACTCACTCTTTCGGTCAAATGGGCCTAGTTAAATCACTATCCTAAGTTTAATTGACATCAATGGAGCATTAATTACCATCATCCCAGTCACTCCCACGCCTACCTACAGTCAAGGAGGCTAACTTAGCCTTCTCCTACAGTCAAGGAGGCTAACTCGAGCACTCCAGGGGTGATCTGTGTGACATTAATGCACCTAATTGCTAACTGGTTGTTACTTTCAGTTCAACAAGTCAGTTACAGTCAGTTAAGGCGCCTCCATTCATTAAATATATTATTTAATGATTATTTTATTATTATTTAATGAACTGGAGTTAACAAGGCGCCTTCACCAACTTCTGATGGTCAGTTCAGCTTCAGTTAACCTCATCAGGGTTCATTGGAGTAATGCAGTACTAGCACTTGATGGTTGGTTTCTATGACATGTGTTTGATCTCCTTCAGTTGAGATTAAGTCATTTATTGCACTCCAACTTCAGTTAGGGATTGGTGAGTCAATTAGGTTTTTGTCAAGTGGTTAACTGAGTGAGATTGCATGGCAAAGAGCCAGTTAAGCTAGACTCACTCATTGAATTCAAATTGTCTCCTTAGGTATTCGAATTCTTCATGGAGTTAAGCCATTGCTCATGCATGGGAATTGTAACCCTTTATTGTTTATAAAATATACAGAGAGAAAACCTATTCTGGTTCCAATTATTGCTAATTCATGAGTATTTGTTAATTATTATTTGATGATTTTGATTCCTAGTTCCTAGATCATGTGCAAGAATTAATAACTACAAACTTTCCTTCACGTATCAATACTGAATCCTAGACATCATTCTTCTTGAATTGGTCTTATTTTTCTTCTTGGTTACTTCTTCATAGCTTGGAGGTTCTGCATCAATGATGTTGCTGCATTCGTCATATTATTCTTCATCTTGAACTGTCGTCACTTGTTCTTCGGAACAAGTCTCTTCCTTCTTTGCTTGTAGGCGATTATGTATGCGACCTTTCCTACAAGTCAAATGCAGTTGTACGGTTAGAAACATTTCATAAGGTATATTCACAATGAAAAATTATTATGCATAAATATATGATCATGCAACTACTTTATCCAATATAACATCCATCCATAACTCATGGAAACTTTCAAGATGCCTTCCATCTCTACCAGGACAACATTGAGATTGTGCACTAATCCAATATGTCAGCAAAGAGGTTTCATTCTAGATAAGTAGCAATGGAGAGTTGTATAGCACCATGAGCTACTTACCCATCACATGCATATTAATAGTATACTTTAATTAATGCAAACATCCTATCATGCATAATACATCAATTGAATATAAACAAATGTATAACAAAACAATATCATGAAATGTCATTTGAATACTTATCTTTATTTGTTTCGTGGGTAGACTCCTTCTTGAGCCTTCAGCTTCATCGTCTTCTTCATTCATAATAGCATCATTTCTTATCCAAAAGCTAAGATGGATAAGAGGTTCTTCAAGAGTTCAGATCTTCATATTCCTCATTGCTTGAGGGATTTTCTTTGGATGGTAAGAGCTTGGTATTTAGTTGCTCCCACCTTCTCTTCTCGAGCTTCTTCTTCTTGTGTGTTCTCTTCCCAGAGACTATTGAAATTAATCACTTCCTTTTCACACACATTCCTTGAATGAATTAATCCCATGATCCTAGGAGGCCATTCAAGGTGACTATCACCACTTTTGCATTCTTCACTTCTTCTTTTATGGCTTCAAGTTGTTCTTTGATTTGAGAGACACTTGTAAAGTATGACTGCATGGTCTCTGCATTCTGAATCTTCACATTCTTCAACTAGTTTCTTAAGGTCATCTTCTGATGTATGTTCTTCCCTTCAAATAGCTTGGTCAAGGAGTCAAACATCTTCGGTTTCTTTAGGGAAGACAATTTTAGTACAAGTTGATTCGTGACTGAATCAACAATGATCTTCTTGGACTTGACCAAGTTCTTCTTGTGTAAGGCTTCTAGCCTCATCTCCTTCTAGAACTGGAACCTCTCTACTCATGCAGGTGTCCAATTCATTTTCTTTAGAGAGATCATACACTTCCATGTTTGGAAGTTGTCAACTTCACCAAGCTTATCATTAAGTTGATGTGATAGATCACTTTGAAATGAGAACCTCAAATGGAAATAGCAAAAGATTAGATCTTACCATTTTGAGGTGTCCGTCCTGGTTCCGGAGCTGGCATATTTAGGGTTTGTCACAGAAACCCTAATTTTAAAAACTTGGAATATTTCAGATCTGATTGGATATAAATATATATCTCTTCAAATGGAGCTGTCCAATGTACTTCTTTTCTAAAAAAAAATGGAGGGAAACTCCCGAAACAGGAAGCCCTAATTTTCCAATTTCTTCTGCAGAAATGTAGGACGTGGACATACAATCAACTCCACCCAAATCAAATATAATTTTTACCTTCCAAAAGGATAGGAAGTGGACATACATGGCCAAAGAACGAGATTTCCTCATATTCGATCATGTTTGCTATTTATTTGTGGCAATCAATTAGCATGGGGAATGATATTCTCGATTTCCTTAAGGATAGATCAAATCCTTTTAGCGATCCAATTTGTATTGTATTTTATGGTTTATAAATTTATAGCTTGCGATGGTGTAAAGAGGCCATGGGAACAATGTAAATCAAGCCGAGAGAGTGGCCATGTCCATCGTGGCCATATAATGTAATTTGAGCTCGATTAATGAAATTTGTTTTTGTGTCTCTTGTAAAGGTCTGTGTGTTTTGATTGAGTGTGTTAATCAGGGATTCGTTCATGTGATTGAATGCATGAGGATGTGAGTGAGGAGAGATTAAGATGCTAAATAGTTTGGATATGATTTGTGTCTATATGTAAGCCTGCATGTGAAGTTCATGAATGCATCTGATATTGTGAGTAAGGTGAAATTGAATTTCACGTTCTTCACCATCGATCACAGAATGGATCGATGTTGATCCGTTAAAAGGATGATATCATGGAGGTTTGAGAATACTGCAACCATATGGAGGAAGGATCGTTGAAGGACCACAAAGAATTGATGTAGCCATTGTGTGGACGCAAAGGAGGACCATAAAAAGAAATCAATGTGCTTGAGTGAGCATGGAGAGACATGTTTAGAGAAGTTCGTTGTTGGTCTTTTGTTGTGTGTGTCATATATGTACAAGACCACAAGGCTTAGTGGAGTTCACTAGTCTCTTCCATTCCATTTTTCTTGGAATTTTCTTAATTTATAGGGCGTGCGGTGCCTTATCACATTTTCATGGAGACGAAGAAGGCAAAGACTTGGTGTCACAGAATTGCGTACAATTCCTTTTTTCATGAAGGATGACAACCTTGACGATTCCTTTCAATCTTTCATGATGGTGGAAAAGAGTGGAGCTGCTACAAACAATGAATCTATGACTTTAGTTTGTTTCTAGCTATACCAGGATGTAAAATAGGGAATTATATTTTTGAACATCCCCAGAAAAAGGCATCAATGAGGCCAAATAATTCTGTAACTTTATCAACTACTAGAAATTCCGCTTTAGATGCAGCAAAAGCCTCTTGTGCAAGACGTTGTCAAGTCTTTTTTCTGTTCTGATCACAGTTCCCAAGTTGGAGTTGTAAATTATGCATCTTATAGCTTTGTAGCGTCAAAGAGTGTTGTAAACCCCAAAAATTCTTTAGTGCTCAAGGGAAAAAAATAAGTGATTTAAACCAAAAGAAAGTGTGCAGAAACAAAGTTTTATTTGGAGTTAATATAGAGTGGCTTTTTTGTTGCTGCCATGGACACCTTAAGTCCATATTGTGCCCCCATAACTGACAGGTTCAAGAATTCAATGAACCCCTCGACCAATCTTGATCAAATATGAAATTGAAATATGCTTGAGAAACAATGGTGATAGTGGAAGTAGGCACAATGTAAGTAGGGACGATGAGTTTGTAAATTAGAATAACGATAAACAAAATTTTAGACTTCAAAACCACTTAAGTTCCACACTTTCAACTTTTATAATTACATTTCCAAAATCCAATAAGCATTTGATTAACCAAAATTCCAAATCCACTTTCATAATCACATTTCCAAATTCCAATAACCATTTTATTTTAATCAAAGTTCTAAATACAGATCCCATAATCTAATCACATAGCTACATTAATTATAAACTAGTACAAAAAATGATTAATCAATTCAAATTCGGATTTATGATCATTGAGTGCACAGTTAAATTCTAGATCATGTGATTGCATTCTCTATTAATACATTACTTATTCACCTTACTAGTTGGGATTTAAGAAGGAATAGTTATCAAGCTAGGCTAATTGTTTGAAGCATGGTGTCCATTGATAAACACAACCATAATTAATGCATTTATTTGATACTAGGATAATTACCACTATAGATTGCCAATTAATGATTTATTTGCTACTAGGATACCGACCTACTAGAGGTGATTGTCAATTAATGCTTGGTAGTTAGGGTTGCACTGATTATTGGTTAGGGTTGCACTGATTATTGGTTATAATATTGTGGAAAAGAGTGGAAAGCTATAGACTCATAGCTTTTATGGATGAAAATTGTCAATATAATACAAATTCTCCATGAAAGTTAACGTGGGTGAAACAACGATCAAATCACCTTATTTTGAGAAGTTTTCTCATTCAAATCCCTTCATTTTAGACAAATTATCTAACATAAAATTGCAACATAGATCTATATACTAAAAGAGTGTGTAACTCTAAGTTCCACAGGTCACACACAACTGTTGTCATATTTTGGCAACATTGTTGTACCGTTCGCCTCCTTTAATATATTGATATATAGTCTCATTCAATCATGCTCCAAGCGTCGAGACTCTTGAACTAGCCATAATTGATGAAATCATGAGCCCATGGTAGTAGCGCAACCACATTACATTATTGCACATGTCCCATTAAACAAGTGATCATTGTTGGATACAAAAAACTAGACATAGCTTTGCAAAACATGGGTTTTGAGGATTTAAACCCTAAAATAAGACAAGGTTGTGGAGTAGCATTTTGAATACAATATCATGATGGCCTTTTGCCTACAATAATGAAGAAAATTCCCATATACAAATCCAAGAAAAGGGATGCTTTTATGAAAGGAAGGGTAGTCACGAAAATGCAACCATACTATGATCTTAGGAAATCATAATTTAAGTCTTCTTCCCAAATGCATCTACACTAAAAAAAAGTATTTAAGTATTAGATCATATCAATCATGTTATCAATAATAGCCTACATATTCCAAATTTATACTAATGTAATAGTTACTATGAGATCTAAACCATAGAACAATCTTAATAAATTTTATAACATCAAACAACCCATTTCAAAGTCACATTGTAACAAAAAAAATCAATTATTGTAGTTTTGAAACAAATTCATAACCATTAAAAATGTTATTTCCATTTTTTTTATAAATAAAATTATTATGTCTACATGCATTTCGATATTATCTGATATTTTGGACTTCCTTGAACGGAACAACAAGGTTAATTTGAGAGTAACAAGTGTACAACTAGGATTCATTTCATGGTCGTCATATCTTGAATGAACCAACAAGATTAATTCGAGAGTAACAAGTGTAAAACCACGATTCATTTCATGGTCATCATATCTTGTTATGCTTAAATGCATCTTGTTTAAGATATAAATAAGCTAAGTTGACATTTAAGTTAAGGGGATATCATTTATTGCTTTTTTTCATATTATTTTTTTTAATAAATAATATTTGTTTTATATTTATATTGATTAGTTTAATGTTTATGTTATATTATAAATGGATAACTATAACAATCTAGTAATTAGTTTAATGTCTAAGTAGTTGGATGAGCTTACTAGTATTCACCAACCACTTTACTTGTGCATGTGGGGTAAAAACATGAATATGTGTGTTTGTTTTTGTTGTTTTATGAGAAAACAATGTTTTCTTTTTCACTACAATTTTTTTTTATTGTTAACCATTCAAAATTTTCATAGTTTTTTTTACAATGAAAAGGTACATAGATTGTACTATTGCATCTTTTAATTTTCATAAATGTTTCATTGTCATAAATGTTTTGAGTTTCATCACATAATTTTACCAAAATTTTATAACTAGCACATGGTAGTTATAAAGACATCAATCTTGGGCCAAGAGTCCATTTATATCTTAGTCTTGTTAATTGAACTAGCTTTTACTATTGATTTTTTTAGAGGGTTAAGTTTGTTGTACAATTGTATCCATGTATGAATTTAGATCTAAGTAAACCATATTTGGGTTCATATTTGTGTGATGGATGTGTTCAGAGTTGAGTATTAAACAACTAGATGGAAGAAGCTACATGTAACAAGGAAATAACTTTTAAACATAGTTTTAAATGATTTAAAGTATCATATCTATTTAAATTTTGATAAATAATGCTGATGAAATATGTGGTAGACTGCATTGTGTTTTTGTTGTTGTCTAATTGTCAATTCTCAACCATCCAAACATTTGAGCAGCTAAAATTGGAGTAACCCTTCAATTACAAAAAGTTGCAAAATAGTGATCAATTTCATTATTAAAGAGCTTAATGCAATTAATTTTTTTTTAATACATGTCAAAAATTGTTTCGCCGTGGGTCTTGAAGGGCATTAAAAGCTTCAAATTTGATATAACACTTCAATAAAAAAGAATTCAATTTCAAATAAAACAAAACAGAGGACACTTCAATAAATTAAAAGTTTTCACTTTCAAATTATCTTTAATTACTGATATTCTATTTGTAGAAACTACGAATGATTTATTTAAGTGTGATAGTGATACATCGTAAAATAAAACCCTCTATGAACGATTTATGTGAACAAAACATAGGACACTTCAATAAAATAAAATTTTTCACCTTCAAAATATCTTTAATTACTTAATATGATATTCCATTTTAAAAAACTACGAATGATTTATTTAAGTGTTTTAGTGATACATCGTACAATAAAACCCTCGATGAACGATTTATGTGTCACAGCTGTGATACATGTAAAATAAAACCTCGTATACATAATCGAGATATGAACCTGGCTCTATATTATACTCGTTTTAAACGTTAGGTCAATATTCTGTCATGATCCTCCTTCCTTTGACTTAAGATTCTCCTATGTAGAGCGAACCAGACGATATCATACGCGCTTTTGAATCCTTTATATATCCGCCTTCAATCCCCAGACACACTTCATTCAGTTCTATCAAGCAATTACCTCACTATTTTTCTCACTCACCAGTTGCAAAGAGCTTTCACATCTCCAAATATGCAGAACGACCCCGAGGAACAGCTAGTCCACAAGCGCCCCCAATTTAAGGGAATCCGAAGGCGGGAATCCGAAGGCGAAAATGGGGAAGCTGGGGATCCAAAATCCGTATACCCAAAACCAGGGCGAAGATATGGCTTGGCTCCTACAAAACTCCAGAGCAAGCTGCCCGTGTTTACGACGCCGCAGTGTATTGCCTGAGAGGCCCCAACGCCAAATTCAACTTCCCCAATTTTGTACCCTCCATTCCGGGGACGTTTTCTCTTTCTCCCCACCAAATTCAGGTCGCCGCCGCTAGGTATGTCCAGGACGAATTCCCTTCGACTTTGGCCTCTCCTCACAATAACAATAATAATAAGAGTATGAAGGCGAAGGAGCCCTCTCCGCATTCTCGCAATAACAATAATAATAACGCGAGGAAGAGGGAGGAGATTTCCCTTGCCTTCGTGTCCCGGTCTTCCTCTTTTGTTTCAAATACAGTGCTGTCCAGCGACAGCGATCAAATTTTGGAGGAGCGGCGTTTCTGGGAGTCTATGTTTGACATCAGTGGGCGCCTCAATTTTCAGAATTTTCGGTCGATTGACAAAATTTCTGCGTTGGACTTCATTCCGACATGGCAGGAGGAGAAGCAGCAGGATGAATACATCTCTCTTGATTTGTGGAACTTCTGAGTTCATCTAAATGAGCCACAAATACCTTCCAACGACTGACCTACGCAATTTACTCGGTATCTTTTACAAATATCTTCCAACGCCTGCCTACGCAATTTTCTTGGAATCTTTTCGCTTTTCAGTGAGGGAGGGAGTTTCAGTTGTCAATCGTACCATCGCATCAATTTTGTTTTATTCACAAGTTGCAGAGTATATCCATTATATGATATCTTTATCGCCTCTGCAAGAGATCTCCAATATTATTGCTATGTTTTCTTTTATACCAACTGCATCGGCATCGTCATTAAGATTAAGATCGTTGACATGTGAGTACAATTACTGCAACAAATTTCACAGGCAAAAGCCCCACGGTAAGAGCAAATTAGCAATAGCGACATCGCCATTACCATCGTATACATATTCAATATAATTCCTACAACAAATTTCAGAAACAAAAGCCCACAGAGAGAGGAACCACGCTTCGACCAATTAATTGCAAACGCAATATACACAATAATCTCTTTAATTCCTACAACAAATTTCACAAACAAAAACCCACAGAGAGAGCAACCATGCTTCAACCGATTAATTGCAAACGCAATATACACAATAACCTCTTATATATATATACAATAACAGTGAATAGAATGTGCAGATACTTCTAGTGGATCACTATTTATTGGTTAACAATATTCAACATGTAGCAGAGTAATAAATGTTGTGGCCGTTGCAAACAGGTTAAGATTCAAAGGCTCACAGTACAGCTGCGCCAACATTTATTACTTTGCTGCATGTAAAATATTTTTTGCTCTATTTATTGGTCATTTACAACTGAAAAGACTTTAAATTAATTTATTTTACAAAAATATTAAGTCTATAGGAAGGTAAACTAAAAATTAAAAATAATTAAATATTTTTGGAATGTGCAGATCAGGCCTGGAATTTCAAATTTCCAGTGCCTGTCATTTAAAAATTTGGTGACGTTTTCGAGTTTTTGGTGACTGTCATTTTACGTCCTAGGCAATTTGGTGCCTGTCAAATTTCTTTATGCTTATCAAATATTTTTTTAGGTTATACTTAAGTGTGATTTGATGTAAAATCCACAGGATGTTGCTGTTTTATGTCGAGTTTTCAAATAACAGGGAATGATGTTCTCTGCCAACTATAATAAAAGATATGGATCGACTAAAACGAACACACAAATATCTTATCGTAATATTTTTGCATATGCCTTCAAAATGCTTATAACTGAATAAAATCAGAATTTTTTTCACAGATGGACTCTTATGAACTTAGATGCCGTCCAATCCTGTCAACAACTTGAAACAGAAATGAATACTTTACTAAAACAACAACCAGTGAGCTTTAATTTTGATTATGATAAACTAGGGCATGAAATTGGCTCTAGTCCTTAACGTCATCCTTTCAAAGCAGACTGGCATTCATACATTCATACATTCAAGATTTCAAGACAAGATTTACCCGAAATGCTACAGAGATGAATCAACGAAATTTCCATGTGTTACCATAAATGATGAAGCTCACACTCAAATAGAAATGGGAAAGTCAATCCTATTGTGACTATATTTGTTTAAAGCAAGGTTTCTTCGTTTCGGGTACATTTACACCCGTCTTTATAAATTTGGGCACCATCAAACGAAAAAACAAACAAAGAAGCATGGAATTATAGAAACTAAACCATTACAAGCCATTTAGTTGAAGCAGAAAGACACTTAACCGAAATAACCTAGCGTTGAACTTATCAATAGCCATGAAATAGACTAGACAACTACCGAAATGACAACAGGATATTGGCAGATGGCAAGTTAATGGAGGAAAACACTGGAGCTGGAGAAATCGTAGAGTCTGCCGGTATTAGAGAAAATGATGACGCCCACCTCCGCATCGCATAAGACAGAAAGCTCCTGTGCCTTTTTCAGCAACCTTGATCGCCGTTTCGAGAACGTTACTTGGCTGTTGCTTTTTTCAGAGGAAAAAATACCAGTTTCTACTATCTCTGCTTCATCTACTAGTTGATTGTGTGCTTATTTCTATTCACAAGAGTTTCTACAAGGTGCATAGCATACATATTTAATATAAGAGAAACAAAATACACGCAAAAAACAAAAGTCATGTTAAATCGTGTAGCCAATCATCCCAGTTCCATAATGAAAGCGTTGGAGGCATATACCATAAAATGAGCAGAAGTTCTGGGATAAAACCTACAACTACACTAAAAATGTGTACAACCAGCAACAAGGCAACCTATAAGCGAGGGTGTTAGTCTATGATCTCTCTTAGATTGTACACATTTTTTAAGCCACGTAAGTATCAAAGGCATTTTAGTCTTGGTCAGTGGAGAAATGCTTTTGGCCTTTTTCATGTTATTTCATAGCATTTGTGGAAGTTAAATCAGTGTTTTAGACAATTTTTGGTTGCATCGTGGTGAGTCGTGACCTATTAGCTTCCAATGCAATATCTTCTTAAAAAACACACTAAAGTGCTTAAGGATTCCTCATCATTTGACTGCTACATTTGATATTGTTTTACTGACATCCACAATGGGATTAGAAAGCCTAACCCACTCTTCAAGAAGATAATGGACCCTAACCAAGACTTCTTTGGAAACATAAGGATTCAAGCCTTTTGGGACTCAACAACTTTATAACGATATCCTTCGTAACTGCCTTCAGTTATACCTGTAGCGAGAAAAGAACACATCTACGGAATCAAATACCATGATTTTTGAAGAATGGAAAAAACATGGTCATAGGTCTTCAGAAATTGTTCATCCATTTCGGTAGAAGAGATAATTACAGTGAGATCGGATCCCAAGCACAGTGATACGAGAGATCTATATTTCTATGACAAAAGGCCCAAATTCTTATGGGTAATATTTCCCAACATGTGACGATGTCCTGTAATCGGTATCCTTGGCAACCCTAGGGGAAAATTCTTGGCCCATCTGCTTTTTAAGGCAGTTAGTAGGAGACCAAAGATAGAACAATTCCAAATAACCCATTTGAAATATGCCATGGAAATTTGAACTGATCACCATGGGGGTTCTAATTTTTGGGCATATGAAATTCATCTACCAAACCCTAAAAAAACTATTTCAATAGGGTTCTTTTATTACGATATTTCAGTAAATTGCAAATTGCAAAGAAGTGAACCAAATAAGACGAAGTGAAAACCTTTAAGCCAACATTCGTTTGTTCAGTAACCCAAATGACGAGAGGCATTTTTCTTCAATGAGACCAAGCTATATAAATCTTCATAAAAAATTGTAAAAAAAAGACTTTGAGACCAAGCTCTCTGCAACAAACCTGGAACAGGTGAAACCCAATTGAGCCTTTGCAATTGCGATCCTCTGTTGCTTCACTTTTTTGTTACCTTGCGAGCATATTGATTTGGTTAAAGGGTTCAATAATTGAATGGACTCTTCTGTTGCTGCTTGACGGAAGGTGCAGACAGAGGGGAGTCGGGGACGGATGAAATAAAAACATACCCCCTTCAAAGCTGCGCACACCTATATCCCCTTTAAAAACATACCCAGGATAGAAATAACAGAAGGAAGGCCCCCATTTACCCACCAGACTCCATATTGACCTGCTGCTTCTAAAACAAGTCGCGACTCGCCATTGCCAATATGAAAAACTTCAGAGAATATGAAAAACTTCGGAGAATCAGACGTAAGTAAGCCTTTTGAAGTTTGAACTCGCCATAAAATATGAAATTCACTGCAGCCTTCAAGTCTTCAACCTCCGGAGGCTTCCCAATGCCCATTGCCCATTAATGCTGGGCAGTGAGAAATTAATTAATGCTGCAAGCCTGCAAATTGAAATAGTTTTTGGATTCGAGAATCGAATTTCGTAGGGGCCACAGGGCCACGGCCTACAGGCTATTACATTACCAAGCCAGCTCGCAAGTAATCGCTTGCATTGCCGTATGGCATTTTATGATCTGAAGTTGACGTATGGTATGGCACAGCAATAATTTGTTTTAATGTCTAGCCGTGCTGTAGCTTTTCCGACTCAAGAGAGCTGGTAGTCCCCAACATTTAATTCATAAGACGAAGCATTTCTTCTGAATAACTTCATTTCAAATTCAAATTTAGAGTCTATATATTTCAAAGTATTACTTGCTTTGCTGTTGAATGTGTATTATTTAAAAAAACTTAACTGAAAATATTACCGAAAATAAGTTTTGATCAGGGGCTAGGCCAGCTACCTCTATTCTTGTGCCTCCCCACCCCGTTGCACGAACGATCTAAAACAGAGCAGATGGTGAAAGTAACATTCTAGAATACAGCTGCGCGTGGTGTCGTCGTCTTCGAGTTGGCGCTATACGAGCAATCGCAGGCTACTAGGCAGCTAGGCTACTACCATAGATTTTGACGTGTGATTAATACGACTGGACGTCAGTTTGACGGTTCGAAAATTCTGGAGGACGTCAACATTGACGTGTTAAAAAAATTTGCACCCGTCAAATACGGGTAAGAATGAAAAAAACGTTCTGTGGAACGTCAAATTCCAGGCCTGGTGCAGATACTTCTAGTGGATGACTATTTATTGCTTAACAATATTCAACATGCACCAGAGTAATAAATGTTGTGGCCCCAGCAAACAGGTTAAGATCCAAAGGTTCACAGTACAGCTGCCCCATGATTTATTACTCTACTGCATGTAAAATATTTTTTTTATCTATTTATTGGTCATTTACAACTGAAAAGACTTTAAATTAATTTATTTTACAAAAATATTAAGTCCATATAAAGTTTATTACTTATATAATGATAAATTAAAAATTAAAAATAATTTATTTATTTTTAAGGATAACAACTATCCGTTCCACGGTTAATAAAGATGTGCTCGTCATAATCCTTTTGATAGTATTGGACGGAGTCCTCTTCCCGTTCGTTTAATGTAATAAACTTCATTACTAAGCTAATTTCTTTTAAATTTTTTAATTTTATTTATCAATGTTTTAAATTCAATTTATTTACTTATGTGAATATGTGGTTCACATCTTCAATTTTAATTCTAAATTGTAAGGAACATAACTTTCATAATAAAAAATTATAATCACTAAAACCAATTGATATTCCATAAAATTAAAATTAAATATGGAATATTAAAACTAATCTATTGATTTAAATAATGAATTAAATATATAATTTTAAATAAGAATTATGTTAACATAACTTTTTTTCATTTATGTTAATAATAACAAGTTTTTTATTATGATTTCAAGTAAAAAGGAGAATATATTAACCAACAAGTGCAAACACTAGATATGTAAATAGAAAGTCATGATTATAATGAAACAAATCTCACACTCAACCATTTGAGCTAGTCTACCTTGCTAAACAAATTTATTATACTAGCATAAATTTATCTTATTTTGTGATTTACGAAGCGGCAAATGAGATCAAATCTCTCCATAAATTTGATTAAACTTGTTATTTTTTATTTTCTATATATATAAAAGACACATGTCACCTCCACGATGAGCATGAAAAGAGTTACACATTTTCTACTAGGTTCTAGAATATATCTCTTTAATAGAAAACCAAAAAATTGTTTGAGCCACTCTAAAATAGATCCTAACAAGTTTTGGAAGCAATTCTAAGTCTTAAAACTAAAAAAATCAATACAAATCTCTCAAAAAAATATTTATAAATACAGACATCATTCAAACCTTTTCTATAAAACAATAAATCTTCTGTTTAAATGACATAGTTTAGAGTTAGATGGCTCCCCAAAAAAACTTAAAGACAACTAAGGTTACCAAAAAGAGATTTAAAAAATTGTACATATCTCTTGCAACTCCAATTCGTACTTTTTAAAGTGGGGATAAATTAATCCATCTAATTTTAAAACAATTTTGATTAACTTTTATTTTTATTAATCCATCTCTTATCTTTTTTTTATACATTCACATTCTATTTATTATTTTAATTATTTGCATGTTTATTTACATTTTAATTATTTCCATGTTTATTCACATTCTTTTGTTATTAAACTTTTCAAATTACTTGTTCACCCCCAAAAAATTAATCTTTAATTTTAAATATTATTATTTATTGTTTAACCTTTTGATTTTCATCTAACTAAAAAATTATCTTTTAATCTTTAATTTAATAATTTAAAAATTATTTGAAATTTTAAAATGTTTTCCCTCTACCACTCTATTATCATTTTTTTAACCTCCCCTTTTCATAATATTTATTATTTAGGGCTCACGCCTCCTAAATTACATTATATTAATCCTAGAAGACCTTTAATCATCCCTCCCAATAAAGTTTTTAATTTCAATTTCTTTATTTTTTATTTTATTTTGTTTTATTTTCATTATGTGAACTTTTTTGAATCTTAAGGGTCATTTGACAAGTAGCTTAGTTTTTAACTTTTTCCCCTTTATTAACTTTAATTTAATTTAAAAATTTTAATCAATTTTTACCCATTTTTTTCTTTGTTTCTTTGGTATAGCTCTCACACTTTTTTCCTTATTTTTGAAGGTCTATTTGGCATTACTTATATAAGCTCAACAATACTTTTTTTTTTCACAATGAGCAACTTCTTCATGTTGATTCCTTAAATATGGGTGGAGTGTCCACTAGTAATGTGCTTTACTAAACTCCATACATAGTGAAAATCCAAAATTGTTGAAGCTATGAACCACCTTGTTACACCTAGGACCATAGCTTAGGAGTGCTGTAATAATAAAACCAATTTTCTATGTTATTTTGTAGAAAAGAATTTGACACACTGCCCATAACTAACCTTTGGAATATATTAAAAGAACTAAAAGTCCCTTTCTAGTTGAGAGCTACTATGACCACGCTATGATAAGGTTATACATGAGAAGATTATTGTCGAGTTTACAGAATCTGAGTGTTGGTTAACGAAGATTAAATGTACAATGTAAGATTCAAGCAAGGTTGTCCCCTATCCCCTACATTTTTTTGGTATATACAATAACAAGCTAGAGGGTTGTTTGGAAGGCAAAGGTTGTGCCCACAAAAATATGGTTGGTATAATTATCCTCCTTCTTTATGCTGGTGATATTGTTCTTATGGAAAGGAATCCCTTTAATCTCAACTTGTTATGGAACAAAATCCCCAAAGGCGCATGAAAAGAGCACAAATAGAAACAATAGTCCACACCTTTATAATGAAGGAAAGAGATGAATATCTAGCCTCTTCGAGGGGGAAACCTACTTATGCAATGTACTAAAGAAACAAGAACAGACAAGACATGACACATGGAATGAAAGGTCTCCAATATATAGGATACTAAGAGGTACGATTCCAACTAATGGAGTAGGCCGACATAAATAATAGAATCATATTAATGAAAATTACAACTAACAGAACGAAGTCAAGATTAAGACTAATATAATGTGTCATACTATAGAGGGAAATGTTCCCAACATTTAGGGCTTAACATGCCCCTCCCCTTTAGATAAGTGTTTTCCTCAACGCTTGGTTAATTGTGGATTCTAAAGTATGAAGGACTCATCTTCCCATGTTGAATATGCAATCGGTAAGTTCTTCCACTTGATGAGGTACTCATTAATAACCTAATTTTGTAGTTGTTTGGTCCTTGTTTTACTGATTTGTTCAGGTTCCCAAATTGATTTTCCTTCTTCAAAACTCCTTTCATTGCAATGTTGACATGCTTGTCATTTCATCCTTTTTTTTACATAGCCATGTTTTCCTTCACTCTTTGGAGAACTTCTTGACGCTTCTCTATGCAATCTTCTACAACTTGAACTTTAGATTTCCCTTTAATGGAGAAATTGTTATAGATGGAGGTTGGTACCCATAAAGTGCCATAAATGGAGACATTTCTTATGATGTATGGAAATAAGTACATTGGACCACCATTCTACCAAAGAAAACCATTTTATCCACTATGTTTGTTTATCAACTGCAAAATAATGAAGGGGTGTGTGCAAGAAGTTGAGGGACCTTTTAGATGCAATGGTGGAGTGAAGTCAATCACTCTTAATAAATAAAAAGAAATCATCCCAAGCAATCCCGAACCTTCCAAGCCTAGTCCCAAGGCTGGCAATAGGCATGCCAACTAGGATAGAAGACAAATCGTGCCTCCGTTTTAGTGAACAAAATCACGCATGTGATTTCGTTCACTAAAACGGAGGTGCGATTTGGAAAGCCTGTTTTAAAAAAAAAATTGGTCGAGGCCATCTTTTTCTCATAACCGCGTCGCTATTGGATGAATGAGGAGCAAATCTCGACTGTGCAAACGCAATTTTGGGTGTGCAAAAGCCCTCCATCTCCACCTTTGGATAAACCTCCCCTTTCTAAGGTATTTTCCTTATTTCTTTTCATGTTTTTTTCTTTTTCTTCATCAATTTAATTGCCCTAGATTGAAAAATTAAACCATATTAAATTAAATTATGGCCAGTTGAAACAAAAACCCAATGAAATTACCCAATTGAAACAAAAACCCAATGCAATTTCCCAATTTAAACAAAAACCCAATGGAATTGGTCAATTGAAACAAAAACCTAATGGAATTGCCCAATGGAAACAAGAACCCCAATGTAATTGGCTAATTGAAACCAGATCCCCAATTTAGTGATAAAAATTAAATAATTTTGATTATTTAACAAAATTCATACCCAAAATTCCCATGCCCAATGGAAACCAAAACCCCAATTAACTCAAAAAACAAATGAATATATTGGCATTTTTTCCTTGTCATGTTTTATTTTTTTTTGACATTTTGTACACTCTAATGTTGAGTCTTTAAGTTGTGTATTTTATATAGTTGGTTGTGATATGATCCAAACCATCCCATTGTATCTATGATAACAATTATTGATGTAAGAATTGACAAGTGGACTCATCTAAAGGAATTACCTTGCCTTATAGAAATATAGTCACCCTCATTAACAATAGCTACCATAACCATTGAATATCACCCTCATCAAAATGATAATAATATTCATTATTAATAAATGGCTTAGAAATTGATTACCAACTTCATTCAACAATATCCGCTCTCATTAACAATAAATAGCTTATGAATAGACTAACACTCTAACAACGTGATCCATAACTAGAATAGAGACTAACTACTAGTCTCATCCATATTACAATTCCCCTCATTAACAATAATTAAAACATAAAATAACTACCAATGTCATTAATTATCCCTAACTACAACCCTTTTCATTTAAATATTAGTTTCCCAATTCAATTAACTAAAATTATTATTGAACAATAACCCTCTTTAATTAAAGATAGTAAAACTAACATCCTAATCCAAATGATATTCTCTCTAATGATATCTGTATTAAGAATAAGTGACATTCTCATCGTAATAAAGTTCACTAAATCACTATTTCCATATGCATATTCACAAGGATCCTTGTGAATCCATACCAAAATCCACAAATAAACACCTTATAATTTTGATGAAACTTCTCGAAGTTGCTCTTCCAAGAACATCAATAAACACCTTATAGTTTTGATGAAACTTCCCAATCCAAGTGTCAAAATAAGGTATAGAAGCTTCCCATGCTTTTAACAAATATTTAGTCTTGAACAAAGGTACTTTTTGGTTAAGGTCAAGACAACAAAGTTCAACAATAGATTCTATGAAGATGAAGATACATAGGTAGGTTGATGTATTTGATTAAACATGCCAATCACATACTAGATCATACATGATATTTAATCCAGTGGAACCCTTACAACCATAAAATCCATAAAGTTCTGCTAAATAGCCTTGGAGTCCAAAAAACATCACACTACAACAAATAATTACATATCTAACAAAATCATTGCCTATACTGGGATTTTATTCATCAACGGCACATTATGCCGCCTATTCTTTACTGTAAAATTCAAGATCAATTTTTAAATTTACATGATAGATTTAGATTATATGTCAATAGTTATACAATTTTCAGTTCTTAGATATGTCATTATATCATGTGTTTATATTTCTAATGATATTTTATTTGTATTTATGATTGCAGTGGCTACTATGGATCATAACAATGTGGAGATACTGAGGTTTATTGGCCATTTGAGAGAGATTGGTTCGGCTTGGAGGGGTGGAGATGAGCTCAGCCACTCCTTGTCAGATTCATTGTTGTCTATTGTTGATACGATCGCAAGATCGAATGATGCGTTGTATATCATCGCATCTTACAGGGAGAGGAAAAGGAAACAATATGCTGATGGGTTGAGTTACAATGAGGTAAAAAAGATGAAAATAACAAAACAGGCCATCTATTCATTGTTTAGACTACCTGGGATGGATGACATCCCGGAGCTCAACAGGCCACATATTTCTATTGAGTGGTGCACTTTTCCACCCATCAGAGACAACTGGATGGATAGGTGGTACATGGTTTTTGACATCCCCCTCACAACAATAGCGAAGTACTGATGTACTTCCTCCAAAAATTGTATGCAGAGTTTGTGATGGGGAAACATGTAAACTATTTTGACATGTTGGTCTTCCAGGGAGTTGGTAAGGGAATGCCCCAACATTGACCCCATGCTAGGCATAGAGATGCCAATCCACAGATACCTGCACCCCATGCCTAGCTACCAAGGGCAGACATCCCTCCTGCACATGACATGGTTTCCCAGATACAGGATGCATTTTTTACTCTAGCTGAGATGGTCTCTCGACACACGACCACTATTGACCAGAGAGTGCCCTCTTCCTCTGCTGGTGTACAACCACCAGCTTCTGGTGGTGGAGGGACATTTGTTGGTGGGGATAGATCGGCATCCCATGTGCGTCAGAGCGAGTCACATGTCTGCACATCGTGTGGGGAACCCTGTTATGGTCCTGGACTAAGACATGCTACCACTACGATGACTAGTGGTCAGGTAAGGACATTGTTTTAAAACTCTGTTATTGTTCAATTTTTAATTGTTCCATACTATATCTAACATATTAAAAGATTCGTAATATATATGCAATATTTACTCTTGCAGGAGATTGATGCCTCTCATAGGGGTGGTACTGCACCTAGTGTAGTTGTACCCGAGGCCTAAAGAACCACAATTGAGGTAATATTTAAACACTTGTCATTTTGTTATTACATGTATAATTTTGTTAATGCATGTGTTAGTCTTGATTAATTTATTAAAATATCCGATATTTACAATTTTTGAAGTTGCGGGAACCCCACTTAGAATGTGATGCTGGAGACATTGATATCAATGACATAGTCCAAGGTGGAATTTACGACTACTTGAAAAAAGTAAGTACATGAGTTATGGTTGAATCTTGTTCGAATTATTTAAATTTCTTATTGTACACTCCTTTATAGATTGCTAATGTAAATATAATTTTTAAACTTGCAGATGCTAGAGGCATCTAAAGAGGGGCAAGAAATTGATGGAAGCGGTCACTCCCATGGTGGAGATATGTCCCAGGAAGGGGTAAGTATATTACAACATGTTATTTTTTCAGCACATATTATTCCATCCATTCAAATCCATGTCTAACTATGGTAACACTTTATGAATGCAGACGTCATCGCAGATCCCTGCAGCACCTCTTTGGTTTGGATCTCCCCATAGTCCAAACATAGATAAGGGTTTTTTTTACACCAGACGAGGAACCTCTTCCTTGAACAGAGTGGGTGTGCATGAGGATCAACCTACTTATCCAACGGTAATGTACACACTTCTAATGGCAGGTGTTGGTTAGCTCTGAATTCACTTCACAAGTCTTTTTTCTTAATGTTATTTTTGCGTGTTTACAGCATCAGGATGTAGAGTCATCCATGCTAGACCTTAGTGGGATTGTTGATGCCACTGTCAATTTCGCATCTACAATAGGGATAAGTCACACTGAGGTACATCTACTTGAATATTTGTAATTGTACATTTCATTTGTATTTTTTATGGACATGCATGATGTCTAACTATTTAATCATTTGGTGAATGTAGACATACCTTGGTCCATTAGTACACGCAACTGAGTTTGATGTTCAACCTATGGCTCCTCTTACTACTGAAGATTCCCAATGTAATCCCCTAGAAATGGTTTTTTTCAGTGAGATGTTCATTTTTTACATAATTGATTAGTACTTTCTCATTCATGTAAATGTTGATAATTCTTGAGATAATTGACATATTTTTTTTTATTCGCAGAGAAGCATGGCAGAGCGACTCTCTGCAAGGCGGAGGACAGCAGAGGTACCTATATGCTCGACACCAGAGGCACCTATACCCTCGATGGATGTAGTGAGTCTTTGTTTTGTTTACAATTGAGTCATATTTTAAATTTTCAAACTTTGTTATTGATGGACGGTACTAGTTCAGTTATCTGATCAAGAAATATTGTCATTGATTTGCAGTCGCCAAAGATGCAGAGTGGTCGTAGAAAGAGCCGAAAAGCATCAGGGTTTGGGAAAAACAAGAGAAAGTTATATTTTTGATGTGTTAGTCCAGGACAAATATGTATTTTTATGTACAATCCATAGTTAGAGTATAGGGGTGCAGTCCAAGATAGAAGTACTTTTGTTTGCACATGTACATCAAAAATGTTTTTGATTCATGTACATTGATAGGCCATAGATCTAGGCCTTATATTTTTGTATTATAACTTTCATGGTATAAAAAACATTTCATATCAAGGGTCTTGAGATATTCATGGTTCAGTCTTTTAAGTGTGATTATACATGTGTGGTGAAGAATGTTTCTATGTGTAATGTTCTCAATTTTTTTATAGATTTTACAATTGTATGGAGATATCAGTTATAAATTTGAGTTCACAATGCATAATTACAATAAATTACGTAATGACAAAAATGTACATTTTAATTGTTTTTTACCACGATCCAATTGCATATACAATGTTATATTAACAATGTCAAATTGTATTAAAAACGATGCAACATAGTTCTAATACACATTTAAGCACCCAACACAGCTAAGCAACTCATCCAACTTGGTGGAATACAAAAGCACCTTACCCACATAACAACCTAACAAACGTTTAAAGGATGCACAAAGTTGACACACTTAAATGATGCACCAGTGTGGTCTACATAAATAAAATTATTTTTTGGCATGATGTTTTTCATCTAACGAATACATTTGATACACATCAAACCTAAAAGTATCCGAGTATTATAAGGTTGATTCAAAATAATGGTTATGACTATATCCTGCACATTATGAATGTCCTACACATTATTTTATCATTTTGTTAATGTACATGGCATTTGATGAATGTCCTCGAGTAACATCTTTGAAAGAGATTAAAGTTATGTGTGATTAATGTACATGGCATTTTCAAAGCATTTGTAGCGAGAAGATATATATATATTTTGTAATAATGGCGTAATAGAATGGTCACTTGTTTCTAAACATAAACATGTTCCATTACATGGTTACTGACTTAATGATATTGTCTCGTCCTGCATTTCATCGTACAAATGCTCACATCTCTTATATGAGGGGAAGATCTACAATCACCTTCAAGCTGACCTTTATGTGCAAAAATTTCGCATTCACTTACTGAGTAAAACCCTAGTTTCCAAAATTGACAAAAAAAGATGATCCCTTGTCCATGGACCTAGAGTAGAGGGTCACTCTAGCACTATCGCGATGTACTAAATCCAACGGAGTTGACGGTTTATCGATCCAAGCAATGGTCATCAATCTATGGAACGTTGAATCCCACTTCCCACAGGGTTTTAGGGACACCCGTTGAATCCCTAACTGAGGCATAGAGTGGAAACCATATATCAAAAAGGGATTTTAGTGGGTCGTGCAAGCGTGTTTAGGCAAGTTCCATGTGGGAATGCTAGCCACATGTTCATGGTTAAGGAATTTGCAAAGCTGACCCATATGTGCAGAAATCGACATTCACTTACTGAGCAAAACCCTAGTTTCCAAAATTGACCAAAATAATCGTCTCTTCTCCATGGAAGCAGATTAGAGGGCCACCTTAGCATTATCTCAATGTTCAAAATCCAATGGAACTAACGGTTTGTCGATCTGAGCAATGGTCAAGATTCTATGGCACGTTGAATCCCACCTCCTCCAGACTTTCAGGGACACCTGTTGAATCCCTAGCTAGGGCATAAAATGGAAAAAATGCATCAAAAATGACTTCTGGTGGTTCATGCAATCTTGTTTAGGCATGTATTATGTGGGAATGCTAGCCACACCTTCATGGTCGAGTAATATGTGAATTTGACCCCTATGTGCAAAAATTTCACATTCACTTACTGAGCAAAACCCTAGTTTCCAAAATTGACCAAAATAATGGTCTCTTCTCCATGGAACCAGATTAGAGGGCCACCCTAGCACTATCCTGATGTCCTGAATCCAACATAGTCAATGGTTCATTGATCCGAGCAACAGTCATGATTCTGTGGCACGTTGAATCCCACCTCCTACAGGCTTTCAGGGGCACCTGTTGAATCCCTACCCGGGGCATAGAATGGAAACCGTGCATAAAAAAGGGATTTTGATGGGTCGTGCAAGTGTGTTTAGGCATGTTTTATGTGGGAATGCTAGCCACACCTTCACGGTCGAGCAATATGCCAATTTGACCCCCATGTGCAAAAATTTGACATTGACTTACTGAGCAAAACCCTAGCTTCCAAAATTGACCAAAACAATGGTCTCTTCTCCATGGAACTAGATTAGAGGGCCACCCTAGCACTATCCCGATGTCTTCAATCCAACAGAGCTGACGGTTCGTCGATCTGAGCAACTGTCATGATTCTATGGCACGTTGAATTCCACCTTCTGTAGGATTTCAAAGACACCTGTTGAATCCCTACCTGGCGCATAGAATGGAAACTGTGCATAAAAAAGGGATTCTGGTGGGTCGTGCAATTTTTTTTAGGCATGTGTTATGTGGGAACGCTAGACACACCTTCACGGTTGAGCAATATGCGAATTTGACCCCCATGTGCAAAAATTTCACATTCACTTAGTGAGCAAAACCCTAGTTTCCAAAATTGACCAAAATAATGGTCTCTTCTCCATGGAACCAGATTAGAGGGCCACCCTAGCACTATCCCGATGTCCTGAATCCAACGGAGCCAACGGTTTGTCGATCTGAGCAACAGTCATGATTCTGTGGCATGTTGAATCCCACCTCCTACAGGTTTTCAAGGACACCTGTTGAATCTTTACCCGGGGCATAGAATGGAAACCGTGCATGAAAAAACTACTATATTTAAAGGTTTCAATTATCTCAGTACATGCACACTAAATTCAACTTTGTGAGTCAACATTATTTGAAGCATAAGTCCACCGGATTTGAAAAAGTTGAGTTGGACATTAGATTGATTCTGAATTGAGTTGTGACAGTAAGATAAGATTAAGGTTAGGATTAGGGTTTCCTAGGTAGGGTTATGGTTATGGGCCATGCATGTTAAACAATAAATCCTAGTTAGGGATAGGGTTTTCCAAGTTTGGCCTTCATTGGCATGAAATGCATTGTCCAGCTTTGGCCCAAATCTCTTATTATCTTTTATTATCTTTTAAGTAGAAATTAAACTTTTAAATAAAAAAAATGAGATGAAATTCCAACACTACTATGCAGTACCCCTTTGGCAATGGATATGCGGGTATAAGAGGTGAGCTGTCAAGAAGGAAATTATACAATCCTTAAAACATAAGTTTATCGTTTCGACATCTTGTTTCCATCATCCTAGTTGTATATATTGGCTGAAAACATTGACAATATTACCTACTTGAAAAATTAGGGTTTTAGTCATATAAGAGAGCCTATAAAGAACTTTGATAGGTATGACCTACAGAGGTACATGTATGTATTCTAATGTTATGTATATCATGTGAATGAGATCTTGAAATGTTCATATGATTGATATATATGGTTTATGGATCATACGTAAAATTTGGCATGTTCATTAACTTGACATACAAGAGAATTTTTGGCATATTTATAAATAACATTATGGAAAATTTCACATATCAAGAACAAAAGATTGACATATACATAAGAAACATACATGGGAAAATTAAAATTATCATAAATACCTCATCATACTAGATCCCACCTAATATCATACAACCAAGGCCTCCGGATCATCTCTTATAATGATGGTCTCGATTAGTCTCTCATGCTATGTATCGGGTAAGAAGTAACGTACAAGAACACAAAATTGACATATTCATAAGAAACATACATGGGAAAATTAAAATTATGATACATACCTCATCATGCTAGATCCCACCTAATATCATACAACCAAGGCCTCCGGATCATCTCTTATAATGATGGTCTCCATTAGTCTCTCTTGCTATGTATCCAGTAAGAAGTAGCATACAAGAACACAAAATTGACATATTCATAAGAAACAAACATGGGAAAATTAAAATAATGATACATACCTCATTATGCTAGATCCCACCTATTATCATACAACCAAGCCCTCTGGATCATCTCTTATAATGATGGCCTCCATTAGTCTCTCGTGCTCTGTATCTGGTAAGAAGTAGGGTACCTTCAATGAATTCCGACTAGGCATTGTTCGTACCTGGAGGTTTGTACCAATTATTAAGTTGGTAAAGTGATACACACTTGCACCTGGTTTGTAATCCCTGTAAACATTTCCACCCTTCTTTCTTTCATTGTTGTCATGTGTAAGATATTCACCTTTAACAATCATAGACCCAATGGGGAAGTGGTTGTTTTCATCATCAGTCATGGACATAATGAGGGTTTGCTTTCCCTCTATACAACGTGCCAACCAGTAATCACCACCCCATTCACTATATTTTGAGGCAACCACTACATATATGTGTCCTAAATAGTATGATTGTAGGTATATGATCAAATATTTTTCGTGTGATATAAGGCCATTAATGTGGGTTTCAAGACTACGTAAATTCTACAAAAAAATGTTAAGGAAATGCATTATACCAAGTTGTACAAGGTCTGATACATGATCAAAATCTATAGAAATAGATGATTGGTCTTGTTCCAATGGAGTTAACTCAACAATTGCACGCTGATCAAGTGGAAGTGATATGTGATCCCATCCATCAACCCAATCCAATGATTCACACACATCCCAGTCACCATCACAACAAGGTGGGCAAAAACAAGCGAGTTTTCTGGTCCAAATTTCAAATACTAGGTTATCATAGCTTCGAACTGAATGAAAGCCATGAGTCCCAGGAACAGTCTTGCATTCCCACGCATGTGAACGATATATGTATACCACCTCCCAAAAAAATCTCTCCACATGTCTCTTTCTTGTGGATTCTACTCCCATAGTTGATTCCTCTCCCATTACTGACGTGCGCCACCTGACTATAGATTGAGCATTTCAAATAGTATATATTGTAGATAATTTCAATTCCTCTCTTCGTAGGGATGTTTTGACACATGATCCGGCTCCATCATGCTCTCCTTTACCATGCCCAGCCTCAAAATAGTTCCACATATGTGGAACTTTGTAGTTTTTATGCAATGAACACAACCATTGAAATATGTGTGCATTTTTTAACTGACCAGCACATCCATCAGACCAAATCCAGTGTCGATCCATCTGTATGTTCCTGCCATTCAAATGATCATAGAACATGATGAAGCAATGACGTACATAGTGGAAGTCATGGAACCTATCATCACTTACGTAGAAGTGATATTCCTTTAGAATTTCTCTTTGCTCTTCACTGCTATTTGGGCCATGCCTATATGTGATATGCACCATCAAGGAAACCTGCTCAGAGTGATAATACTGACTTTGGATCTCATTCTGAGGTTGTAGAGTGTAGTTCTTGGAAAAATCAGCAACTAAAAGTATAGTACCACGAGGAAATGTATCTCTACATATTCTAAACTTCTCATCTTGCCATCGTGCCAAGTGGACATGCTGAACATATTGATGTGTCTTTTCAATCAATTCCTTGACGAAGACACTAACTTGTACCTGTTGACACAAAATGATCTCAATATCAGGTTTTTTTGTAAGTAAGGAATGAAATGCAACTGCTCAAACATAAATTTATATATAAATGCATGTACCTGAGATGTCACCAATTTTATTTTTTTGCTTTCTTTCCCTGGGACTATTTCATAGCTGATATATTTGAAACTTTTCATGTCTGTAACCATATTCCCAAATTCATTGTCTCTAGTCTTGTGCATACATTGGCTCAGTAATTCCATTCCAGCACAGTTGGAGAAAGTTCCATTGAAACACGATTTTGCATAGTAAGAATGCCCCTCATGCCTATTGCACATGATACTATGAATGAATTCTCTTGATGAGGTCGGTGGTATTGTCAAGGAGCAATCTTGCACATGGTTAGTATGCAACACACGACGAATGTACAAAAATGTTTAATAGTAATATTCATATATTACATGGTATCTACAACAACAAGTGTTACAAAGAGTATTTATTCTAACATACCAGGGCTTACATTTCTCAAAAGATCTTTGCCCCAAATTCAATTGTCTATGTTCATTCCTAAATTTCTCATATAGTTATGTTTGTGCTATATCAAGAAGATTCTTAATATGTGGTTCACGGTCCTTTGAACCCCTTCTCAGTTTTAGTACATCCTTCCAGTTAGAAGAAGGCCTTGTGTGATCATGCCAAAAACTCTGCACTAGTCCCTTTACTGCATCAAGTAGCTTCATGTCACAACGGGGAAACCGACCAATAAAGGCCCAAAAATTTGTCTGGGTGGTTGTGTCAAGATGTTCTCTTCTAATAGAATACCTACGGAGGGTTTTTATATTCAAATTAACTAGTTTAGATGTAGGCTTGAGAAAACGAAGGACCTTGGTGTTCTTATTTACAATTGCTTGTGACAACACACGACGAGCCGCATTGCAGTCCTTTGACCGTGTGTTCTTACCAAATTTACCAAAGGCATCTACTAAGATTTTAACTATATGAGAACTTGGTCCAAAAGGCTTTATGATCTTTATCCCTAACGATTTCCTAACAATATTCATGCCCCTAGATTTTAACAATGATAAAAATAATCTACATTTATCTCCATCACATTTAGAAACAAAATATTTATTTAGTATCTGTTGAGTTTGATAAGCAATACTACGTTTAGATAGTGTACCTTCAATGGAATTGAGCAGTCCTTCATCAACTTGTATACGCTTCGGAGTTCTTCGACGTGTCCTTTCTAATGGAGGTAAGGGGGGTGGATTTCTATCATCTAGTGCATCAACAATACGCTTTGGCATTTCAGTAGCAACTTGTTGTCCTTCATTCTCTTCCTGGTAGTTGGATGGTGGAAGTCCGACATCCTCATCGACGGTCTGGTTAATATTTTCTTCTTCAACAGTAGGCTCCATGTCCAACGCCTCTTCAACAACAGGCTCCATGTACAACGCCTCTTCATGATCTTCATCTTGAGATGGTAACTTATCACTTTGACTTGATGTGGGATTTGAAACATCCCCTAATGAGCACCTACGTTTTGCTTCTTGAATACTTCCATGGGGTGCTTGTTCAACAACTATTGTGGAAATTGAAGGTCCCTCTAGTGAATGCTTCCTTTTTTCTTGTGCTGGATTAACAGGATGAACCATCGTATCCTCTATAATTGGATTTGGATTAGTTTCCAAAGAAAGCCTCCAATTCATCATGTCTATTCTTTTCTTTTCTTTCTCTTCTTCGATGATTTCTTGAGGTCTCTTCTTCCTTGCTGATTTTCTTCCTCGGTTACGTACATTCCCCATCACCACAATGATCAATGTCAATATAGTTTGTTTTTGTTTCTCCTCAATTACAAGCTTTGAAACCTTTCACTTGCTTGATAACTATTGAATGATGGAGAATGTGTAAATTGTGAGAATTTTCACAGGCGGGCTCGTGCACTTGAAAAAAAACACACAGTAATGGGATAAATTCATAAAAACGGAGTGAAGTTACTCTCAGACAAAAACAATTCACTGTTTTTACAGTCCCAAAACGCACACGCGTTATATAGAGTAAAAACGTGTACGCTATTTGTTTAAGTATAACGCGCATGCGATATGGTTAAGCACAATTAATAGAGTGGGTGCACGGCTAAAGCAATGAATAAGATCATAACTTCCCAAATGTTTTCTATGGATATCAACAAAACAAATGTTTTTAGTGTTCCCCTCTTTTCATGCATATAAATGTTTCTCTCTATAGCCCCAATAATCCCTACATATCC